>CAMZMU010000076.1:39154038-39521500 GCA_947311845.1 Poa pratensis | reverse complement strand
GACTGCTGTAGTGGCAGTTGAACTTGTGATAGGGACTGCTGCAATCCACTTGTGAACTTGTCGACTGCCACCAGAAGGTGAGTATGCCCTCCATGGAGGATTTTTTGAGTGGTCCAACCATATCAAGCCCCCACTGGGCGAAGGGCCAGGCCAGTGGTATTGTCTTCAACGCCGATGCGGGTGCGTGCGGCTTTGTGGCGAATTTTGGCAGCCGATGCACCTTTTGACTATGTCCTCCGCGTCTTTGAGTGTTGTAGGCCAGTAGAAGCCTGCGCGAAAGGCTTTGGCTACGAGTGATCGACTGCTGGCATGATGCCCGCAGGTACCTGCATGTATATCACGAAGGATGGCTTGGCCATCTTCAAATGCTATGCAACGTGGAACATACCTGATATGCTGCGATGTACAGTTCACCGTTGATGACAGTGTATGCTTTAGATCGTCGGGTGACGCGTCTTGACTCTGTTATGTCTTCGGGTACCTCGCCGCGGAGTATGTACGCGAAAAAGGTTGAGTCCATGTTGGCTCAATGAGGAGTACCTCGACTGGCGGGTCCTCTGTGCTGGGTGCCTTTTTCTCGACTGGTGCAGTCGATGTAGGAGGTGCTCGTTTTCTCCTTTATGGATCTGTGCTCGATGCGCTCGAGGAAAACACCATGGAACTTGTGCGCCATAGAGCCAAGATTGGCCAGCATGTCTGCTTCCTCATTGCTCTCTCTTCCTGCCGAACACACTGCCATCGAAGCTGCCTTCCAGTGTGTTGTACAAGTCGCGTAGGCGATCATGTTGTCTGCTATGACGTCGCAGGCCTTCATTGTTTGCTGCACCACAAGATTCGAGTCGCCGTAGATCATCAATCGAGTGCACCCAAGTGCTTTTGCCATCTGCATGCCATGAATCAAGGCTTCGTATTCAGCCTCGTTGTTGGAGGGTAGTTTGAATCCCATCTGCAGAACATAGCGCAGCTTGTCGCCTTTTGGTGATATGAGGATGACGCCCGCTCCCGCGCCTTCATGTTTTTTGGATCCATCAAAGTACATAGTCCAAGAATTGGATAAATCTGGCACACCAGGCAGTTGAGCTTCGATCCACTCGGTTGTGAAGTCGGGTAGGACTTGTGCTTTGATGGCCTTCGGGTGCTCATACTTGATGTCCCTAGGTGCCAGCTCGATGAGCCATTTTGCGACTCGCCCAGTTGCATTGGGGTTTGTGAGAATGTCACCAATTGCCGAGTTACTCACCACGGTGATCGGGTGCTCCGTGAAGTAATGCGTCAACTTCCTTGAAGACATGAATACAGCGTAGGCCAGCTTCTGATAGTGCGGGTAGCGCTGTTTCGATATGGAAAGAACCTCGCTCAGGTAGTTGACTGGGCGTTGTATGCTTTGGGCGTGCCCCTCCTCCATACGTTCGACTACCAGCACGGTACTCACCACCCTGTTCATAGCCGAGACATACAGGTATAGCGGCTCCCGTTCCTTGGGTGCAACTAGGATTGGAGGGCTTGTGAGGATTCGCTTGAGATCTGTAAAAGCTGCTTCAGCTTCTGGCGTCCACTCGAACTTGTCCGCCTTCTTCATCAGTCGATAGAATGGCAGAGCTTTTTCCCCCAGTTTGCTGATAAATCGACTGAGCGCTGCCACTCTACCCGCCAGTTTCTGCACGTCATGAAGTTTTGAAGGCCTTTGCATTGTGAGGATGGCCTGTATCTTCTCCGGGTCTGCTTCGATTCCTCGAGCTGAGACTAGGTACCCGAGGAGTTGCCCGGCTGGTACACCGAACGTGCACTTCTTCGGGTTGAGCTTGATGTGGAAGCGTTTGAGGTTTGCGAACGTCTCTCGCAAGTCATCGAGTAGTGTGTTTTCTCTCTTGTGGTGATGACGATGTCATCTACATAGACCTGGACGTTTCGCCCAATTTGCTTCTTGAGGCAGTCTTGCATCATGCGCTGGTAGGTTGCGCCTGCGTTCTTGAGCCCGAAAGGCATTGTGGTATAGCAGTAGACCCCGAGTGGGGTTATGAACGCCGTTTTCTCTTCATCCTCTTCCTTCATCCTTATCTGGTGGTAACCCGAGTAAGCATCCAGGAAGGACAAGCGAGCGCACCCGGCGGTGGAGTCGACGATCTGGTCGATTCGAGGTAGTGGAAAGTGATCCTTTGGACAGCATTTTTGAGTGCTGTGAAATCTACGCACATCCGAAGGATATCTGTGTTCTTCTTCTACGAGTACGGGGTTGGCCACCCATTGTGATTTCTTGATCTCTCTGATGAAACCTGCTGCGAGTAGTCTGTCGACTTCGCTTCGACTGCAGTTCTTTTGGGCCGGATATGCGGCGCATTGTTTGCTTGACTGGTTTAGCATCTGGAAATAATTGGAGAGAGTGCTCGGCGAATTCCCTGGGAATACCTGGCATGTCGCTGGACACCATGCAAATATATCCCAGTTCTCACGGAGGAATTCGACGAGCGCGCTTTCCTATGCGATAGGCAGACTCGACGAGACATTGACTGTCTTGGTCGGGTCAGTCGGGTGCACCTGATGCGACTTGTGTCATTGGTGGCATTGAATGATCTGTCGACTGCCACCTTTTGTGCTCTGGCATAAGTGTTCGATCGTTGGAGACCGCTAGATCGCGAGTGTTGCTTCCACCAATCTCAGAGATTTTGCTGAATCTCGGTCACAAGAGTCAGATTTTTGAAAGTTTCCTTTTACTGTGATCACTCCTTTTGGTCCAGGCATCTTCACCTGGAGATATGCGTAGTGTGGCACCGCCATGAATCGAGCGAACGTCGGGCGTCCAAGTATAGCATGGTATTGTGATTTCCAGTCGACAACTTCGAACTCAATCGATTGTCCTGAAGTGGTTCTTGTCCCGAACGTTACGTCGAGTTGTATGGTGCCTTCTGGGCTTACTGCTTTCCCTGGAACGATACCGTGGAAGGTATTTGAAGATTTGGCAGGTTTTCGACTGACCTGTTCATTTTGCGTAGCGTATCTGCGAAGATTATGTTTATGCCGCTCCCACCATCCATGAAGACCTTGGACATGGCGTAGCCTCCTATTTGTGCATCGAGTACCAGAGCGGAGTGCCCTGGGCGAACAACCGACGGAGGGTGGTCCTCTTTGCTGAAGCTTATTGGAGTTTCAGATCCCTTCAAGTACTCGGTTACAGCAGGAGGTGACATGACCGCCATGTTTACTTGTCGGGTGCGAAGTTTTTGCTCCCTGTTGGAAGGTCGACCTTTCTGTATCATGTACATCTGCCCCTGGGGCGGAGGGTATTGAGGTTCTTCCACCCGAGGTACGGGTTGTATGGCACCCGCCAGTTTCCGCCTGCGCCAGGCTGTGGTGGAGGGGTGGTGCCATTAGAATAGGCACGTTGTTTGGCTGAGGCACGTGTGCAGGTGCTTGTGCGTTTGCGGCTGCTGCCTTTATGCGGTTTACGTAATCAGTCGCCATTTGGTCGAACTCCCTGCAGTTCCTCATCGAGTGATTGGATCGCAGTTTTCCATCGTCCCCCTTGTACAGGTGGAATCTGCAATCAGCGTCCATCTTTTCTTCGAATGATCGCTCAGATTGTGCCCGTGACTTGCGCCAGTCCTTCCTCTTGTAGCTATCATTGCGTTGGCTACGGTCTCGACTGTCCCGACGATCGTCTCGACTGTCCCGGCGATCACCTCGACTGTCTCGCCGATCTTCCGACCGTCGGTCGCTTCTGTCCTGGTCATTGCGGGGTGTGGAGAACCCAGCCGCCATGAATTCGGGTCTGTCGTCGTCGTAGTGACGTTTTGAACGTTTGCGCCTTCGATCGTCTCTGTATGAGTCTCTGCGGCTTCGACTGCCGCTTTCATGATTGTCACGGGGTGAGGACCCGCGTGTTGTGCGCGCCATGTCTTCTCCGTCTGCCCACTCAGTCGCGGTCATCAAGAGGTTAGCCACAGAGGTTGGCTTTTTGCGACCAAGTGCTTCTTTGAAGTCATGCCTGGCTAGGCCCATGATGAAAGCATCCATGGCCATATCTTCTGAAATTACTCCGACTGAGTTGCGTATCTCAGTCCATCGTCTGATGTATGATCTCAACGTTTCGCCTGACCGTTGAACGCAGGCTCGCAGTTCTTCGAACGTTTTTGGTCGCTCGCATAGAGGCTCGAAGTTTTTGATGAAGTCCGTGCGGAAGTGATCCCACGAGTCGTATGTTGATGGAGGCAAAGCTTTGAGCCAGTCGCGGGCTGTGCCTTCTAGCATCAGTCGTATGTATTGCATGGCTGTGGTGTTTGTGCCTCGCTGGCACGCGACAGCCAGCCTGTAATCTTCTAACCACCCTGAAGGCTCTTGCCTTCCCGTACTTGGGTTGCTCAGATGTGAGTTTGAACCCTTTGGGCATCCGTGTCTCGCGGACGCGTCGAGTGAAACACAGAGCTCCATGTTGCTCAGGTTCTCGATCAGAGTATGAATCGCTACTGTAAGATCTGCGTGATCTGCTTCTGGATCTGCGCCTGCGTAGCTGCTTCTTTCCTTCGAGTGGTGGCGGCGACCACTGTGATGATGCTCTTCCGACGCGTGTCAGCTATGGCACGATCTCGACTCCCACCTGGAGCGTTTGGGACCTGGCGTATGGCCTTCGCAGCTAAGGCGAGTGATTTGATCTGTTGGCGATGTAGTTTTGCATTGGGGTCGTCCGCTGGAGGCTTGATTGCTTCTAGATATGCTGCGGCAGTGAAGAGGCACCCGCCGCTGTTTTGGGTACTGGCACTCCCTCCTCGTCGTATGTCATGAAGGAGTTGCCCAAGTTGTGGGTGAGCGCCGCTCTTTCGTCCGGCGAGAGGTGTGATAACCTTGATCTGGGTCTTGTATCCGCTCGCCCGGTGGAGCTCAGGGAGAGCTGTCTTCTTCGCGCACTCGATAAGCTAGCTTGCTTTTTGCGTTCTTCGAGTGTCGCTCTAACCTGTCGCAGTCGAAGTGACTCCTGCCAGTTGAAGTACTGGAAGGTCAACATCTCCTCTTGTGTTGCGTCTGCTGGCATCATCGTGCACTCCGTGATAACTTTATCTGCTTTTGCTGCCATCTCAGCAGTGATTGTGAGAGTTGTGACTCCGTCCGGCATAGTAACTGTGCACGGGAATTCTGTAGGCCTCGGCTGGCCGCAGCATCTGATGATTCTGCGGCGATGGCGACGTAGACCTGCTGGGGTATCACCCGAGGGTATGTGTATGTGCTTTCGAGTCCCGTCATGACTCGACGTCGTCGTCAAGACTCATGTCGAGTCGATATGCTCGTCGAGTGGTCTCCTGGATGGATCTCGCAGTCGATGACTTCATCACCCATGCTCATATCGGCGTCAGCGAAGCTGTTATGAATCTCGGAGTCGAGGTTGTTGTCGGTGCAGATCTCGGAGTCGACGTGGTTGTCGATATGAGTTTTGGCTCGTCGAAGTCGCTGAGGAGATCGCAGTCGAGCTGTCCCGAGTGGAAGTTCGATCTCGGGATCGTTTGTGCGGTATGCTGATTCGCCTCTTCACCTTCGAGCTCCTCCATGAGCTTGTTAAGTTCTCGAGTTGAGATGGATGTTGCAGACGAGCAAGTTTGGAGGATCGACGATGGTATGGATGCAGATGATGGATCCGCAGTCGAAGGAGCCGCAACCGATGGAGCCTCGGGTGCGGATGTCGCGAGTTGTCGTGGATCTGTCAAGTCCTGCACACCAAGCTTGTTGACGAAAAAATTGAACGAACCAACGGTTAAGCCCAAACCTGACTCGAGATCGGAGAAGGTCTCCTGGAATTCTGGCGAGTGTGGCTCGAAATCCATCAGAGGATCTGATGCGCTTTTTGCGGGTGAAGTTGGCGTGCTGCCGTTTGTCGAGTGCGTCGGCGAGTTGCCGTGTGTGCCCGAGTAGGCGAGTTCTGGTTTGTTGATGCAGCCGGCGAGTTGCCGTTTGTAGATCCGATCGGCGAGTCGCCGTTCTCCGATGGAACCGAAGGAACCGTGAGTCCAGCACTATTCTTCCCACAGACGGCGCCAATTGACGAGGTGTACCCTCATCAAATCCCATGGTTAAGTACCTAGGGTTGAGATTATGGGGAGAGAACGTGGTAGTACTGGTGGTTTCGTCGGCTGACAAGCAGAGGCAAAGATTTACCCAGGTTCAGGCCCCTCGGGTGGAGGTAAAGACCCTACTTCCTGCTTGTCTGGTATTGATTGTGGATTATGCGATTACAGGGTGACTCCGGCGAGATGACGATCTCGCAAGAGCTTTGGTGGTTCGAGTATGACTTGTCCTCCAGATCGGCACCCCTCCCAGCCTTTAAATAGGCTGGGTCTCGAGAGTACGTAACCGACCTGGTTTACATGTATGGAAAGTTCAAACCGACTATGCCTATGTCTAATCTTGGAGGGTACTCCATCTTCCTGGGCCTCTTGTCTTGGGCTTCGAGTAGACTCTTTGTATTGGGCCTTTAGTCGTCACGTGCACCAGGTACCCTCACAGTAGGGTACCCGAGATGTATACCCATGTCAGCAGTCTTCTGCAAGGGGAGTTTCACACTTCCAATCTCTTTACTTTGTTTTTGTCTTGCTTAGTTTATTTTATTTTATCTTGTTTGCTTTCAATTATCAAAAACACAAAAAAATTAGTTACTTGCATTTAGTTTATTTTCAGTTTTGTTTTCTGTTAGTTATCATGTCTAGCCCTGTTCCCGTAGTAATGTCACCTGAAGAAGAGATTATCACCTTTAAGCAAGGGAGTGAGAAGAGTTTTAAAGATGCTTGGTCTAGAATATTCGAGTCCTATGCTAAAACTGAACCTAAAATGACTCTAAGCCTGCTCCTCAGTAGTTTCTATTTTGGTCTTGTTCTTTGCTACAGATATGCCTTGGATGCTGTAGTAGGAGGGGATTTCCTTCGTCATGATGGGGATCAAGCTTTTAATGCTATTAAAAAGTTGATTACAATTTCTAGCCCTCCAATTAGTAAAATTGATTCAGTTCTCACAAGCATAAATGATAGATTAAATGCTCTTGAAACAAATATATCTGGTCTAAAAGAAGGGTATAATCAGATTCGTGAACATTATGGTAATGAACCAATAGGCTTTGAACCATCGGGATGGATTCCATCTGTGAAAATTGTTATCAATGGTGAAACCTTCCATGCCCGATGTGATATCATGTCTGAATTTTGTTTAATGCCTAGGGAAATTTATGATTCCTTAAACCTTTGGGAGATTTCTAAATGTGAAAATCTGATAACTCTGGCTGATAATACCATTAAAATACCAAAAGGCGCAGCCGAAGGGGTATTTACAAAACTCCTGGGGATAACAGTATCTATTGATTATGTTGTCGTTGAATATGCAGGAACAGGACAAATTACGCTTGGGAGATCCCTGCTGAAACGCTTTGGAGCAATAATAGACATGGGCCAAGGAGTTATGAATTTCGCCTCCTCACCTATGTGCAACCAAATATTTCCTAAAAGTAAGGGTAGGAAAGGTAAGCGTAAGATTGTTGATGCTTCTTCACTTGGTGATACTTGATACATGCTTTGTGCCTAGCTAAAAGGCGTTAAAGAAAAGCGCTTATGGGAGGCAACCCATTTTTTTTATTTCTGCAATTTTTCTTTTATTGAGTCAAGGAGATTGTTTACTTCTGTAGCAACTCCTTTGTATCTTTATTTTTTCGCATTGTTGTGCCAAGAGTAGCCTCTAGTGTTAAGATGATGCTTAATTTTGATTGCTGCGTAGAAACAGATTTTTGCTGTCCACTGTACGAAAATCCTAAATTCACCAGATTGTTGAAAAAATCTGAATTTTTTGTGCGTAATCTTTATGAATGTCTGAATCTTTCATTAGTTCAAAGTTTTTTGATCTGAGTGTCGTAAGTGCCTCGAAAAAATTCGTCTTTGCGGACTGTTCTGTTTTAGACAGATTATGCCTTTTTATTTTGCATTCTCTCTTTTACTAGTGTTGAGTGGAATTCTTTGGGTGGAAGAGCTTCACATAACATCAGTGACTGTAGCTAATGTCTAAAGTAATGAGTCATATTGCGTCTTTATAGAACATGTGAGTTTTTGATTATGTACTAACCCTCTAATGAGATTTACTTTGAGTTTGCTGTGACGGAAGTTTTCAAGGGTCAAGAGAGAAGGTGATAATAGGATCAAGAAGAGTGAAGAGCTTAAGCTTGGGGAGGCTCCCATGGATCTCCCCAGCATATTTCAAGAAGACTCAAGCGTCTAAGCTTGGGGATGCCCAAGGCATCCCCTTCTTCATCGTCAAATTATCAGGTCATCTCTAGTGAAACTATATTTTAATTCTTTCACATCATATGTGCTTTTCTTGTAGCGTCTGTGTGCTTTTATTTTCAGTATTGTCTTTTTATTTTCAATAAAGCTTGACTGGACCCTAGCATTCTTGATTGGGAGAGAGACATGCTCCGCTTTTTCATGAGAATACTCCTATTCTTCACTTATATTTGTTGAGTATTCATATCTAGCGCTGTTCAGCTTTTAGCTCTTGTTTTCATGTATCTCTTTTCAGAGCTATTAGCTTTCTTTTGTAGAAAGTACTCTCTTGCTTCACTTATATCTATTTGGAGAGTGGATGAAATAAATTGATTGGTGTTTGGTTGGTTCCGAAAATGTTGCATGTGGTAATTGGTATAAGGAAAAACTTGCTTAATCTTGTAGATCACTAATATGGATAACTTGATGCTTGTCAATCGTTTTGAGTTAACAAGTAGATCATGATTAAATTTGTGCATCACATGAGTTAAGCCTATTAGTGAAGAACTACCGTAAAGCTTGTTGAAAATTTGGTTTGCATCGGTGGTATCTCTAAGGTCTAGATATTTTCTAATAAACGGGTTTGGTTAATAAGGAAGATGGTATGAAGTCTTATAACGTTTGCAATATGTTTGTCATATAAAACTTGGTGTACGGGTTGATATTCTTATTTGCTTACAAAACCTTGCTAGCCTAAACTCTGTACTGAGAGGGAATGCTTCTCGTGCATCCAAATCCTTGAGCCAAAATCCATGCCATTCGAGTCCACCATAACTACCTATATGTGGTATTTCCTTGCCACTCTAAGTAAATTTTTCATGTGCTACCTTTAAATTATTCAAAATGTTATTATTCCCTTTTTGGGTCAATGTTTACTAGCTCATGAGGAATTAGTGTGGTTATTTCTTTATTCTGGTTGTCAAATGGACTTTTACACCTGGACTAGTGGCATACACATCCGCTTATCCAATAATTTGCAAAAAGAGCTGGCAAAGGGGTGCCCAGTCCCAATTAATTACAACTTTAACCAATTAATTCTCTTCACACTTTTGCCCTGATTCATCAGTAAGCAATGACAACACAGTGAAATATCTGCATGTGTGTAAACAAAGGAGAAAAGGGGACGATCTGCCTTGCTGGTAGAAATAACGTCCTCTATGGGAGCCGCTCTTAAAAGTCCGTTTGACAGGTAGAATACTGTTATCACCCGCTAACATTCGTTGACAATTAACAAACACCTCTAAAAAATAGATACTCCTCCATGGTATGTGATTGATGGAAGGCACCCGAGGATTCGGCTAGCCATGGCTTGTGTTAGCAAGGTTGGGAGGAGTATCAAATATTTTATACAATCTCTATATGCTTTCAAAAACCTAAAAGCTCTAGCACATGACTTAATCCCTGCGAAGGGCCTTTCTTTTACTTTTATGTTGAGTCAGTTTTCCTATTCTTTCTGTCTTCCACAAGCAAACACTAGTGTCAACTTTGTTACAACATGGGTTATATGCAACGTATTGGACTTGTTATACTACTTTGTGTTGACGATATCCATGAGATATATATGTTGAAAGTTGAAGCAAATGCTGAAACTTAATTCTTCCTTTGTGTTGATTGAATACCTTTTATTAGAAACTATTGCTTTATGAGTTAACATCTATGCAAAACAGTTTGATGCTTGTCTTGAAAGTACTATTCATGAAAACGTTTAGCTTGTGTGATTCATTGTTTACTCATTATCTAATTGTTAGCAAATTATAGACCATTGACTTGGATCACTTCATTCATTTACATGTGCCTTGCAATATTATATGATCAAGATTATGATGGTAGCATGTCACCTCAAAAATCATTTTGTTTTTATCGTTTACCTACTCGAGGACGAGCAGGAACTAAGCTTGGGGATGCTGATACGTCTCCAACGTATCTATAATTTTTGATGTTCCATGCTTGTTTTATGCCAATTGCTACATGTTTTGCATCTACTTTATGACACTTTTATACATTTTTTTTGGGACTAACCTATTAACAAGATGCCGAAGCGCCAGTTCCTGTTTTCTGCTGTTTTTGTATTCCAGAAAAGCTAGTCTGGAAATATTCTCGGAATTGGACGAAACTTCACGGAGGACCCTATTTTACCAGAAGACACCAGATGGAGCAAAGGAGCAATGGAGAGGAGCCACAGGGGACCCACACACTATGAGGGCGCGCCTGGGCCCTCTGCCGCGCCCTGGTGTGGTGTGGGCCCCACGGGGGTCGTCAGCCGCCGCCCTTTCGCCTACTTATTCCTCCCGAGAAAATAACCCTAAGGGCCTGAGCCAATATCCACGAAAACTTCCAGAGACGCCGCCGCCGTCAACCCTAGCTCGGGAGGGTCCAGAACCTCTTTCCGGCACCCTGCCGGAGAGGGGAACACTAGTACAGAACGACACATCGGATACCCCTCTATGGCAACGGCAGGAGTTAGGCGACGGTAAATCGCGACATCCCCGCGTGCCCGCACTGGGCCGTAAAGCAGGCCCACAACAAAGGCAACGGGTGAATAGTGGAATATATGTTGGCAACGGAGTTTGGTTTAACTCCATTACCGATGTGTGCTCATCGCACACGGACAGTTTCGTAATCTCCGTTGCCATTAGAAGCAGCCCGACAGCCGGCCTATAAGAACCTACTATGCCCTTCACTCTCACTCTCACTGTCTCACTTCCAACCCTAGCTGCCGCACAGTCTCCTCTCTCTCCACTCTCTCGCATGGATTCCACCGTCGGCGCTGGTAGATCCGGCCATCGCGGCCGTGGCCGCGGCCGTGGCCGCCCCACCCTCCGGGCCTTCAGTCAGCAGCAGCGTCAGCTGGTGTTGCGGGACGAGCTTGCGGAACAGGCCGCCGCCGATCCGGCCCCCGCGGGCCGGTCCCGCAGCCTTGGCGCTCGTCCGCACGGCGAAGGCTCCGGCCGCACCCACTCATTTGGCCACCATTGCAGCTACGGCGAGATCCGCCAGGCGATGTACCCCGGCCGCCATCCGTCTTCCTCCTCCTCGTCCTCGTCCTCCGACGAGGAGGAAGAGGAAGAGGAGGAGGATCGTGATCTAGAGATCGCTTGCCAACTCTCCCGCGCCGATTTCGAGCGCGAGGACGCCAAGCGTCGTCAGGGCGAGGCCGATCTGGAGGCGGCGGTCCTCCTCTCCGAGGCGTCGACCCAGGTCGAACGCGCCGAGGAGGCGGTCTACCAGTCTGACCTCTGGGCCGCCATAGCCCTCTCTTTGGTCCACGGCGAGGGCAAGGCGCCGCCAGGGGAGGCCGGCGCTAGCTCCGTCGCCGGCGGCGACGCTAAGCGAGCCCACCTCGCCTAATGTAAGACCCCAGTTCAGTAGGATTTGTTCTGTTTTTAGTAGGCATTGTTTACACATAGATTTTAGCTGTTTTGTAGTTGTAAGTGGCTAATTGTTTATCCATAGATTTGCTCTGTTTTTAGTAGTCATTGTTTACACATAGATTTTAGTTGTTTTCTAGTTGTAAGTAGCTAATTGTTTATCCATAGATTTGCTCTGTTTTTAGTAGGCATTGTTTACACATAGATTTTAGCTGTTTTGTAGTTGTAAGTAGCTAATTGTTTATCCATAGATTTGCTCTGTTTTTAGTAGGCATTGTTTAAACATAGATTTTAGCTGTTTTCTAGTTGTAAGTAGCTAATTGTTTATCCATAGATTTGCTCTGTTTTTAGTAGGCATTGTTTACACATAGATTTTAGCTGTTTTGTAGTTGTAAGTAGCTAATTGTTTATCCATAGATTTGCTCTGTTTTTAGTAGGCATTGTTTACACATGGAATTTGTGTGTCCAATCTACCTATATATGAGGCATTGTTTAGGCTATGTTCTAGTTGTAATTAGTTCTATATTTTCTGTAATGCCGATGAAGAAGCATATGTCTTGTGTATAAAGATGAAGGAGCTTACATTTTGATTTTTTTCATCTCCTTTAGGGCGAGGAGGAAACCTGGAGACTATGCGGCGGCCGTGAAGACGTAGGAGCGGGGCTCCGTCCACACGGTCCACTGAAGCCGGCGCCTCCAGGAGCAAGACTTTTGTGCAGTACTAAATAGGTAGAAGAAGACCACGCAATGAAGCTGGGCGAAGAGGACGGTGAAGAACCGGCGGCCATCAAGCAGGAACCACAGGGCTCCGTCGACGGCGCAGCAGGCGTCACCGGCTTTTTTTTGTTTCCTTCAGCCCTCATTACAAACGGTCAAAAACTAATCTCCGTATCTGATGTAAAGACTAAAGGCAACGATTATATATTATGCCCGTTGCTAAACTTATTGCAAACGATCAAAATCTCCGTTGCCATTGTGAGGCTTCACATCAGTGACAGAGGCGGGGACACGGACCCTTTCTCCGTTGCCGAAGGGGTTTTTGGCCCGTTTCCGATGTGTCGTTCTGTACTAGTGGAATCGTCACCGGAGACTTCTGCATCGCCATGCCTGCCTCCGGAGTGATGCGTGAGTAGTTCATCCTTGGACTACGGGTCCATAGCAGTAGCTAGATGGTTGTCTCTCCTATTTGTGCCATCATGTTTAGATCTTGTGAGCTGCCCTACATGATCAAGATCATATTATTGTAATGCTACATGTTGTGTTTGCTGGGATCCGATGAATATTGAATACTATGTCAAGTTGATTATCAATCTATGCCCTATGTTATTTATGATCTTGCATGCTTTCCGTTACTCGTAGATGCTTTGGCCAAGTAGATGCTTGTAACTCCAAGAGAGAGTATTTATGCTAGATAGTGGGTTCATGCCTCCGCTTAATCTGGGACAGTGACAGAAAGTTCTAAGGTTGTGGATGTGCTGTTGTCACTAGGGATAACCTAACGATGCTATGTCCACGGGCATATGTGTTTGTTTACATTACGCGCTTTACTTAATGCGATTATCCGTTGCTTGCAACTTAATACCAACGGGGAACTCGGATGACAACCCGACGGTGGATTATTAGTCATAGACGCTGTTGGATAACGGTCTATGTATTATGTCATAATGCCCAATTAAATACCATAGTAATCATCATGTCATATTTATGCATTGTCATGCGCTCACTATTTGTCAATTGCCCAGCTGTAATTTGTTTACCCAACATGTTAGTTATCTTTTATGGAGAGACACCACTAGTGAACTGTGGACCCCGGTCCATTCTTTTACATTGATTAAACCACCAACTGCAAACAATTGTTCTCTTTTACTTTCTGCAATTTACTACTGTTTTCCACACCATACGTTTAATCCTTTGTTTTCAGCAAGCCGGGGAGATTGACAACCTTCCTGTTTCGTTGGGACAAAGTATTTTGATTGTGTTGTGTGCAGATTCCAAGTCAACAGTCCAGACTCCCTGCAACAGCTATTTTTCTGGCGCCGTTGACAACCTTCTGAAGAGTTGCTGCTCCTACTGGTTCGATAACCTTGGTTTCATACTGAGGGAAAACTTGCTGCTAAACTGCATCATACCTTCCTCTTGGGGTCTCCCAACGAGCATGTGATTCACGTCATCACAGAACAAGACAAGCATGTGCAGAGTGGTGTTCTTAAGCAGCAACAGGCTGCTGATGCTAGAAGGCTAGGCAGGAGGCTGCCCTTCTTCGAGAAGAAAGGGCCAAGAAGACCAAGTTTGACAACTTGACCACTTTGAAGGGTTTGAACAAGGAAGAGTTTAGGACCATGAGGGCGCAGAATTTCTACGACATGCCCAACAACTCCTCCGATGGTCATTTTTGGAGAAAGGAGCAAGAGCTCATTATGAAGGAAATCTATGCCAATTTGGACCCAAAAGCTCTTGTGTGTCCTCAAAAACCGCTGAAGTTTGAAGTGTTGGCCAAGAAGACATACTTTGCGGATGCAATATAGGTTGATAGGAAGATTGGACTTGAGCCCCTTATTTCCACCCAACAAGACTATGATATTGAGATGGTCCAACAGTTTTTTGCCACTCTTGTGCTTGGAGATGAGGAGGACACCAAAATGACTTGGATGACGGGGCCTCTCAAAGTTAGTGCAAACTTTTCAGAATTTGGAGAGGCTTTGGGGTATGTGTTCAAAGGTGTGAATGAACCCATTGGTCGAAGAATGCATGTTGAAGGAGTGGCCTATGATAAGAAGATTCTTGCCCCTCTTGCTGCTAAAGGGGGTGCCATTGCTACCACCAAAGGACTCAAGCCCCTCTACAACATCTTGATTCGCATGTTTCGTTGGAGCATTGCACCTCAAGCCGGGAATACGGATGCTATTCGTGGAGCTCTTGTCAACCTCATGTATCATTGCCACAAGACATACCTTGCCGGTCCGAACTGTCAAGGGTTTGAGATTGATGTCATGGATTATATCAAGTGTGAGATCAATATTGCTATTCACGAGAGGAAGAATCCAATGTATGCTCCCTATGTCATGAAGCTCCTTCTCAAAAAGATTCCCAAACTCGATCAATCTCGGCTCAAGAAACACGCGTATGGCAACCTTCAGGTGCTAAACCATCATCTTACTCAAGCTACTTATGAAGAGGTAGAGGCGCAAGAAGCTCCTAGGGCAAGAAGGAAAAATGCCACTCCACCCTCTTGGAATCAAGGTGGCAAACAAAGAGTCAACGAAGAGTTGAAGAAAGTTTCTTGGTGGCAAAGGGCTATGATGTGCATGGGTGTTGCGGTGCACAAGGAAAATCATCAAACATATGTCACTAACAAGAGGATCTTGTCCAACCAAGCCAAGATGATGAAGGAAATGCGCAAGATGAACAATGGTGGTACCACTCCTCCTCGCAATGAAGATGATCCCGTCACTCTGCCATCCGAAGCCACTATCCCTCTTGAGGAATGGAATGAGGATATATTTCCTTGGACTGATTATGAAGATGTGACCTCCATGCCTTCCTCTTCCCGCAACACCGGCAAGGCTCCTATGCGCTATGAAGAGGAAAGTGATGAAGAAGACGATAGTGATGAAGCAAGTGAAGATGATAATGATGCCGAGGGTGGTGATGGTGAGGACAGTGATGCCGACGATGATGAAGACGACGAGTGATCGCCTTGGGTACCGTTAGCATCGCTCTTTTCCCTTTTTGGTGTTTCGATGCCAAAGGGGGAGAAGTAGTTCTATTAGGCTCTCTCACCGTGGGATTTGCATGGGTCGGACACAAGCACGTGCGTTTATTATTTCTTTGTGCTTGTGTCCATTTATCTTATGTCGTTTGAACCTATTTGCTTTGGTTTTATGTTGTGAGACTATGTTCCTATGTGTGGTACGTTGTGTGGTATGAGACTATGGATTTCATAATTCCTATGGTTGAGATGATATTATTATTATGGTCTATTATTGTGCTTTGGCCTCTATGTCATATTATTATGCACAAGGTATGGTTCCTTTTCATCTCAACCCTATATCATGTTATGTCTCATGTTGGTGTAATTTATCTTGTTCCATATATTTCTTGTGAGTTGTCTCTCCTCTACATGTTGAGCATTTGTATTCAAATGCAAACTACTTGTATGCACACATGTAGGGGGAGCCTCTCAAATCCTTTGTGGTACTTGTCGATATTTGTTGTGTGCTTTATTGCAAATCCGAGTGTTGTCATCTAACACCAAAAAAGAGGAGATTGAAAGGACATATTTTATGTCCCCTATGTTTTGTGTGTTAGGCAACAACACTAGGAATTATTTAATATGATGTTAAGTGGTGCAGGAATGAAAAGATATAATTACACATTGCATCGAAACACTTGACAAGAAAAAGGAAGCTTGCATCTGCCTGTCCAGTCCGGAGTCTCCGGCTCTGTGGCCGGAGTCTCCGGCCAAGTCGAAATTCTGGAGCAAAAGCTCCACAGGACGGCAGCCGCGGTATGGGGTGCGGAGTATCCCCGGAGTAACACCGGAGTTTCCGCACCGGCCAGAGTTTCCGGTCCAGTGGTCCGGAGTCTCCGCCCCAGACCAGATTTTGAATCGAAGAATTTCCCAAGACGACGCGTGCGGTATAGGGCCCGGAGTTGCCCCGGAGTAGGTCCGGAGTTTCCGGCCTGACCGGAGTTTCCGGCCTCCCGGTCCGGAGTTTCCGGCCTGCTGAGAAGAAGAGCAACGCGGCGGCAGCCGCTGTATCAGGTCCGGAGTAACCACGGAGTTGGTCCGGAGTTTCCGGCCCAGGCCGGAGTTTTCGGTCTCCCTGTCCGGAGACTCCGGTCTAAGTGGACTGCAACGGCTAATTTTCTGGGAGGGGTATAAATACCCCTCCACCTACCACCAGCCACTTATTAGCTCGCCCAGCATTCAAGTCAACCATTAAAGCAAGCTCAAGAATCACTAGATCTCCCAATCCCTCCACCCAAACTTGTTGATCTTTGGAGGATTGAAGGAGAAGGCCCGGATCTACATCTTCACCAAGCCGTTCTTCATTTCTCCCTTATTTATTTAAGGGCCCCTTTGCTAGGCTTTCCTTTGGGAAAACCTAGCTTCTTGTTGTACTCACCACTTGTCTTTGTGACAGATTTGTAGCTGTTTGGGAGCCCCCAATCCCGTTGTGGGTTGTGCCCCGAATCGTTGTTGTAAAGGCTCCGGACTCCGCCTTGAAGGTTTCCGATAGTTGAAGGTGAACCAAACCTTTGTGGTGCGGTTCATCGGAGAAGAAGGTGACGCCTTTGTGGCGGTTGAGTTTTGACCTTCGTGGTAGCTCACACCTCTCCAACGAGACGTACTCCCCTAAAAAGGAGGAACTCGGAAATACATCCGTGTCTCCGCGTGCTTTGACTTCGGTTACCTCTATCCTTATTACCGTCTTTACTAGTTGTATCGTGCTTAGTTACTAGCTTGTCATATAGGTAAATTCACCGTAGTTGCATATCTAGAGAATTTACCTTTTGTGTCAAGCCTAATTTGAAAAAGAACTAAAATTGAAGTAGCACCTATTCACCCCCCTCTAGGTGTCATACCGATCCTTTCACCTTGTCACTGTCCCTTCTCCCGCTGGTTAGGTTCAGAGCCTCAAGACGGTGGAGACCGACACAATGGAGTAAGTGTCAATATCCTTGTTCATGTTGTAGTTGAGTTCATTCCGGCATTGCAACGAGGCGCGTGAGGGTTAGTTTTCACAATATATCAGTTTGTGGGGGAGAATCATCGACCACAATGTTTTCGTCCTGGTTCACGGTGACGTTGGTGATCTCGTCGATAAGTTGTTGTGGCGACGCTTCTAGTGTCAATGTGGGGTTGGGTCTACTCGTAAGGCCTCTGTCTCTTCTCTTAGTCGACCATCGCCGTTGGCGTCTCTTGGCAACATTAGATGACTTCAGTGGCGCAACTAAACGACGTAGTATAGAAACAGGAGATATGTGTAGTTAACAGAAGCAAAGGGAATATGCCTGAGTTGATTTGAGAGTGTTTTTTTATGGCTCCCACATTGCTCTAGAGGTGCGGCATCGAGTTAGGCTCACAATGTGCCATCAAGTTGTGCAGGCCGGGGTGCGACAAAACAATCCCAATCTTGTTTGTATTTTTTGTTTTTGTTAGAGTTATTCATGTGAAACATATAATTGATTAGTATATGCCTTCCGGCCATTGTGAAATAGTTCACTGTTGTGCGAAAAATGGGAGCATTAAAGAGATGACCAACAAGTCATGATAATTGTAGTAGCTTCCTCGCACTTTGTCTATTCGTAACTTGCCTCTCGATATTTTGGCGTGTATATGCTCATGAGGCGAGTCATCTATGTTTTGTTTGAAACTCACGAGGTGAGTCATCTTAGACGTGTGATTAACTAAAATCTTCTTAAAATTATCAAAACCATAACTCAAAGACAGGAATTTTATGCCGGGCAACATGAATAAAGTAATGAAGTAGTGTCATATTCTACGAAATTATAAATTTTTCATATGCTCCTACATCTAATGCACAAAAAGAGTTGGACAAACCAACATCCAGACAGAAAATTGCTGGGATAATACGTATGCACAAAAAGAGCTGGACAAACCACATCGTATTCGAGAAAATGTTTGTATGGCGCATGAATATACATTATCTAGACAAAAAATGATATAGAAAATGTTGGAATACGGAAGCAAATGTGATGCTGAATTGAAGCAAATGTGAATACGGAAGTGGATACTTAAGTACTTAACGGTCTCTTCAAACATGGAGACTATGCATTAAGTATCAAACAAAAGAATTTCAAACATCATGAGCCGTGTGCTGAGACTTAAGTACTTACTATTTCAAATTTGCGATATGCTAAGAAAAGCAAAATATCAAAGATGGACTAAGAGATCATTGTCGACACCAACTTTCTACTCCCTCCGTTTCAGAATATAAGATGTTTTAGCCTTTTTCCACATTCACATGCATACACATGTATCTAGACACATTTTAGTGCATGTACACTCTTTTTGGTATGAATCAAGACAATATGTGTGACATCTAAAACATCTTATATTATGGCATTCACATGCATACACATGTATCTAGACACATTTTAGTGCATGTACACTCTTTTTGGTATGAATCAAGACAACATGTGTGACATCTAAAACATCTTATATTCTGAAACGGAGGGAGTCCAAGAGAACAGGAAACACCACAACGACACCATTTTTCTAGGATGGAACAAGGAACACACGACCTTTCTTAGGCCTCTCACATTGCAAAAATCGAAGGAGTATCATGCAGTGCCACCTAACATTTATTCAGTGAGACCAAAGAGAACACGTCTTTGCTCGATATATTGTTATCAAAGACTTTCATTTGACTGAAAATCTATTTCCGGAGTATTTGCCAAGTAATGCCGGATGGATACAAACGGCGTGGCAACGTCACCGCGTTCACCAACCAAAGTCCGTCACCACTGCGCCGTGTAGTCGGATATAAACGGCAAAAATACAGTCCATCTCAACTGTAGCAACCGGCCTGATACCACCACGACAAGACAACAGTCTCCGCGGCGGTTGCGCCGCCGGCGACGGCAGCCGCTCCATCCCGCGAACCTACCAACCGTCGGGCAAACGCCCGCAACGGCCGGCCGACCCGGTTTGACTCCCATCCGACCCCATTTAAACCTCCAGTCCACCGGCCAAGAGCTAGGGTTCCCTTGCCTTGCCTTTGCTCATCAGCTCTGCCCCCTTTGCTTCCTCCAACCAATTACTTCCGAGCATTCGCGCCCCAGCAATCTCTGGTCTTGGATTGGGCGTCCTAGCAGCCTCCGGTTCGTGATCCCGTTTCCACCGGGGCCAGTCGGCGGCGATCCCCATTCCGAAATCCGGAATGGGGTGCTTCCACTCCACGCCCAAGCGCATCCAGTACCCAGGCTACGAGAACCCCGTACAGCTCGCGTCGCAGACTATATGTAAGCACTACTCCGCTATCAACTCTTCAACCGATTCGAGTCAAACCATAATTTATGTCACTCAGCGCTTGTGTGTTTCCTTTCTTTTTATTTTTCTTGCAGTCAGCGTCAGCGAGGTGGAAGCGCTGTTTGAGCTGTTCAAGAGTATCAGTGGCTCCGTGATCGATGATGGTCTCATCAACAAGGTATCGAATCAACGCATGCACCACTTGCGATTAATTTATTTCTGTTGAGGATAACATGTTCGTTTCCTCACCCAGTCTCATTTAAGTGATCTAGTCCCCATTCTTTTAAGCATCAAGTGCCATGTTTAACCATCATAAACGTTGGTAAATTGTACCTAATACTCATCACGTCAGATTGCCTCCAAGTACCTCCCATCATTTAACTCAATGTTGTCCAGTTACCTTACATTCTATTCCAATCATGCCACAACAGAAATTTGCCATCAGTATTGAAGAACTTCTTTTCTATTGTGCAGGAAGAGTTCCAGCTTGCGTTGTTTAAGAGCAAGAAGGACAACTTTTTTGCTAACCGGGTACAGTTGCATTCTCTGCCTGCCATTAATCTGCATTTTAATGGGCTTCTGAATTCTGATACTTGTTTACAATGACGCTGGTATGCTTTCACCTATAGACTCGCTGAATTTACATAACCTTTTCAGATATTCGATCTTTTCGATATCAAGAAAAGAGGAGCTATTGACTTTGCTGACTTCGTTCGAGCCTTGAATGTATTTCACCCTAGCGTTTCAGTGGAAGAGAAAATTGATTGTAAGTTATCATCCTGATGTACCGATGTTTCATTCTGGCCATTTTGATACCATATTTCTTCTTGCTAAAGACTTATATTGCTTGCCAGTTTCCTTCAAGCTGTATGATATGGACAACACAGGGTTTATCGAACGAAAAGAGGTGATTTTTGTCAACTCTTGTCTGCCTTATTGTTTCCCACATCTTTACAATTTTTAAATTTTATGTCCTGTTATCAAAATCATGAAAAATGCAACGTTTTAAAACTATAGTACGTATAATATAATCTTCTTGTATTTCTGGACAGTACATTTAATATTTAAGTTTGCTGTGCTTCTTCTGAAGTTCCAAAAATTATTTGGCATTTATTCTTCCTTTATGTTTCCAAACTTTAGTAAAATGTAATCTTATTTGACTTCTGGAGTCAAGGAATCAATGTAATATTTGTTGCTGTTAGGACTCCATCTGTCATTGATGATATAACTTCTACAACCGTGATGTACAGGTCAAGCAGATGCTTATTGCTCTTCTGAGTGAATCGGAAATGAGGCTATCGGATGAAACCATTGAGACAATCTTGGACAAGGTATGTGCATTTGATCTCAAAACCTAACCTGTTACTCTTAAATTCTATGCTTTCAAAAAAGTTAAGATATTGGACTGATGTTGACCATTTGGTTGGTGTTAACAGACATTTTCAGATGCTGATGTGAATCAAGATGGAAAAATAGATAAAGCAGAGTGGGAGAACTTTGTCTCAAGAAATCCTTCCTTGATGAAGATAACGACTCTCCCATACCTTAAGTAAGTGTTATGTAGTAAAAAGAGTGTTATATATCAAAAGGAAACGGCAAGCATTGTGTGACCAATATCTTGCGTTATAATTCCACTTCTGATGAAGCAGATCATTAATAGATTTTGAAACATACCTGACTGCTTCCATAATATCACATATGACATATATCCCTACTGACTTAAGTTGTTCCAACCTAAGTACTGAGCATGCTATTAAAAGGTAGTTAGTGAACAACAGAGCAAGATTTTTTGGAAAGCTGTCACTGCCATATGATTGCGTCATGCACATTTTTATTTTAGTGAGAGTCAAAGCTGTTTACTTTTGCCAGATCTGTAGCCCATGGGACCCCTACAAGAACTTTGTTAGGTTGCTCAGCCAATATAGTCAAGTTCATTAGCAGTGTGTTTATGGTCTGAAATGAAGTGAAAGAATGCAGTTGGCTAACTAACTATTGAAATCCTTTGCAGGGACATAACGACCACATTCCCCAGCTTTGTTTTTCACTCGGAGGTTGATGATATCGTAACTGAGCAGCACAAGTTCGGTGACAGTTAACAATGCCCGCACGGAAGACATGTCATCCATAGTATACTACGGAGAGTGTACGTATTTTTGTTAGCAGCAAAGCAATAATGCAAAAGGAGAGGACCGGAGGGGAGTGGATGGTGTAGCTGACTGATAGAATGAAAAATTGCTGCGAGATTGTGAGGTGTATTACAGATGGTGTTGTTTGTTGTGAAATGCAATGCTAGTTCAATATGAAAAGAAATTATGTTGGCTGGAAATGTTTTGGTTCTCCGATCGTGTCGATCCAATCATTCTCATATGGTATAATTTGGCATTCTGTGGTCATGATATCATCCACCTCCGAGTGAATGTTTTAAGTTTGTTGAACAGAACATCATTAGCTCATGGTGTAGGTGCAAATTCTGTATCAAAATTTTGGCTCTCCTTTTGACAAAATCCTGGCTCCGACTTGACCACCTTGATCCAAACTCCAACGGTAGCCTTCATAATGGAGTAGTAACCAGTAACCTGAGTGACTATTGAATTTGTGGCAAAGTTTCACAAAAAAAAAGGATTAATTCAAGAGGATTAATCCTAGGGAAAGTTGGTATGGAATTTACAAATCAAGCAACCCACATAGAATTTTTTTTCTATAGATTTCGATCCTCCAAAATTTTCTAAACGCACTTGAATAAAAGAGGCCCTTAAGTGGACAAGATTTTACAGTAAAATGTCGGTTTATTTCGAAGACAAGTTGTGACTTTTTGTTTAGATGACAAGTTGTGACTTGAGTTTTGTGACTATGGTCGTGTAATGATTAAAGTGTGCACGTGCACTACAACACGGATTGTTACCAGTGGGCCGCTTTGGGCTGAACCTATCCTCCTCGCGATTCGACGAGGGAGAGTGAGCAGGAGGATTAGAATCAGAATCTCTCTTCCCCCTCCCGTCGCCGTCGGTCCAAACCCTAGCTCGCCCGGCCACCGCCACTGGCGGCCGACGATGGATCGCAAGCGCATCAACGACGCCCTCGACAAGCACCTGCGGAGCGAGAGGTCGTCTCCCTCCACCTCCCGCACCGCCAAGCTACCCCCCGCTCCACCCACCAGAGGTATCCCACCGAGCTCTGCTACTTCCCGGCCGCACTCCATTCCTCTACTCTTTCCCCCAAATGATCCTTTCTACCTTTTCTGTTTGTTCGTTTTGGAACCACAGAGCAGTCGGATTCGGACAGCGAGAACAGTGCTTCCGAGGGAGACGACGACACCTTCTGGATTACATGGTTCTGCAACCTGAGAGGCAACGAGTTCTTCGCCGAGGTCGACGATGACTACATCTAGGATGATTTCAACATGTGCGGATTGGGCAGTCAGGTGCCATATTACGATCACGCGCTTGACCTCATCTTGGACCTTGAGCCAGTGCAGGGTAACATCCATTGCTTGCTTCTCTCTTGGTGCACTACACCTCACTATGATCATCATTTTTTCAAGCCACTCATTGCTATAATCATTACTCAATATGAACATCATATGCTGTAATTTATTTGTTCTTATTGGGTCATGTAAGGTACTGAATGAAGTGCTCGTATTTATGTACAGGTGATGTGTTTGCTGAGGAGCAAAATGAGCTGATAGTGGCATCAGCGGAGATGCTTTATGGGTTGATCCATGCCCGATACATCTTAACCACTAAAGGCTTGGCTGCAATGGTAAGCTACCATTTTGTACTCTTATGGTTCACATGAAATGGTTGACATAGTTTATGCTTCTTCAGTATTAATAACAGTAGATGGTCTCATTATCCCACACTGATGTGTTCCCAAACCTTAATGTTTCTGTAGTTGGAGAAGTTCAAGAACTGCGACTTTGGAAGGTGCCCTCGTGTGTCCTGCGGCGGTCAACCATGTCTTCCAGTGGGACAATCTGATATCCCTAGGTCCAGTACCGTGAAGATATATTGCCCTAAATGTGAAGATCTCTACTATCCAAGATCGAAACACCAAGCCAGTATCCTTTTTAAGCATCTTACTTAGATAAGCACACATGGGTCTCCTCATGGCAAAACCTCTCATCTGATAAGAATAGGAATTGTTGGCATTGTACCTTTTCCGCATCACAATATACCTTTTAGTAAGAACTTATGATTATGAAGTTCTTGTTTCAACAATGTATTGCTGCCTCCTCATCAATCGGGCATTTTCTTTGCTTGCCTTTGCATCCCTGATACTTTGATAGGCTGCTCATATTTTTTTTACAATACTTATGAATAGCATTTTTTTCCCACATCTGTTCTGATGCAAGTAGTGCCGTTCAATTTACTGTTTGCTGCAAATTGTATCGCCTTAAGTTTTCCCAGACATTGATGGAGCTTACTTTGGGACGACGTTTCCTCATCTTTTCATGATGGCCCATTCACACTTGAAGCCACAGAAGCCATCACAGCAATATGTTCCCCGGATATTCGGCTTCAAGGTTCACAAGAAAACATGACAACACTTTGGCGGCGTTTCTTCTTCTTTTACCTAGTCACCAGGAACCAAGAGGATCCACACACCAGCATGGCATGAAAATCATATTGGCTGATACAGTACAACAAACAATCACGCCACATTTTTTTCGAAGGTCACCCTTGGGAAATTAAATCTCGAGGAGTGCTAATCAACCTGCCAGATTCGTGTCATGCTGGATGGTTTGATGATCCTAGTGAAATGGTCTGTTGTGCATTTTTGAATGTGCAAACCGGGCGTAAGCTGGTGTATCTGTCTGTATCCTAATGTATTGTTTTCTTCATTATCTGCTGATTACTGGTGGAGGAAATCATGTTTTTTGGAGTACTTTTACATTTAATTTGTGAAACTCAACTTACATGCACATGAATATTAAGATGCTGCAAGTTTAGATGGGAGGCCTCAATGTATTGAAGTGTGTCTGCAAGGTGAATCAACCTAGTAGGTTCCTGTCCTTTTGCAAGTGTAATCTTTTGTCTTGTACAAACCAATCAACCTTGGCCAAGTTGGATCCAATTTTCATAATACTACCTCCATTCCAACGGATAAGGCGTGCACATATTTGAAGATTTGTGTTTGACCAAGAATTAATCTATTTATATAAGCACTATTTGATGTAAAATTGGTATCATTAGAAAGTGTTTTTCAACAAGAATGTAACAATATCGATTATGTATTATATAATTGAGATATTGTTGCTCAATTCTTTCGGTCATAGTTTTATTCATAGGAATGGAGTGAGTAAGAATTACACAGGTAAGAGATGATGAATACAAACATTTATATACAATTAATCTTCATTGCATCGAGAAGAGCCGAGAACGAAGAAACCAACAAACGTTGCTTCCACGCGCACGTTGGTGTGTGTGTGGTGATAAGAGAAGGAAGGTTTTGAAGGGACGGTCAGATAAGAAGCTCGTTCGTCCACTGCTTCCCTCCCTCAGCTGCAGCTTCATCCATCCGTTCCACTCCTTCCACTACATCGATGGCGCTCATGCTCAACACAGTCGCTCCCGCGGCCTTCTCCGCCGTGGCAGCCGGCAAGCCCGCCGCCACCACGAAGGCTCCTCGCCTCTTCGGCATCACCACCACCACCGCTCGTCGGAGCGTTCGGAAGGTGGTGGCGATGGCGGACATGCTGGGCGACTTCGGCGCGCGGGACCCGTTCCCGGAGGAGATCGCGAGCGAATGGGGGGAGAAGACGCTGGGCAACGTGGACACGCTGCACCGCATCCTCATCCCGACCCTCTCCGTGCTCTCCCTCTCCCGCGTGCCCCTCGACCCGGAACCAGCGGCGCTCTCCGAGGAGGATGCGCGGAGGCTCCTCCACAAGATCGTCGGCTGGAGGCTCCTCTTCCCCAAGACACACGACAACGACGAGGAGTTTCTGAAGCTGGAGTGCGTGTGGAAGGTCAAGGACCAGGCCTGCGGGCAGGAGCTCATCGCGAGGATCGGCAGGGCGCTCGACGGCGCCGCCCACGCCCCGGCCACGCTCCTCTTCGAGCCGCCCAACCAAGTTAGAGCTCAGCTCTACTCCCGCTCACTAGGTACACATTCTCTCTGTTTTACTGACGAGAAGTCGAGAATTGATCGATGGACTGAAGTGCTCGCGTCTGTT
Source organism: Poa pratensis (assembly GCA_947311845.1). Lineage (NCBI taxonomy): Eukaryota > Viridiplantae > Streptophyta > Magnoliopsida > Poales > Poaceae > Poa > Poa pratensis. Next base: position 39,495,679 of record CAMZMU010000076.1, on the reverse strand, counting down.
GCTGCAGGTGGCCTGAGCGTGAACGACTTCATCATCGCTGCCAGGATAGACCAGATCAAGACGCTGGATCTTATCCCCAAGAAGAGAGTCTGGGCGTGAATAGCTACCACTTAGTTCTTCCTTTTTTTTCCCCTGCAGATACAAGAGAAGAAAAATCCTTCCTTGCAGTTTTGTTTCATGAAATCAAGCCCACATCTGTATTAGCACAGTGTTTCGATAAAATAGTATGATCATCATTTGCCAAATATCAAATGGTTTTCCTGTTCTTTCAAATGCAAGGGGCGATCACATGGATCACCGCCGTGTCCGTAGCTATTTAGGCACTACTGCACCCTACTTGATGAGGTTGGTTATGGCGCCGGCGATTATGGCCATCTGGATGGTGTCGACGGTGTGCTGTGCCAGCGGTTGCGGCAACGTCACACCATGTATGCTGAAGGCCGCGTTGCACTGCAGCGTCAGCGACAGGGCCTCGTCCAGCTTCTTCTTGCCCGCAGCGTAGGCACGCCTGTTGATCTCATCATTGGCCTCAGCGAAGGCGAGGCCCACATTGGTGTACACCGTGGCGCACTTGGCGAGCGCCGGCTTCATGGGAAGGCTCGGGTTGCCCCCTCAAGGGTCATGACGTCGTCCGCAGCGAGGGTCGCGCTGTTGACGCCGGCCAGAGAGGCGACCTTGGCCAGGCCCCAGGTGTCCGCGTCGGTGCTGCCGCGCTGGTTGCCGAGCTGCGACAGGCACAGCTGCAGGTTCACGCGTGCGTCGCTGGCCGCGGCCTCCTTGCAGGTCGTGGCCACCGTCGCGTCGACTACGGTTCCAGCGCTCAGGATCACGGCTAGCGCGGCGGCGGCGAGGGCCATAAGGCGAGGCATTGATAGCTTCATTGTCTCTTCTTGTCTGCTGAAAACTTGTTACAAAAAATTCTGTCTGGGAGAAGCAAGTTAAATAAGGATGCTTGAGCATCATATATAGGCATAGCAGGAGAGGCATTATCGGAGGCTATCCTGCCGATGTGCACGGACAGGAGTACACTTTTTCTTGGTTATTATCCACCATCGGGCTATATATAGATTAGAGTCTGACAGCAATTCGTCTGCTCAAAATACAAGGCAAGAGTAGTACTAGTACCAATTCCAAACGTTTTGGTGAGCAATGAGGGAAAAACTGAATTGATCTATGCGAGTGAGTCAGTGATCAAACATGAGGCTGTTTATGTGATGAATGCTGATGTCTGCGATGGGTTCGATTGGCCTCTCTGCTTCTTCTTCTTCGTCTTGTTCGGTTGTTGCATCAGGCGCGCGTTCGCGGCTGTACTCGTCTGGATTAAAACAAGATTGGTATGGATGAGCAGCAACCTAGCTACATAATTCACTGAACCAGTTGACAATTACTGGCACAGATAGATAAATTTAGTGCGATACGAACCGAAGATGGTGGTGAAGGAGGTCGGGGGAGGTGTGGCCAGGAAGTTGGAGCCCACGTAGACGAGTAGCGACAGCGCCACCGCCACCATCACGAACGCCGGCACCGCCACCGCCCAGTACCTTCATTTAGACACAGTGATCAAGAACGATTTAGCAGGTGAAAAACGAATTGCAAGGAATGACCACGGCGATGTACAAATGACGGCTTTACTTACTTGGTGGGGTAGTAGGTGATGCCGAGCGAGTGGAGACAGGGCTCCGGCGTGTAGGCCCACACCAGGTACACCGCCGTCGCGATGACGGTGGTGATGGACCCCACGAACCCGTACACCTCCGACGGCTTCGGCCCCGCCCGCCGCCGCGGGATCCCGCTCGCGCTCGCGCTCGCGTCCGAACTGGGGCCGGCGGCGGTTGCGGAGGAGGCTCACCGTCTGCCTCGGGCTCCGGACCACCAGCGTCTCCGCCGGATCCATCCAGCCTCCGCCGTGTGGAGTGTTCTCTGAGATGTCTCGTCTCCTCCGATTCGATTCTGCAGGGAAGACGGTAGCATGCTGGGCTTATTGGGCTCGCGGCCCACCCAGTGTCATTCTCAAAAGGAAAAGAAAAGAGAAAAAAAAACACTTCCACAGGCGGAGGAGGGGAAGGATGCCGAGGCGGCCGGGCAAGAGGAGCAGGTCCGAGCCCCGGTGGTCTCTCGCCGAGCCGCCTCCCGGCCTCTTCCCCGCCGGCGAGGACATAGTCCGACTGCTCGTCGTGATCTCCATCGCGGCCGCAGTCGCCGCGGCCTGCAGCCTCTTCAACCGCAGCCCCAGCCCCTTCTGCGACTCCGACTCCCAGCACGCCGCCTACGGTGATTGATTCCCCCTCTCCCTAGCTCCTCCTCCTTGCTCGAGCTCAAAATTCCTGGCTTGTTCAAGTTTACGGAAGCAATTCATAGCTACTGTAGGAAGCGAATCCCTCGTTAATCTATCGAGCGTCCCTGTGCTGTGTGTATCTGCAGATTCGTGTGAACCCTGCCCTGAGAATGGGCGGTGCGTGGACGGTAAGCTGGAGTGCGTCCAGGGATTCAAGAGAGATGGCAAGATATGCGTAGAGGACGGTCTGCTCACCCGAACTGCTAACAAGATCGTACTGACCCCCTTTCTCTTCCCTTGTCTTTTTTACTGCATCGACATGATTAGCACAGCATACTCAACCTCTACACTGCTTATTACTTGTAGGCAGAGTTGCTACAGCTCAGAGTCTGCGAGGAACATGCCCGAGCTTTATGTGGCCAAGGTGGCAAAATCTTGGTAATTCCTTTTGTTCACTATAAATGGATGGAACACTTCTATACTACAGCTGTAAATCTGTAATCCCTATGCTCTATGTATCCTCGTCTAATTCTGATTCCTCATCTTCAGTTCCAACAACTTGAAGTCTCAAATATGGCTGATGAGCTATTATCCAAGGATCCTGCCCACCTAAGTGATGATGGAATTAAAGTTGTAAAAGATAAGGTGCTGCAGAGCGCACAAGGCTTTTTGAGACAACATCAACTAATAATGGGTATGCTTCATCACAACTTCTTCTGCCCTCAGTCAATACATGTTACTATATATACCTTGAGAGATGTGGGAGCTTCCTCTAATTTCTTCCATTTAGAGGCGAAGCGTTTAAATGTCCAGAGCTGGTTGCCGAGCTTCATAGGCCCCTGACTTGTCAAGTTCGTCAATGGATCTCTAGGAATATTTTCTTTGTGATAACTTCTGTACCCTGGTACGTTTTGTATCATTACCATCTTAAACAAACATTTATTCAAACGCAGCTCAAATGATGATAAAACCTTAGTTTGCAGCACTGCTCAGGATTCTATGGAGCATTTACAAGAACGAGCAATGTCTAAGAGAGCCGAGCAATTATATGAGCAGGTATGATTTTTCTATTGTTTCATCCCTTCAGGTGTTAATTCTATGAAATGTCATTTGTTCCAGATGTCTGCAGTGTAATTCTGCAAAGCAAATTGTAGCATTGGTTAATGCAGTATGTGGTGCAGTTCATGTACTATTGGTAAACACAGTAGTAACAATAAGCCGTAGAATCGTTGTCTTTAAATAGTCCGATGTATCTCCACAGCCACTATAGCCCTGAAATAGTGGACATAGGGTAATGGCCTCTACACATCTGCTTCCCGTAGTGCTGTGTACAGTTTTACCGCTGCTGCCGCTTGCATTGCCTGCTACAATCCACAGTGCGTGCCCGTACTAATACATTTAGTTTTTCCGTATGATTTGTTTGTTGTATATTTCCACACCTCCATTTTGAATCATTAATCTAATACTTGAGATAAGCCATTTATTTCTAATTTGATTGGTAACATTGGTTTCTACTAATATATCCAACCATATTGCTGCCACTACCTCGTCACTATCCTCTTCCACTATGAAAACTCTCTCTTCCACAATATGCTATTTGAAACAAGGATACTTCATGTCACTACTATGGACAAATTGAGTTTACCTGGATTGATGCATAACAAATAGAAAATGTGCTGCAATGTATAGCTCTTTCATGTTTGATTGAGTGACTATAGTGCTAGCATTCATTTGAATGCAATTTATTTACTAGCTATTACTCAACCTGCTCCTCTGTCTCCCCCAAGTGTGAGGGAGGTGGTGGAGTGTAGAAATGTAGCAATTCTTTTGTGTACCATAGGATTCTGTAAATTATTAGCTGTTTCATTAATATTTTCCCAGTGAATTATTTGCAACTTCGTTGACATTTTGTAGGTGTGTGAAATCCTTGAAGATAATGCCATAAATTCTAAGATTGGCAACTCCGAATGTGAGCCTTGGGTGGTCACCTCTTGGTTGCGTGATCATCTACTGGTTACCCGAGAGAGACGGAACACTTTGTTGTGGAATAAGGTACTTATGCGCATATATTTCACTTATTATGCCGCTGTTGATTTATATTGGTTAGCACTATCCAACTTTTTGTATGGAGTTACCATTTTTGTGTACGATTTTACAATGAGTACACTTTTACATTTTTTGGCCATTAAAGGCAATACATGTGAGCATATGAAGCAATTCTAATGACATGGCACACTCCATATATGGCGACAAACGCATTGTCCTTTTTTCCTTATTGCATGTACTTGCATGACACTCTCCATGTATGGCGATCAAACTGATTTTCTTCTTATTGTGCGTGTATCTTGGCACAGGTGGAAGAGTTGATACTCGAAGATTCTCGCATAGACCAGTATCCAAAAGTGATCAAGGGAGAGTCCAAAGTTGTTCTTGAGTGGCAAGGTACAGACATTATATTCTTGTCACAACATTTTCTGCTGCTGCTGTGTATGTAAGGTTAAGGTGTATAGTCACTGGATGTTATGTTGCTGCAGCTAGTGGATCGCTGAGTGGGAAGATTAAGAAGATGCAAAGTGCAGCGGGCAAGGCAAGGAGAGCGGTGTTGGTGCCATAAAACTTGCTGAAGAAATATGTGGCAGCAGCTTTAGCAAAGACAAGGAGCAGTTTCAGCACGCGAGAAGGAACCAAGGCTTTCATGTAATCGATCAACCAGTCACGGTGAATATTGATGGTTTGTATATGGTATGATTACAGATGTAGAACCAGTCAGCGTTTTAAGTTAGTGATGATCTGTATGTTGTGTTGGTGAATGAATACAATTGGGGGTAATTTTCCTTCGCCGAATTCTACTGAGAATAGAATGCCCTGTCCAAAACAAGACGATGAATGTATATATCGATCTCATTGGAAGATGCTGCTGACTGAGCACTCGTCGTGCACGCGCCAGATGGTCTCGCCGAGGAGGTTGGCGACGGAGAGCACGGTGAGCTGCGGGAACTGCTGGTGTGGCGCCACTGGGACGCTGTTGGTGATGATCACCTCCTGGAAGAGGCCGCCGGAGAGCCTCTCGACGGCGGGAGGGCTGAGCACCGCGTGGGTGCTGCAGGCGTAGACGGCCCTGCCCCTTCCCTGTGCAGCAGCTCGGCGCCCTTGGACATGGTCCCCGCCGTGTCGATCATGTCGTCCACCATCACGGCGACCTTCCCCTTCACGTCGCCGATGAGGTTCATCACCTCCGCCTGGTTGTGCCCCAGCCGCCTCTTGTCGACGATGGCGAGCGGCGCGTCCGAGAGCTTCTTGGCAAAGGCGCGCGCCCTGGCGACGCCGCCCACGTCGGGACACCACGACGACGTCGTTGGGGCAGATGGTCTTGCTGCGAGGTAGTCGAGGATGACGGGCTGGCCGTAGACGTGGTCGACGGGGATGTCGAAGTAGCCGATGGACTGGCCCGAGTGGAGGTCGCAGGCGAGGACGCGGTGCGCGCCGCCTCGGTGATGAGGTTGCGACGAGCTTGGCGGCGATGGACTCGCGGCCCTGCATCTTGCGGTCGGCGCGCGCGTAGCCGAAGTAGGGGATGACGGCGGTGATGGTCTTGGCGGAGGCGCGGCGGCAGGCGTCGATCATGATGAGGAGCTCCATGAGGTTCTCGTTGGCGGGAGGGCAGGTGGGCTGGACGAGGAACACGTCGCAGCCGCGCACGCTCTCCTGCAGCTGCACGTACAGCTCCCCGTCCGCGAACCGCTTGATCTTGATCTTGCCCAGCTCCAGCCCCAGGTAGCAGGCGATCTCCTGCGCCAGCGTCGGGTTCGCCGTGCCGGAGAAGATGCGCAGCCTGCTCGTGGCGGAGCTGTTGGGCGCGGGTAGCCGCAGCGGGAAATGCAGGCCGTCCGGAGGCCGGTGCAGCGGGTTGCTGTAATCGTACGTCCCGCCGGCGGTGCTGCTAGCTCTGCAGCTCCATCGCCGGCGAGGAGTGGCGGGAGAGGTGGAGAATAGGACGGCGAGTTCGGGTGGTGGGCGAGGAGAGGAGGAGGTCCAGGAGGAGGATAGGAAGGAGCACAAGCTGGCCATGGAGGTGGAGGCCATCGTCGGGCAAAACAGAGAAGAGCAGAGCACGGCTAGCCGCAGGTCCGCCCGGTTCGGATAAGAGAGAGAGGATTTATTAATGGGCCGGAATGTATTCATTTCTGAAGCCCACGAATGCGTCACGCACAACCTGGGGTTTTTGCTGGGCTCTTCTGCTCCCCTGCACACAGCGCCGCCTCCTCCGGGGAGAGGGGAGGCGGAAGGCGGCGACCGGACGCCGGAGAGACGAGTTCCTGCGCCGCATCTACTTGCGTCCGGCCGGCCGGCGTCGCAGTCCTTCTCCACTAATCCTCTGAACCAAGGTCCTGCCTGCACCGCCGCAGGAACTGCACTTATTTGTGGTACAAATTTTTCCTCCGGTAAATTCGTGGACAGTTGTGCTTCGCCTCGACGCAGCGGAGAAGAGGCCGTGGTATTGGGAGCTGATAAAGGATACGGCGGTGGACGATGCAGTCCAGAGAATGTCTCTCACAAGGTACGGCATATTCACATTCAACTCTTTCTCGTAGCATTTTTAGAACTGAAGAATCCAAAACTCTGAAATCTAAAGAATGGCAGAAAGGGCTTACTCAGAAATTTGATTTAGGAATCATGCCTGGTGCTCACTTACTTATGCATGCAGTCTGATTTCATTAGCTAATCTTAATACAAATTCACTTGATGTGCACACATTATGCAAAAAAAAAAAAACCTTGCTCACACGATGATATACTGCAAGCAAAGTAGACACCACCACTGACAGAGTGCTAGTTCTTACATAAAACTAGGCGGATTGCATTGCATTTATTTATGACCTGGCGTGTTCCAGAAGGTTGTACATGTATGCATATAACGATATACCATCCGATAATTTTGGCCGTACTCATTTGAAGTCGACCGCTGCAGGCTTGACCACCCTATACCTCTTGGCAAGCACCACGAACAATACCAGATCCACAGCATTAAGCACTGCTATAAGAAAGAAGAACCTGTCTACGTGACCTTTGTTGAGATCTTGTGGTATCCACCCGGCTTCATCTCCCTTACAGCTGACTGCCATGACCAGAGTAACGAGCAGGCTGCTCACGTAGCTTCCAGCTGACATGGACGCCACGGACATCGCACTTCCAAGGCTTCTCATGCCATCTGGAAGCTGATAGTTGAAGAACTCTGTCATGGTAACATACATGAACACCTCGGATGCTCCCATCAGCACGTATTGGGGGATTTGCCAGAGGACGCTCAAGCGATAACGGTTGGAATGTTTTAATCTGTGCTGCTCTACCAGGCCAGCTGTGATCATAGCTACTGTAGATATGACAAGTCCGATGCCCATCCTCTGAAGTTCAGTTGGCTCCTTTGATCTCTTCGACAAGGGTTTAGCGATGCAGAATGTGTAGATGAAGACAAATGCTGTTACACCGACTATCTCAAACATGCTGACGCCTGCTGAGGGGATTATGAATTTGGAGAGGGAATTGTCCATGGTTTCTACTTGTTCGATGAATACCGAGGACATCTGCGAGTATGCAGTGGAGTAAATGATGCTGCAGAGCCATATGGGAACCAGTCGCAGAATGCATTTCACTTCTTCCACTTGAGTAACCGTGCAGAGGCTCCATGGTCTGGATGGAGGCTGCTCGCCCGGTAAAAGGATGGATCGGTCTTGGATGATCGCTGCCTTGTCCAAACACCTGGAAAAACAAACAGAGATAACTACATATGGGGAGCATTGGGAAGAAACATTGAGGTGCTGACTATGTCTCCGAAGCAATAAAAGGTAGTCCATATGTATGTAAGTACTGGTCACCTGTATTCTGGTGTGTGTAGTATCTTCCTGCCCCCATTGCTGCTGTGAGTTCCATCTATTTCATACAGTTTTTCCACTTGCTTTGGGGTGTTTAGGTGCCTGTTCTTTGTTGCAGCAACCATGACTTGGCAAACACTCACGACAGGGTTCCCACTGGGCACAAAGTACCTGAACCTTAAGGTTCCAATGGCAAAAATAGCGAGACCAAGGAAAGCTGCCCCTGTAGAGATCCAGAAGGCAGCTGCCCATTTCCCCTCATCCTCGATGTATGTGAGTAGAGTGACAGATACCAGGCTGCCAAGGTTATTGGCGACGAAGAAGTAGCCGTAGAATGCTGTCTTTGATTTCTTTTCCTCCTTGTCCTCCTCATCAAACTGATCAGCACCGAACGTTGTGATGGTAGGCTGATAGGCTCCGTTCCCTAGTGCGATTTTGAATATGGACATGTAGAATATGACTGTCTCTGCTTTTGTAGGTGATCTGCAGTTTTGCATCTCTTCCGAGTCACAACTATATTTATGCAGGAAGAAATGTGAAGATATGGAGATCTCAATAAGTCCCTGTCAATCAGTATATAGTATGTAATTGTCATTGATGCCTGAAAGCTTACAAGGAAAAACGGAGCTGGGATGGAGAAGGAAAGTTACGACGAGGAGGATGAGCTGGAAGATGATGCAGGCCTTGTATCTTCCCCAGTAGGAGTCGGCGATGATGGCGCCGACAATGGAGAAGACGTAGGTGGTGCCACCCCAGTTGCTGACATGGTTGGCAGCGTCAGCATTGTCCAGCCTCATCACCACCCTCATGAAGGTCACCAAATTCGTCCCGATGCCATTTGCCGCTAACGTCGCGAGCGCCTGGTTTACTGCAAGCATGCCTCCACCAGAGAACCAGACATATATGCCAGGTCAGCTCAATTTTGGCTCTTCCGCAATAAGGACAAAAACAAGAAAAGAAAAGCCATGTATGCTTAATCTGCTTACTCTTGCAGCAGTATGTATAATTAAGAAACTACTATATTTTTTCGTCCAACCACAATTTCTAGTAAGAGAAACTTCCATTTGCTGGGCATGGATAGTTGATGTTTGTTGAGATTATTTGAGATACATGCAGTGATTGAAGTAAGACTAGTTGGTATTTGTCGAGAGCACTTGAGGTACATGCAAGTACGTAGTTGGTCTTCAGTGAGAGTTTTTGAGATGCATATGCAAGTAAAAAAAATACACCACTTACGCAGATGAGGAAGCCGGCAAGCCATCCACCTGATTTAGCTCTCACGCAGCAGCTGCCCTTCCAATCCACAGACCCATCCCTTGTCGTCTCTTGTCCTGCGCTTAGAATGCCATGATCATGATCCTGAGCAATCTGCACATATACACCAATACAGGCAGCTTAGCTATCTCATCCTTGATGATTTATGCCTACTTGCCTAGGTGAAATGATAGTAGCTGGTATGGCAATGCCACATACGTCCATGATCGACGCCGATCAAGGGCAGGGCTAACTCTTGCTTTTGCTTTATTTGCACTTGCACACCCCTCCTCTTCGAAGTATACAATAGCTCCTGGAGTAGTATATATGCTTATGTTTTTTGGGATTGATGATGTAGTATGTATGTGTGCAGCTAGGATGAGGCCAGATTGCCAGTTAGGTAGCAGGTGTTGCAATACAACTATACAAGAGCCAAACTGGGTGCCAGAGGGCAGGTCTGGGCATGCAAATTGCAACGTGGTATCATTCTCTTAGCTGCAATGCCATTTGTCATGCTTCTCTTCTGATATTTCATCAAGATAATTTCCCTATCTCTTCTCTGCTTTCCAAATACGGTTTCCCCGTCTCTTGTTTTCGTTTTTCATAATGAAAACCTATTGTCATGCAGCTAATACTTTCCATATTATGTTTAAATATTTGGTCATCATACTCAAGTTTTGTGGCGGCTTCGGTCGGGGTGCTTTGTCGAGACTCGAGACGACAAATAGTAAGAATGTTGGATTCCCCATTCTGACGTGCACCCGCTTGTACCCATGTGGATTCCCCAACACTCAACTCAACCGTCAAGGTGTGATGACCTACTTTTATACTGCTGGCCTCCTTTCCCGGGCTACAATTGCGCACATCTTAATTGTGTTTGTTGGGGCTCCTTCCGAAACCATAATGCGGTGAACATAGATCCTAACTCCCCACCTCCTAAAACAGACCATGCATGGATCACAAAAGCAGATGCAAAGGTGAGAAATATGCATGATAGTTCATCCGGTAGATTTCTGTCAGCACACTAAGAAAATGAGCACTGCTCATTCAGCTCTCATTTGGAGTGGGGGTAGTTTGGAATGTTGCATCATCTTAGTTTTTCGCTTGAGTTGTAGACAACCATGGATACGAACAAGAGAGTGGTACCTTACTTCTACCACTTGAGTATGCCGGTTCTGTTCCGGTTACAGGTTACCACACTTTGTTTTCTTTACTTTCATTTTGCTGCATTCACATTTTGAGCTATCACCACATATTGGAGCAGTGGAGCTACAAAAACTCATTTTGAGGCTTAACAAGACACACAAAACGTTTGATGCAACTGCAAACACTGAAGAAAGCCATCCATATACCGGCTTCATACATTTGGTACAGTTAAGTAGATTTTATACACTAGAACACGTACACGTAAACTATTTATAGTTTTATACACTGTATATTGATGCTATCATGCCTGCATATGTACAGCTTGGCTTGTACTATCCTCTCTACCTATATCATAGACTATCTATATCAAAACTTGTTCCCTGGCTCCCTAGCTAGCTTGCTGCCCGTCAGAGTCTGTCGGAGCTTCCTGTGATATCCTTAACCCTTTGTCTTAACCTTCTCCTGTGGTCTTGGATTTTCCATAGCCCGTGGCCAAGGACCACGGCGGAGTATATGCCGTGGGTGATCATCGGCGACAGAATATTGCCCGTCTGCATTCATAGCATCGTGACACAGATATGTTATGGATCCGTGTTGAAGATGATGTCAATCCGCAAGAGAATCAATCAGAATTAATTAGAGAAGTGAAATGGCTACCTGGATCCATTCGAAGCCAAGGTAGAAAGCCAGGATTCCTTCTAGGAGAGGGGAGTATATCTTCCTCATCTGCCTCCTTTCATACCAGGCTGCAAATTCAAATAATCTGGTTATATTATCCCTCTACTCCACATATAATACATCAGTTTTCATTGGTAACGGGAGCTTGCTAGGACAAGAATACACCCAAACACACCTGCAAATAGTTTCTTCATATTTTGTCGCCCGGTGTGTGAACGCATGACTGGTGTCACCACATAGGTAGGGTCTGAAATGAAACATTCATATGTAATCAGAACAAGAGTTTTTTTTTTCTTTTTGGAAAATCAGAGTAAGAGATTGGTGCCAATTAATTCCATCCCAAATAACAACATGGATGTTATGAAATCGATGGGTTTACTACCTTTCGGCGCCGTAGCGATGTAGTAGAGGGACCCTGTGAGCGCCGCAGTGATGGCTGCTGCAAACGTTTGAGCAAACGGAACAAAAGGAGGCACCATGCCACTCTGCACATTCATATATTTTCCTTAATTATATTTAGATCACTGTGGATATGTGCCTTATCTCATTCAAATCCAATAGAAGAACATCAAGTACAATGAAGTCACATACGTACCAGGGATACGAGCCCTCGGGCATCTTTCATGAGCTCTGTGCCTCTCAGGAATATATCAGCCAGCGCTCCCTGCAATCAATCAATTTCAGTCTACAAAATGAACAAGGAATGGACAAAAACCCTCTACAAAAAGCATTCTATGTAGAAGAACACAGTGCCCATAAGTACTACCTGGACGGCGGCGCGATAGAAGAGCTCCTCGCGATGGAGCTGGCTGCGACGATGAGGATGAACTGCCATGGCGACATGCCGACGAAGAAGGTGCGGAGCTCCTCGTCCTCGACGTCCCTGATGGCGCGGGCGTGCGGGAGTACTTGACCACCTCGTCGTCGAGGATGAAGAGCAGTGCCATGATCGGCGGCGACGCGTAGCCGAGCCCCTCCACCAGTGCCGTCAGCGACGGGTGGAAGCCCCCCGTGGAGTCGATCCCGGCCAGCCCGCATATCGCCCTCCCGGCCAGCGCCATGCCCGCGTATATGCCTGCGCGCGTAAGCATAAACCCAATTAAGCTTCCGGATAGCGGAACCGAAGAGAGCAAAGAAAGTAATTTGTTATGCTTACCAATGCCGTAGCTGAGCCTGACGATGGCGCCAAGCTTCTCCCACATGGCGAGCTCCGCTTCGCGGGCACCGAACCCGCCGGGGCCTTCGGCAGCGCGGCGACGGCGGGAACGTTGACGCCCGGCGGTCCATCGGCGGCGAGGCGGCCGGTCGTGCGTCCTGGCTGGGCGCCTTCTCCGCCGCCGCCGCCCTGACGAGCCTCGGCGCGGATCCAGCTCCCAGCGCGGACGCGCGGGGTGAAGCCGATGGAACAGTGGGTGTAGGAGCAGCTGAAGCTACATGGCGCTAGCTCCATTAACTCTCTCTACCTAGCTATAGCTTGGATGATCTCTTCTCGTCTTTCTTTCTTTGTATCTTGCTTGTGATCTTCTCCAACCAATCTCCCCGTAAATCTGAGGAGACAGGAAAACAGGGCTGGTGGAAGTAAACAATTCAACTACAGAGTGTTTTTTAATGGCGGCGATGGTCTCCTGACTCTCTTTCGCTCGGATATACTAGTTTTTGATTTGATTCTCTAACCAGCTCTCTATCCATCTGTCGTGACCTTGGCGGGACGAAAAGGAAAGGGCAAAGCCGCCTGCGTGGAGCGTGGCCAGTGGGCGCTGCCAGATGAGAGGGATTCGCTTAGCCAATCAGCGGCCGCCATGTCAGCCACTTGATAAGGTAGGCGATTTTACCTAGCTGACATGGCATCCATCCATCCGAGTATCCGACGCTCTGCTCCTGTACCACGATCGATATATTCTCTTCCGTAGTTCCGTGTTTCACACCAAAGCTCTGATATTGATGTGCATGTTTACATCTGCAAGATACTCCCTCCGTTTCATTTTAATTGACTTGCTATCCACCACATGTGGATGTATCTATACTTGTAACATGTCTAGATATATCTACATTTGGTGAATAGCAAGTCAATTAAATTGGAACGGAGGGAGTAATTGATTAATCATTACAAATGCAGCCACTATATAGATACTGTAAGGTTTGGGCCTTGCAGATTTCAGATGATCAAGTACAAATTTTAAAGGTTGGAGACGACCTTGTCAGCATGGTTGATGTTGAAATGATGAACCTCTTCCCACGATGAAAAAACCAGTTTGGTTTTGTTGTTAGGTTGTTGCCTAACAACCAGGGACTATGTAGCCATATGAAACAACACCAAATGACCAAAATTAAAATCGTCCGAAAGAGCGGAGGAAGCACCATGGAGCTCGCGGGAGCCCTCCCACACAGCATATACTCACTCCGTTTTTTAATATAAGATGTTTTATTGCACATGTTGTCTACATGCATGCAAAAGTGGGTGAACATGCACACTAAAACATGTCTACATACATTTGCATGCATATGAATGTGGACAAATACTAAAACATCTTATATTAACAAACGGAGGGAGTAACTCCTATAATTACAATGGATCTAAGCATACTTAACTCCTGTAGATCCGCTGCTGGTTTTGCCTGCTGCTTAGGACTAGCTATTCCGGCCATATATATACGTATCTTGGTCGTAAATTGTGGATATTCGGCAATCCGGGGCACGACTGCTGACCTTGTTTGATTTTAGGCGTACACAAGGAGTCAGAGCACATGACAGATGACCCAAAATTGTTCTCAATGCCAAGAATTTGGCAGTCCCCTCCCTCACTATACAAACAGTAATCTCGGTCAGCCAACGGCCCGTGTGAAAATTTCACGCACACACCGCCGACCCTCCTGCCGAGATCCTCCGTTGCCGGCTCCGGCGACGGATTTCTCCACTGAAACACCAACACGCCTCCCTCATCTCCATGAAAGATAACCCAAAAATTTTCTCAATGCGCCCCCCCCCCCCCCAGAAAAGAATTTGACAGTCCCCTCCCTCACTATACAAACCAAAAACTCGGTCCCGGAAAGAGCCAACGCCCCGCGCAAAAATTTCACGCGCACACCGTCGACCCTCCTGCCGAGATCCTCCGTTGCCGGCTCCGGCGACCGGACTTCACCGATGAAACACCAACACGCCTCCCTCATCTCTGATGTCCCCAGGCCACACACAAGTCTACCCTGCATCCACCGCCATGCTATTGATCTCATACTATTGATGGTAATCAATATTTGTGTAGACGATTTGGTTTGATAAGACTTTGTATGATGATCCATCATTCGAGGAGGAGGAGGAGGAGGAGGACAGATGAGATGAAGAGGAGGATCTCGTCATTCTCATGATGATGGAAATGGAGAAAAGCAAGCGGACGCAACATGGAGGTCCAGTCATCAGCCGTGAGATGATTGACATGAGGAGGCAAGAAAGCCACCACCGGCTTATGTTTGATTATTTTGGATCACCTGAGTCTGTCCGGAGTGATACTTTCGTTGCCAATTCCGGATGGGCATAGATTTGTTCCTACACATTTTCATCGGTTATTCAAGAGTATGGCTCATTCTTCGTGCAAAGAAGGAACTGTGTGGGGTTACTTGACCATAGCGCTTTGGAGAAGATGACCACGACTTTGATCATTATGTATTATGGAATACCCGCCGATTTTGATCGTTCATTATCCTGCAATGGGAGAGAATACGTCAGCTATGCAAAGAAAATTGTCTAAGTGCTTTGGCTCACAATACTTGAGAGCACCCAATACTCCAGGCACTGATAGAATTTTGGCGATGAACACCCCTAGGGGGTTTCTGGGATGCTCGACTTAGTTGAGTACATCCACTAGAGGTGGAAGAACGCATGTTTGGCATTGGGTGGATAGTTCATCAGCCATGTCAAAAGATCCAACCATCATCCCTGAGGCCGTTGCAGATAAGGAAATATGGTTCAACAAACCTATTTTGAAATGTCTAGATCGTGCAATGACATCAATGTGCTCAACCGATCACTACTCTTTGCAAGTAGCCAGCACAAAAACATCAGCATGCATCAGTGGAGTTTGAGGCAAAAGGGCACAAATATAACATGAGATACTACCTTGCGGATGAGGTCACAATTGATAGCGTTTACCAAACCAATTCCCATCTCCGAAGCTAACGAACAATCACATTTTCATGGTGCTCATGCAGTCACTAGGGAGTACGTGGGGAGAGAGTTTTGGATTTCACAAACCTAATTATTGTGCGTCCGACTCATTTTTGGATCAAAGGATGATTTGCAGGATCATAACATCTTGTGTGATCTTGCACAATACGATCATCGAGCATGAGCAAGGCACACATTTCTAACACAACTATGACTTCATGGTAACAGTTGTGTATTCTCGCAACAGTGAAGACCGCATCAAACACTTCCTTCAAGTTCACCATGACATTCGAGATCTGGAGACTCATCAAGCTTAAACTAAATCTCATCAGGGAGTGGTGGAGGTGGAATAGCCAACAAGACATTAATTCTTCTTTTATGTTACCTATTTCGGTTGGATGAACTTTGTGATTTGTTTCATGAACTTTGTGTGTGATTGATGAACACTGTGTTCTACTCCCTCCGTCCCATAATTTTTGTTGTGATTTTAGTTCAAATTTGAACTAAAACCACAACAAGAATTATGGATCGGAGGGAGTAATATTTATGTACTACTCCCTCCGTATCAAAATAAGTCACTCTACCTAAATCTTGCACTAAAACATGTCTAGATACATATGTTTTACTCCCTCCGTATCAAAATATAAGTCACTCTACCTAAATCTTGCACTAAAACATGTCTAGATACATATCCGTATCAAAATATAAGTCACTCTACCTAAATCTTGCACTAAAACATGTCTAGATACATATGTTTGGAAATCTTGCACTAAAACATATGTATCTAGACATGTTTTAGTGCAAGATTTAGGTAGAGTGACTTATATTTTGATACGGAGGGAGTATATGTTTACTATGTTTTCAATATGTAAAAAACTAAGGAAATTTCTAATCATACAACTTTGCAAAGAAAGTACACTTTTAGTTCTCGTTGTGGTCTCCTCCTCACAACTAAGGCTGGCAATCGGGTTGGGGTTTACATCAATGAGACCATGCCCAACCTTGGGTCTCATGTTAAACCCTTGTGAAGACACAATGAGTACACCGGCCCTTTTAGACATCCATCGAGCATTTCTTCACAATAATTTTTATCACCTTATGGTGAATAAAGTTTGTCAATAAATAGTTCACTGTTCAAGTCAATGAAGGTCATTTAAAAAACATAGTACAAATGCATGAGCTCACGAACACACACGTATACTCGACCATATGTATGCACACACACGTAATTAACCTATCCTTATGAGCATCTCTGAAAGATTGAGCCGGCATATTTTGAGGTAGACGAAGTCATCACGTGTGTCACTATTGACGGGCATATCACATACCACTAAAGAATAAGCTGATTAAATTCTGGATTAAATCCAGATAAATGCGAGCACACATGGCAAGTTTAAGACTTTTTTTCTTTAGGGATGGCAAGTTTAAGACTTAAATCTCGATGTACTGGTTTTACCACAAAAAATCTAATCATGTGAGCTAAGCTCAATTCAGAAGGCCAATTTATTTCGTTCAAACTGGGCTACTGGTTTTTGAAACTAGGAGCGACATGCTTATATTTAATAGCCTACGTGAAAAATTAGAGAAGACACGTCAATTGGCCGATGGCTAAATTTAGGGACCGTGAAAGGGGTGGAAATAAAACTCAAAACTCGTGAGCTTAACGAGTACTGATCATAACTTTGAGAGCTAGTCCATTGCATATTTTCATTAATCAATAGTTGACACGAAATCCAGGACTGTAGTGCCCACAATACTTAGGCCATACATACGTGGGAGCATAGCCACTGGAGCCATGTAGGCCATATATCGCAGTTATGTTCTATCATGTTGCTGATTTTTAAGCTATGGACAAATATTTGTTAAGAAATGTTTGAATATTTAAGTTCATGTTGTAATATGGACTACTCACGCTATACATGCTTTTATTGTTAACGACTATTACCGAGCTTAATGAGTTTACCGAGCCAGCTCGAGTTTTTATTGAGTCGAGCCAAATTGGGGTCTAGAGCTCGTTTAGTTAACGAGTTGAATTGAGTTGGCTCGTTAACTAACGAGTATTTACGAATCGAGTCGAGTTGAGTCGAGATGGCTCGATATCCACCCCTACGTGAAACTGCATGCTGAGCGAACCCTTAGAAAAAAGAGCAAGCCCTACATGAATAAGGCCAGAAGGTCATGACTTGCACCATCAATACTATATCGCCTTTGATCACCGACCATCGTTGTGAACCTTTTTTTTTTTGGCGAAAGGCAGTACAACGCAGACGCTCACATACACGTGTATACACTCACCCTTATAAACACACGCACGCACACCCTACCCTATGAGCACTTATGAGATACTGAGCCGGCGGATCAGGTCTTGAGATTGACGAAGTCACCACGGGCGTCTCCCTGTCGAAGGGAATGTCGCCTCCCACTGAAGAATATTCCGCCTAAATGAGAAACACCAGCGTCAAACCTGGGGTTTGAACTCTGGTGTGTTAGGGGTACAACCACCCTGCTAACCGTCCTATCATAGGCAGGTTCTCAACGTAGAATTAATTTTGACTAGGGATTTAGGCGCGGCGATACGCCGCACTCGTTGTAATTAGAAATGCTGAAGTCTGTGGGAATTTGTCGTTTAGGGTATTTTGAAGTATTTGTATGTTGGCATGAATTTGTAATTTAGTTTAATAAATTGAACTGATCGAATATGTTTGTATTTGACCGTAAATATGTATTTTGAATCGTTGGTTAGAGGAAATGTATTGTATTAGTTTTTTTAAATTGAATCCGTCTTTAGAGGAAATGAATTTATGCTTTCTTGAAATATGCATGTGGTGAAGCATTATTTAAATTGAACTACATAATTAAAGAGAGTTAAGTTCAATTTGAGCATTTATTAAATTGAATTGCATAATTAGAGGGAGTTCAGTTATATTATTTGTAAGTATTAACTTATTCGAGTTGATATGATAGGTTTGTGTTTTGTGGTAAATATTTAATTTAACTCAGTAATGGGAGGAAATACATTGTATGCGCATTTATTAAATTTAATTTAAAATCAGTCTATAATTAGAGGGAATGTATTTGTATTTGAACAAATATTCATCTAATCAGCATTATTTTTAATGTAACTGCATAATTAAAGAGATTGAAGTTATATTACTTCTAAACATGTTAGCTAAATTGAAATGATCAAATATGGTTCCATTTTGCCATAATTTTCTTATTTAGCATGATAATCAGAGGAAATATATTATGGTTATGTCCAAGTATTATGTCCGTATTTTGCTGTAAATATGTAATTTAAATCTTTGGTTAGAGGAAATATATTGTATTAGCACCTATTAAACTCAATCCAGCTTTAGAGGAAATGAATTTGTGGTTTGTTGAAATATGCATGTAATCAATTATTATTTAACTTTAACTACATAATTAGAGAGAGTTAAGTTCAATTTGAGCATTTATTAAATTGAATTGCATAATTAGAGGGAGTTCAGTTATATTATTTGTAAGTATTAACTTATTCGAGTTGATATGATAGGTTTGTGCTTTGTGGTAAATATTTAATTTAACTTAGTAATGGGAGGAAATACATTGTATGAGCATTTATTAAATTTAATTTAAAATCAGTCTATAATTAGAGGGAATGTATTTGTATTTGAACAAATATTCATCTAATCAAGCATTATTTTTAATGTAACTGCATAATTAAAGAGATTGAAGTTATATTACTTCTAAACATGTTAGCTAAATTGAAATGATCAAATATGGTTCCATTTTGTCATAATTTTCTTATTTAGCATGATAATCAGAGGAAATATATTATGGTTATGTCCAAATATTATGTTCGTATTTCGCTGTAAATGTGTAATTTTAATGCTTGGTTAGAGGAAATGTATTGTATTAGTATCTATTAAATTCAATCCAGCTTTAGAGGAAATGAATTTGTGGTTTCTTGAAATATGCATGTGATAAAGCATTATTTAAATTTAACTACATAATTAGAGAGAGGTAAGTTCAATTTGAGCATTTATTAAATTAGATTGCATAATTGGAGGGAGTTCAGTTATACTATTTCTAAATGTTAACTTATTCAAATTGATATGATATGTTTGTGTTTTGTCTTAAATATTTAATTTAATTCAATAATGGGAGCAAATACATTGCATGAGCATTTAGTAAACTCAATTTAAAGTTAATTCACCAAATATGTTAGCTAAAGTGAAATGATCAAATATGGTTCCACTTTGACATCATTTTCTTATTTAGTACCATAATGAGAGGAAATTTATTGTGGTTATGGCCAAATGTTAACTATTTGTAGCAATTATTTAATATATCTGCATAGTTGGAGAGTTTGTTTAAATTATTTCTAAATATTAATCTACTTGAAATGGTAAAATAAGTTTGTATTTTGCTTTAAAAATTAATAATGGGAGCAAATACATTGTATGAGCATTTAGTAAACTCAATTTAAAGTTAATTCACCAAATATGTTAGCTAAAGTGAAATGATCAAATATGGTTCCACTTTGACATCATTTTCTTATTTAGCATCATAATGAGAGGAAATTTATTGTGGTTATGGCTAAATGTTAACTATTTGTAGCAATTATTTAATATATCTGCATAGTTGGAGAGTTCAGTTAAATTATTTCTAAGTATTAATCTATTTGAAATGGTAAAATAAGTTTGTATTTTGCTTTAAAATTTTAATTTGACTCCATTATCAGAGGGAGTACATTATCTGAGCATTCGTGAAATTAAATTCATAATTAGAGTAATTGAATTTGTATTTTTCAAAATATTTTCGAAATTTAAATCTTCAAATATGTTTGCATTATGTCATAAGTAGTTAGCATTTTTTTTTGACCATTTTGATATATTTTTCGATGGATAGATTTGAAGCTATTAATTTTGCAGTTTTATTCATTTTAATTTTCAAAATATTTACCAAATTTAAATCTTCAAACATGTTTGCATTATGTCATAAGTAGTTAGCATTTTTTTTGTGATCATTTTGATATATTTTTCATATTTTTTCGATGGATAGATTTGAAGCTATTAATTTTGCAGTTTTATTCATTTTCTGAAATTATTAAAGGAACTGGGCCCACCTGTCAGGGTTATAACATTTTCTGTAAATATTTCTGGGGGGGGAAAAGAAAGCCCGCTGACAGGTCGGGCCCACCGATGACGTCAGAGTGACGTCGTCGGTGGCCGGACTCTGCCGCGACGGAGACGACCACGGCGGCGTCGCGGCATGGCGAGCCGGCACGCGCGGGTGGCCGCATCGGATGCGCCTGGGCGCGGGCGACCTTTAGGTGGCGGAGCCGCCGCGGTTTGGCCACCGGAGCATCGCCGGCGACCAACGGACGCCGCGGCGGACAGCGCGCACGGCGGCCGCGATTCCGGCGCCCAGGCGGCGTCCTTACACGCACAGCTCGGCGAGGAGGTAGAGGACGGTGCGGCGCACCTCGCCGTGGGCATCGATCTGAGCGAAGCAGCGGGAAACGGCGGCGCGCCGCGTCGGCGGCGCCGGCGACCACGGCCGTCGCGGGAGAGGAAGGAGATGATAGGGTTGTGCTGCCATTTTTACACGTAGGTCCCTGAGTTTGTCAAAAATTGCAAACCAGTCCTTTTACGGGCGCTTTTTGCAAAAGGTCCGCTGCAGCGCGACGTGGCGCGACGCTATTGGTAGAAATTCGTCTGCTACAGTGTTACTGTAGCAGCACGATTTTTGGCGCGATCCAGGACGTCGAACGCGTCGATCGGACGGCCCAAACAATCCGGGTGACGTGGACGCTGGAATGGGAGGTGGTTTCGTCCAACTTTTATATATAGTAGGGATTATGCTACTTGAATACTTTACAGTTTGTTAAAACGAATGTTTACGGGCTGGGGAAATTCTTGGATAATCGTTGTTTGAGATTGTAACTGACTTCATGACTGTAGATGTGGTGTGTAGTCTGCACGTTCAGTTGTTGTCTGCCCGACTCCAACAAAAAATAGTGTACGGGCGAAATAAAATTCAATAGTGCCACTGGATGCTAGTACTAATATGTTAGTGTAAGTTAAAAGGGGCAGATAAGTTTCCTGAATTGCAGATTAACAAATAAGGTTCAGCTGGGAACAACTGAACAGGTAAGAGCAGAGGAGGAAAAAAAATGGTGACCCCGAAGCATTTATTTCCGTCGCTCTCCTGGATTCTCGTTTCAAATCTTGGGGCTGTGGCGGATTCTCGTTTCAAATCTTGGGGCTGTGGCGGATTCTCGTTTCTTCTCTTACTTACTTATTTCTTTGTCTTTGTTGGGTGGTGAGACGGCGGCTACCTCCCGAAATTAGAATAAGGTCTCTTCCTCCCAATCATTGCTATGGTGGCGTGCCTACTTCAGCGAAGGGCGCGTGGAGTTGGGTATCCGGTGGATTAATAAGGATCTAGTCAGTTTTCGTATTTGTTGATGTGGTTGTAGTTTTGACTCTTTCGATTTATGTTTCTCATCATTGATGATGGTTGCTATTATGATGCGCCGGTCCTTTAGTGAGTTAGCATGACGATTTTCTATCTGTCTACTATAACGATCTCTAAATGTTTTCCCGCCTCCCGTGAGGGAGGGGCAAATAGTGGAGACAGGTACCATGAGGCCATGGACCTCAAAGGCGCATATCTTTTTGGAAATTCGCTAATTTGTTTTGGTAAAAAACACTCAAATATGTGCAAATAATTCGGCCCTTCCCAACAAATGGTAAGAAAGATTATCTTTGAATGGCTCGCCTCATATTATTTTCCTGCGGCGCCTCTCGGAGGCGACGAGGACGGTAACGCGTTTCTAGCTCGCTTCGGTTCTTGTAGTCAACGCTAGGTGGTTAGTGACCTATTTGTAATTCTATTACTTCTGAGTTTTTTTTACTACAATTTTATAATTAATAGATTGGTGAACGTTTTCTAAAATGTTTACTGTATTGCTAAGGCGGGCCTTAAATAATCCGGTCGGTAGCAGAGCAATCTGGGCCGGACTCTTGGGCAGCTTTGCTTCGTTCCCCCATGAAGCCTTGAGGGAATCATATGAGAGTGAATGAATTCATGAATTGCAGAGGAAGCAAAGAATACCAGCTAGCAGGTATTGGATGCAACATGCATATATGCTCCAATGCACGCGCATAGTACATTCCAGCTGCATGCTATGCTGTGTGTGGTGTTTCCCTTTCAGTTACTTTACTTTTTTATAAAGATCAAAAGCAGCAACTGGAAAAATTTAACTCAAGGCATCGTTGGATCGACGGAAGGAAGGATTTGCCACCAACGGTACGTATAGCATCACAGATTTCACCTCCGTTGGAGGTGCAAGAACTTGCTCATATAGACAGATCGAGCGCAAGGACGGCCAGCTCCGTCTCCGGCGAAATGGCGCTCAACTACATGGGCGCCGCGGCCATCAACGCGGTGGCCGCGCTGCTGTCCATCCCGGTGATCGCGGCCGGGATCTAGCTGTCCACGCAGGCCGACAACGCGTGCGTCCAGATCCTCCAGTGGCCGCTCGTCGGCCTCGGCGTCGCCGTCCTCGTAGTCGGCCTGGCCGGCTTCATCGGCGCGTTCTGGCGCCTGCCATGGCTCCTCCTCGCCTACCTCGTCTTCATGCTCCTCCTCATCGCCGCGCTCGCCTGCCTCGCCGTCTTCGTCTTCGTCGCCACCACCGGCACCTCCGGCCGCCCTGTGCCCAGCCGTGCCTTCCTCGAGTACGACCTCGACGACTACTCCGGCTGGCTACGCCGCCGCGTCGACGCGCCGGGGAGGTGGGACGAGATCAAGACGTGCCTGGCCACCACCGCGCCCGTGTGCTCGGACCTCAACCAGACGTACACCGCGCCGCAGGACTTCTTCGGCGCCTGGCTCTCACCGATGCAGTCGGGGTGCTGCAAGCCGCCGACGAGGTGCGGCTACACCTTCGTCAGCGCGACCTACTGGATCAGCCCTATCGACGCTGGCGCCGACGCCGACTGCGCCGCCTGGAGCAACGACCAGGACATGCTCTGCTACTCCTGCGACTCCTGCAAGGCCGGCCTGCTCCAGAACCTCCGCCGGGAGTGGCGCCGCGCCGACGTCGTCCTCGCCGTCGCTACCGTCGCGCTGCTTGTGGTCTACGCCATGGGCTGCTACGCGTTCCGCACCGCCAGGACCGACGAGCTCTTCCGCCGTTACAGGCAGGGCTACACGTAATTAGACAATGATGATAATTCTACTGCATGCAAGCTTACACCATTTATTTCATTTGGTTTGATATTTAGGATGGTCGTTGTACAATTCTACTACAAAACTTTGCATCCGTTTATGTTCTTTTCAGAATCGAACCAGAAATTTCACAAGATATTATTTGTGTTCTTGCGCAATTTTTGTCCCCGAGAGACTTCTGCGACAAGGGTGTATTAGCAATAGCACACGCGCAACCCGTATCTCGACCGTCCGCTCCAACGACTCAACAGGCCGGATTTTTCATTGAATGCGTAACAATAAGTCTCAGCCGTTCAATCGCGCAAATGAACGGCCAGCGATAGGGGTTGTGCGCCATATGAGTTGTAGAAGCGCATAACCGTAGCACACGTACATTTGTTTGTGTTCGTGACTCGTGAGCACTTTTCTTTGACGGAGAGTTTTTTTTTTCAAGAACATGCAGAGCTTGCATGTCATGACATTAAGAAGAAGAAGAATATGTGTTACATAGTTTTGTTACAACGCAACACCACGCTGGAACACCCGAAAGTTGCAATACAAAGCTCTGCAGCCTGCCTCTAAAGACTACTCCTCCCTATGATCTGTCCCTGCCCTAGCCTTCGCCCAGAGAGCAACTTCCTCTCTGATCCGCCGCAAGATCACCTCCATAGATGCTTTCTCTCTCTCAAAACATCCGTCATTCCTTTTTAACCAAAGACGCCAGCAAACCGCCACGGCCAGCGTGGACAATTCTTTCTTCTTCTTCCTCGGGCGACAACTCTGGAGCGAACACCACCAACTCCTCAGGATTGTTGCAGGTGTTGGGACAAAAGCATTAAACCCTCGCTCTAAAAGTATCTGGAACCAGATCGATCTTGTCGTGGGGCATTGCATTAACAGATGATCCATGGTCTCGGGCCTCTGATCACAAAGCGGACAGACAGCTGGCCCTTGGAGATTTTTCCTACGCAATCTCTCCCCTGTCCAGCACCTGTTATGGAGCGCCAGCCACATGAACAACTTTTCCTTCAACGGTGCCCAGCAACTCCACTAGTTCTCGGCATAATCAGCTTCAGTGCCTCCTCTGAAGAAAGCTAAGTAAGCTGATCTTGCCGTGTATCCACCATTTGCCGTGAGCCTCCACCTGTACACATCTGGCTCTGTCTTCAACTGTTCAACAGCATTGTGCCCTGGACTGCCTGCCACAGCTCGATGAACTGCACAACTGCCGGCACCGACAGAATCCATGTGATCTTACTCACCCACTGGCTATCCTCTAACGCTTGCGCCAGTGTCATACGCAGCGCACTCGCCGGCTTGATGAACTCCTCAAGAGCTGGAGCAATGTCCAACGCGCTCCTGCCATCTAACCATTTGTCGTACCAGAACAGCGTCAACTCGCCGTTACCAACAGTGCAGTCAGTGGCTGCATGAAACATAGCCTCGGCCGTCCGTGCAATAGCAAATTCCAAACCATTCCAAGAGCGAAGTGGCCCAGTTTTCTCAATCCATTTCCATCTAAAACGCAGGGCATCATTCAGCAATTTCAGGTTGTGAATCCCAAGCCCACCGAGAGCCTTTGGCTTACAAACTTGGTCCCATGCTACCTTGCAATGCCCTCCCTTAACATCGTCAGTTCCACGCCAAAAGAAGCCGCGACAAATTTAGTTTATCTGCCGCCGTGGCAGTATAACTCTCTCCGACTGAGAAAATAAGACTTGCAATATAACGCTTGTGTCACTGCAAGTCTTATTTTCTCAGTCGTATATATTCTTTGGTAGTCCCTCTATCAGGTATGTTTTTTTAAATGAGATCTATCCGGTGTGGTGATCCACATAAGTTGGCCAAGGCACAACATCGAAGGCCACCGAGACTAGGGACTCCATTTGCGCCTCGCCTGGTCCTCCCTCTTTCCCTCCCGGCCTCTCGCCCACAACACACGTAACTCCATTAATCCATCATCACTTCATGCGTACCACCACTTGCATTGTTAGCGTTCTAATTTAATTTGTAATAGTGTAATTGTACTTTGTTTACTTTCCTTCACTATTTTACGTGTTAGCAAGTTGCCCATGAAATATTTATCCGACACTGAGAAAAGGAAGAAAAAAACGAGAAGATTGAATGGCATGGCTATGTGTTGTGTTGTGAAGGATATCCTGGACAACATTCATCTTGATATTCTCCGCAATGACTTTGCATCTAGAAATGCTCGAAGAAGCATTATTGTCTATGTAGTCATTTGAATTTGGTTAGAACTAATCATACTAGCATGGTGTACTTGTTTTATTTTGCTACTCTTTAAGTCTTAATATATCGTGACATGACATTGCTTCGGTGCTTAACGATCATGTTTTGACATCTCAAACTAACAATGTGTGGTAAGAGTTAACTCTTAATATTTATATACTACAGTGGACCATGTGGTCAACTTCGCCCTAGGGTCAAAAAGGGATGAGCACGGCATATGAAACAAAGCTAGGCGGGGCGCAACCTCTCCACCGAGGGCGCCAGGAGGAGTGACAAAAAGCCACATAGTGTGCGCCCTCTCCCGAGGCACGAGTATCATGCGCAGGTATGTACGACGTGACTATCTCTACTATATTAAAGCGGAGCCGGTGGTGTTCCGTGGTATGTCACTACCTCCTGCACAAAATTTCCCACTCACCGCCGCAGGGGAGAAAAACCGCCAGCCAATCCGACTCAGCCCACGTCCTCCCGCACGCCCGTTCCCGCAAACGAAAAAGACGGATGGATTCCTCCGCGCTACCGATGCGCTGCCCATCTTTCTTCCCCAGCGCCTCCACCACCGTCGTCCCTGGCTGTTGGCGCCGCCATCCAATCCCCCGCTCTGCCTTCTCCATTCCCCACGTTGCCTCTTCCATCCGCCATGCCATCCTAAAACTTGTGAGATTGGGGGAGAACTAGAGTTGTGAGGGTGTGGGATGATGTTGGTGTATGAGGAGGAGATGTGCGGGTGGTTGAGCTGGAGGGGGAGGGGGGTGTCGACGCCGCCGGTCGCGTCGAGGAAGCTGCAACAACAGCGCCACAAGCTGGAGGTGCCTCCACGACGCCGGCGTCCCAGAGGATAAGTCCTCCTGGACTTCTGGTTCGGCTATGACGACGAGCTCTGGAGAGCCCTTTCCATGCGAGGATCCGACGCGAATGTCCATGTGAACGACGATGAGCTCTGGAGAGCTTTAATATCCGAGGATCCGACCCTAAACGCCTGCAATTCCAACTCCTTGACGCTGGTGGCCGGAAGAGTGTTCTGGATAGAGCCCGTGGAGCGTGCACGCCCTCACCGCTGCCTACTGGTTCGCATCTGTTTTTCTCTTTAGTTGCATATTGGTTCCCATCTTGCTTTGATCTGAATGTCTCTTATGATGTGTGATGCCTGCCAAAGTTTCTGTTGCTGTAAAGTATGTTTTGGCCAAATTTGATTTTTTTGGTTCTACTGTGGTATGTTCCTCACACAGTATGACATGTGAACAGATTACTCTGTCTAATTGCATTTTGTGGGCATATCACTATGGCTCATTGAAATTAAAAATATGATAGTACAAAAATGTCACTAAATTACCACAAGTTGTGTGTTTCGCATGTGAATAGTGATATGCTAAAATTTTGCTTACCGCTTATCATCCCATATGCTATAAGCATATCGGTTTGAGTACCTTTCACTAATTATTTCTTTGTTGGTATGTTAATCTGAAGCTGCCTTTGACTACACAGTTTGAGCCATGGTTTTAAGATGCTATTTGTTTGCTGTTGGTCTATGCTAACGAGCTCTAGAAAAAGTATTTGTTCTAGGCTGAACCATTTACTGTTTTCGTTTTCTGAGATTACCATCCTCCATTAGATCTTATTTTTCAGGACCACTTCCTAGGAGATCAATACCCAAATTTGTTCGCCTTATTCTAGGCCTTCTATGTTTTTGTGTGGATTACTACTGAGATATAACCTAAATGACCACTTCAAAGTTTTAGTGATACCAGTAAGTAGTATTGCTAGATCAACTTACGTCCTAGCTGTTTCCCTAATTTTCTCCACCTCCTATTTGATGAACTAGCTTTCTTTGGAGACAATTTGATCAAAATATTAATTGATATGGTGATGTAGTGCAGGGTCAGTCTTTTGTTGGATGCGCTGGATCAAAAGCTAGCTGGTCGTCAACGGTGGTACCAAATGCGGAGGAAAGAGTGTTCTTATTGGGGTAATATCAGCATTAAGATTTTTCCCATTTTCAATCAATTTAGTCTGGAACATCAATTACCCTAGATAACCTGGCCTAGCTGTTTCCCTAATTTTCTCCACCTCCTATTTGATGAACTAGCTTTCTTTGGAGACAATTTGATCAAAATATTAATTGATATGGTGATGTAGTGCAGGGTCAGTCTTTTGTTGGATGCGCTGGATCAAAAGCTAGCTGGTCGTCAACGGTGGTACCAAATGCGGAGGAAAGAGTGTTCTTATTGGGGTAATATCAGCATTAAGATTTTTCCCATTTTCAATCAATTTAGTCTGGAACATCAATTACCCTAGATAACCTGGCATGTTTGAGTTTGTCTTTATTGATATTGATATAGTACACATCATATATGGTCTGGATTTCCTCCAAAATAAACGTATAACCGTTGTTCTCTATAGTTGACATGAAATATACAAGCATCAGTTTATTTTTCCGTTCCTGCATTTATGCATGCAAAGGTTTGTTTTGCCATGCCATCGCGGAGCATATCATGGTGGACGGAAGCTGGGCCCGTTGCAAAGCTCAGTCGATTCCACTGGTGTTTTTTCCCAGACCGAAGATGTGAATGAAGCCAATGTGAACCTCAAATGAAGTAGGAGGACAAAATTGGCATCGCCATGTTATCCTTTTTCACTACTCTTGCATTGAATTATGATACCACGATGTACTGAAAGAAAATATTCCGGTTCAATAAAATGATAACTATTTGGTCTTTCTTTTCAGATGTGTATATTGTCAATTACAATTTTTATCTATAAGAATATTTTATCCGTAGGCACGGGCATTCAACTAGTGTAAGGTTAATTAGCCCCCCCCCCCCCCCCCCCCCCCCACACACACAGCGAGTTACAGCTAAGTGGCGCTCTCGTCAGTGCCTGAATCCCTTCACCGAGGGCAAATGAGCCAAAGACACCGACGCGAGGGTCTGAGGCGACGGCAGGGGCCTGCGGTCAGCGGCTATGGCCAAGGCAGGAATCGTGGGGCCGGCGCGTAGAGGATAAATCTCGTGACACGACCGGTGGTGGGACTAGGACCGTGAGCTACGAGCACCATATTGATGCGTATGTGTGTCTTTCAAATTCGTGTGTAACTATTTTTCGGGGAGATGTGGATATATTGGTTAGTCTTACATCTTTGTGAGACTTATACCGTTTAGCAAGGAGGAAAGTGCAAAAGGCAGTGAGGCACATATAGCCTGCAATTTACAATGTACTGACAAATAAATTTTCATTGAATTAGGCATGCTTACTCTTACTCCATTGCTTATGTGAGAGTTTTTTTTTAACGAAGGCAAACACTTTGCCTTATCCATTAATTAAGAAGAAAGTGTCTGGTTTATTTGCGGTAAACCCAGGGCCAGCCCTGGGGGTGGTCAGGGTGTGCGGCCGCCCCGGGCCCCCAAAATCTAGGGGCCCCACCCGTATATACTACTCTATATACCTTTGTATTGACGTATTGTCAGTCCAGCAGCAAATAAAAATAAAAAGACTATGGGCTAATGGGCTGTGTGGTGCGTGGCCAGGAGGCAAGGGGTCTAATGCGTGGAATTAGCGATGGTTGCACCGACGGCCGATCGATCCATCTACGGCTCCGGTCCAAGTGCTCAGTCGCGAACTCGCGATGCCGATACTCATCTCCCAGGCCACCGCCGTCCAAGCGCTCATCGCCGCGTCTCAGCGCTCTCTCAGTCTCCCTCGACAACGTGAGGTACTGACCTACTGATCCATACACGCTCTCGCTCTGACACTCTGTCCATCTTTCTCAGGATCAAAAACCACTAATTAAATAATTCAATCCAGATCGCAGGAAGTAACATTAAGTTAGTCGCCTCGCCGATTTCAACTTCCGGGCCCCAATCGCAAGAACATGTCATACCGATTTGGTTCTTTCTTTTCCGTCTTCACTTGCGCCCAGATGGCCGATTAGACTATCTCGTATGTTCCGATTTCCTAATCAATAGTTCAATACTCTCTCCCGGTATAATTTATTTCAACATTTGATGTATTTTTTTCAGCATTGTGCATTGTCATGTCATCAAGAACGTATGAATCTGGTACTGCTAAAAGTAAAAGAGCAAAGCGTGTTGACGACTTGATAAAATCACAGAAAGGGGATATTCACATTGCCAAATGGCGTAATGCCTTCTGTGGAGATTTTCAAGCATGTCAGGTAAGTTGATTGCCCATTGGTTATCGCATCTTATTTACCATGCCTTTGATATTGAACCTATTATAAGTTTCTTTGCATCGAGAAATGTTAGAAAAAAATTTAAATAACATGTATAAATTATTTGGTATGCATACTGCTTTTAGACGCAGTTACAAGATATTGACAACATGGTTTATACTAACATTTTCTTTATTATTTTTATGATAACTATATTAGGGGCCACAAGTTTTAGTTTCGCCCCGGGCCCCCAAAATCTCAGGACCGGCCCTGGGTAAACCGGGCAAAAATCATACGGCGAACACCAACACCATAGGACGGAACCCACACAAACTCGAGAACACCTATAACCAAGCTGAAAACACCACTCCACAAAGACCGGTCGGCCTTCCACCCTTACCGAAGAGAATAAGCCGTAACTGTTATGGGAGGAGCAAATACGGGACACTCCAACCTAGATGAAGAAATCAACCCTCCAGGAAGTTTCTCCAGGCTGTGCTGCTGATGCTCGCCAGTCATGATGCGCCACCAGGACCCCGTCACCGTAGATTCGACTTCACAGCAACAAACAAGCCAAGCCAATCCCACGGACACGCCGGAGAAGAGCCGACAATCTCAACCTCGCCTCCACTGTGATGCGTCAACTGAGCCGACAATCTCGTCGCGTTTGTGTGAGAGTTGATGCAGTAATAGCCTATATCTTATCTGCAATGTCACCTTATCAGACATTTACCACATTTCTTCTCTGGGCATCCGCATCGCCTTACGCAATACGTACACATGGTGATTTTTTTTTCTAAAAGCCGTATTGTTAATTTGTAGAGACCTCCAAATTTAGCCAAATTTATCTGTATGCCCTGGTCCGGCAGCTCTAGTATACACACATATCCAGTGGGTTGGCTAGTGCACACATGAGTCATGACACAACACAAGATGGACATGCAAACAGTATGAATGGATGGATGTGGTAATACGGATCGCTTGGCTGGCACTTCGGACTTAAAATTGAGTTAACTGAATCCAAAATCCAATTGGTACTGTACTACATAGCACACGCAGTCTAATTAAGTTGGAACTGATCTGCTAGCTAGGGGGGCTGGATGTATGAAATAAAAGCTCTGAACATGCATATCCCGTTGATGCAAATCGATGGATGCAGCACGCAAATGCAGTTCGCCTAGAACTGAGTGGAGGAGGAGTCTCTTCTGTGTGGGCTGCCGATGCGCTGCTGCCTGCTGGTTTGCTGCTGCTGCTGGACGAGCGCGGCCATCTCCGTTTTAAGCTGAAGAATGAAGGTCGAGCAGAGTACTGTCTAAGTAAAGTGCAGAGAAGCAAAGCTGGGTGGAAGAAGAATGAAGCAGTAGTCGTAGTGGTACCTGTTTGCACTGCCTCTTGAGCTTGAGGTTGTCGTCGACGAGGCGGCGGACCTCCTTCTCGAGCTCCTGCATGTAGGCCCTCTTCCTGGCCCTGGAGCGCAGCGCCGACTCCCTGTTCTTCATCATCCGGACGCGGGCGGTGCTGCTGATGCGCTGGTCCTCTCGTCGCTGCTGACCTGGTCCTCCTCCCCGGCGGCGCCGGCAGCGGTGCCGATGCTGAGGGAGAGGGAGGGCAGGTCCAGGTGGTGAGGGTGTGCAGCAGGTGGATGCGGGGTGGTGCTGGAGATGGAGAAGAGTGAGCTGAATCCGCTCAGGCTCGGCTGCGCGCTGCTCGCGGCTTCATCGTCGGACATGCTTGCTTGCTTGCTTGAATGGAGGTGGAAGATTTTGATCTAAAAAATGGAGGTGGAAGACGGAGACGCGGAGGTGCTACAAGTGAAAGGTGGATAAAGGCGAAGTTCGATGTGTAGTGTAGCTAGCAAGTTGGGCCATCCAATGGATTGCACCACGTGAATTGGATTCGCTGGTTGGAGGTGCAAAGCACTTCCGTACAGCTTTAATAAAATGACGAGATGGGCCAGTAACCACCGTCTCTTTCTCTGGTCCTCTGAACGAATGCATGGCACACCTGCAGAAGTGGCAAGCTGGCTGGCATCAATGCGGGCAGGCAGGTATGTACGGCGATCGATCGTCGCGTCACTTCCACAGAGAACTCTTACCGCATAAACCTCCAAAGTTTTTTAAAAAGTTTTATTCAGTAGCCAGATATATATTACATCAAGCAATAAAGAACTCTCACTACTTCATTAAAAAAAACTCTCACTACTTCATAACAATATAGACCTCTCATAGAATCAAAATGAAACTACCTGCCAAGTCGTGGTTTTTAGCTACCATCCTTCTCATATCAGGATCTGCAATCTCCAATGGAGACCTCGATAGCCCTTCCCATCCGTTGTTGTGGGGTCCAGATAAAAATTCAGACTCCAACATAGACCCTGACCGGTTTAAAAGTAGGTCCAAAATCTCCGGACATCCCTTGTCCGCTCCCAACTTTGGGAATGGCTAGGGGTGTTTGGACACTATGCCACATAGATTTCTGCCCAGGCTGACTCATTTGCCGGTCAAACATGCCAACCCATATGGACAACCTATCGAGGTTGCCATTGGAGGCACCAACGCTCATTTATTCGGACATGTTGTGCGGACACCCCTAAACGAACAAAATTCGAGGGCGTTCCGATAAAATTTCCAGTAACCGTTGGAGAGATTCTAAGGGTTTTTTTAAGAAAAAATTGTCCATAAAGCTAATAGAATTGGATTTGGGGTTTTCTTGGGGGAGTCTCATTCACATATAGTGTCATCTATTAACATGATTAAAGGTATTGAGATGGATAGAATTTTGACAATGTTTAGAATAATATTGGGATAATAGATAATAAGGACGATGGTCTTCATAATTTGTTCGTCTCTAATATGTATGAAAATTTGGTTGATGAAGAAGCTATAAAATTAGATGATAATAAGATCACATAGTTAAAACTTAAAAAGTGTGAAGGTCACGTAAACCCGCCCAAAGAAAGAGTATGATGTATCTAATGTTCGTTGGAGCACTATATTTGAAATTAAGAACAATCTTTCCTAAATGCAAGGGCTCAAAGGAATTTCATGATATAGTGAGAGTTTTTGGGACACAACAAAGCAGGGACGGGGCAGGGGGTGGGGGCTGGGGTGTGTGTGCTTGGGCCATGGCTGCCCCCATGTTGTTTTGTC
Organism: Poa pratensis; assembly: GCA_947311845.1. Lineage (NCBI taxonomy): Eukaryota > Viridiplantae > Streptophyta > Magnoliopsida > Poales > Poaceae > Poa > Poa pratensis. Next base: position 39,462,533 of record CAMZMU010000076.1, on the reverse strand, counting down.
AAATATCTCTTATAACATGTGTATTTTATCTCCAGATTGACCCAAATTAAGCCTAATGCCCCCCTCCAATATGCATAGTTTTCATTTGGCCCTCCTCGTGTATGATTCCTGAGCGTTTCGTCGCCTTGTTGGAGACATGAAGGTCTAATTTTACTGTGCCTTTCTTAAAACATTTAGTTGGTTGTATGGATTTTGCATGGTTTTGCTTGTGACCTCATAGTGGTTCTGGTCGTAGTCGGATTGACATTGATATGAAAACCCTCCAAATCAAAAAGATAATACAGGATTATGTGTTAACTTTCACATCTGATCTGAACATGATGGTTTGGGGTGAGTCTAGTTGGAGTATATGGTGCTTCCTAACATTCACACAAACCTCAGTTTTTTATTCGAATTGGTTCTACAAAAGAGGGGAGAAAAGAATGATGGTGAAGTGCTCGCGTGCCTTTTGTCTTTTATTTGACAACTGAAAGCCTAGATCTTAGAGAAGTAGTTTATTATGGCAGGCAATTCACATGTGAAAAGTATGCAGTATTAGTACTATACATATATGCTTAATTGTATGTAGAATTACTATGTTTAATTATGTTGTGTTTGCATGAGAAATAGCGTGTATGAATAATGATCAAGAATTTGGGAAATTTAGCAATGCACTTCACTTTCAAAAAATCCGGACCCTCCATGTTTTTTTGGGGCAGGTGTGGGAGTACCACTTGGCGTCTCAAAGACACGAAAATTGGTCATTTTTTAAATATAAGTCAGGGTCATGGGGAGCCCTAAGTTGACTTTTAATTTAAAAAATGGCTCCAAAAAATGGTTTCGGAGTCGGCTATTATTTGGAACCGACTTGAAAATATCGCTTGACTTCTAAAATAAACTCATCTAGTCGGTTGAATCGGGTAAAGGATGAGTCACTTATTTTATTTATACGTCACCGATTGTCGTATTATTGGTGTCGAGTATTTATATATCGACCTCATGATTATTGGAGTCGGATGGAAAACTCTGGCCAATTCAGAGACATATTTTAGAGGCGGCTTGATTTTTTACGCAAAACTTGTTCATGGGTTTTCTCTAATAATCAAGTTTACACCGGTGAGCATTTATACATGTATAAATACAAGGCATCCCTTTATGTCTAACACCACACGCACATGTACAATTTTTTTCGAGAATCTGCAGAAGAATTGTGCGTCTTTGTATTAAGCTTGAAAGGAGAAAATGAGTGATCCAGTTTATAAGGAAATCAGACCCGAAAACTATAAAAAATTAGTTAGAAATTGAGTAAAGACCTAACAAGACCACGACAGCACACAATTCAGAAAGCAACCTGGCCGCGTCAATAATAAGGCTCCGAAGAACGACCAAAACTCTAACACGCTTGAAGCAGCGTAATGCACACCCATGCGCCTAGATAGTCGGCGAGTGGACGACAGGCTCTGACCTGCCTTGAAGAAGACATCGCCAAGGAGACGTCTGCCTGGTGGTGTACATTGCGTCCCGAATGCCAACGCTGAGAGGGGGATAAATTTGTAGTTACTCGAAGAGGCGATCTTCTAGGCTTTTATTAGACTAGTCATAATGGGTAATGGGGAGGATCAGTATCATGCATATGATACTACTCTATGTTACTAATTATAAAATGGGTAATAACATATGTGTATATCATATAATCTTGTATTTATTAGGTTATATGATATCACTATCACCTCTCATCATTAGATTTCTGCCGGCTTCTCTATCCGGTGAGATTAAGGTTTGTCGGTTTATCGGTGTGGCAACGGCGGCCACTTCCCTTTGTACTTTTTTCCTCTGGCCTCCTCTCCGCCACATGGCCTCAGTTGCCGGCGTGAGGCATGTGAGCTTTTTTTTAGGTTCGTATCTTAGATCTGTGAATCTTTCGTTAGCGACGATTTCGACATTCTCTTCTCTAGGGCGACGGTCCGACGGGGTGGCTTGATAACTTCCTGTCCGTGATCAATTACGACATGCTAGCTCCGGATATGGAGGGCTGCAGCAGAGGCGCGCTATCGGCCCATTCAAAATTACGAAGTAGTTCAGCTCCCTAGGTACCTTGTTTATTTTCTTTATTGGGAAAGTTGTGTTCAAACCCCATTAGTTCGATCGATATATATATCCGCGGTCTATTTTGTCAAAAAAGTTGTGTATGTGCTTCGAACAATCATAATCCCACACGTATTCCGCGGCAAATCTGACCATTTTCTTGTTTAGACAACAGGGTAGTGCGAGTATATATATGCCATGTATATGTACAATCACCGATCGAATGTGCAAGCTACAGTGAGATCATATTTACGCGATATTCAGGCGGCTCTCGTCGCCACGTATCTCCAGGACCAGGAGGCCGCCACCAGGGTGAATTCTGCTTGGTGATGATCAATAGTCAGAGAGGCCAACGGTGGTGGCATCGTCTGCCGGTGCCGTCTCGCCGGAAACATTCATCAGCCTGTACCTAGCATACAAGCCGGCAGCACCGACGAAGGCCAGCGCCACGGCGATGAGCAGCCTCCGCACCATCCCGCTCCGGTCCCTGGCAAAGCCGTACGACGTGCCACCGGCGCCAGGCGTCGCCATGGCCTGATGTCCCCTGCCGCCTTCGCCTTTGTGCTCTTCCTGATCTTCACCTGCATGGCGCTTCCTCGCGTCCTTCTCCGCCTCCTCGTGGTGCTTCTTCTTTTCAGCAGCAGCGGCGGCGTGCGGTGCAGCTTCCGCGTCGTGGACATCGCCCTTTGGCAGGTCGACGGGGGAGAGCATGGGCATGGTGATGTGGAGGACGCCGTCCTTCTCGAACCTGGCGCTGATACCGGCGCGTCGCAGCCGTCGGGGACCTGGAAGTCCTTGCGGAAGCGGCTCCACTGGTTGCCGCCGTCGTCGGCTTCGAGCGGGCGCTCGCCGCTGACCCTCAGCCGCCCGTACCTGTCGATCTGCACCCTCAGGTGCTCCTTCCTGAACCCTTCACATACAGTTGCACAATTGCATCGATCACACACAATCGTTCAGTGCAAACAACAACAAAAAAGAACAGCTGAGAAGCTGAAATGCGTGCGTGCGTGCGTGAGTACCTGGGAGGTTGAGGACGAGGATCTGCTTCTTGGTCTCCTCGACGAGGTCGTGCGACGGCACGAAGTCGACGTAAGTCCGTGCGCCGGCCATACTCAGCTGCTCGACGGCGGCGGCGCTTTCAGAATTCAGACGGCGAGCTTGCTGCTAGCTAGGTGCTCTTAGCAAGTTACCTGAAGATCTCAGGAGCTGAGGTTGGATGGATCGATGGAGCTGATGAATAAAACCGCCGCGTTCTGTGTGCATATATGTACGTGGGTGGAGTGCGGCACAGGATGAGGAATTGCTTCGCGGGAAGGAGTAGGAAAGATGAAGGCGAAGCTAGCTAGCTATCGTAGTTTCGGGGGTGATACCTTTCCTTGCCTTGGCGAGTGCGTGCGCTCTCATGCCGCGCTTGCCCCATTCCTGCTGAATGAAGCCCCCAAAATCGAGCTCTTGCTCTGGATTTCGATCTCTCTTTTTTTTCGAAAAGGGGAAAGTGGATTTCGATATCACTTCGACCTGATTCAGGAATGCTGCGTTGCCCAGCATTGGAGTCGGGTCTGCGGCCTGCAGACTGCTCGATCGAGGCCCGTGGATTAGATTCAACCGATCCTATTCAAGGCCCGCCAGACCAATTAATATTCAGGCCTTCAACAAAATATAAAAATTGGTGCAATTCTTGAAGTCCGTAAAAAAAACACCTACTGACTACACTGGATCAAGACGGAAGCTGCAGGAGCTCAACAAGCATTGCTACTTGCTAGTGCCACCACGTGCTCGGTTGCTCGCCATCTCTCAAGCAAATCGCTAACTTCCAGGTCGCCGCCTCACGGCCTCTCAAATGTCAAAATATTGCTCCATCTCTCTACTAGTTTAGTGGCCGGTCAACTTGTGATTAGTTCTCTCTCGCACCAAGCGGATAGTAAGCACTCCACCGATCGACTTGATGTATGCACTTACATATCGAAATCGCCGGCTACACTGCCATAACGTGGAGTGAGCTACCTATAAATACCCGTCCATCTCTTTTCAATTAGAATCCAGGAACAATCATACACCTTTAGTAACCTCACAATGGCAAGCACCAAACATGTAGCTCTTGCGTTCATTCTCCTCCTAAGCATAGGGTTAGCCAATGCCTCAAGAGTGTCGAGACTCCTTGCAGGTGGATATGGCCAGGAGAGGGAGAGGGTGGCGCAGTGGTGAATGGTGCTGGCTCAGGGTCTGGTAGTGGTGCCGGATCCGGGAAGACAGATTCCGATGGTTCCCATGGAAACGCCGTAGCTGGAGGTGGCGGTAGCACAGGTAGCCAAGAAGGTGGGTCTGGATATGGTCGTGGATCCGGCTCGGCCTCAGGTGGGGCTTCTGCTTACAACTCCTTTGCCACGGGTAGTGATGGGTACTCTAGTGGCGGCGGCCACGGTGGTGGTGGAGGTGGAGGTCAAGCTGGTGGTTCCGAAGGGTCCAATGGTCATGGATCTGGCAGTGGCAGTGGCAGCGGTAGTGCCTATGATAACTACAGTTATTATCGAGGGCATTCCAAGGGAGCAAGTGCCAGTGGTAGTGGTGATGGCAATGGTGGTGGTCAAAATGGTGGAAGTGGTGGTGGCGGAGGTAGTGGTGGAGGGTACGGCGATACACCATGAAAATTTATGTGTGGTTATCAAAGCACTTGTTTTCCTTCATGTATACTTCTCTGTTTAGCAATAAATCAATAAAGAGTACCGCACCATTTTTGGTTTGGTTAAATAAGAATGTTCCACGATAGGAATATCAAACATAATCTGGTCGCACATATAAATGTTGCCCTGCGTTTTTATGGCCGGCTTATTGAGTAAAATTAGGATTCAAAGTGAATCTGTTATAGCTAGATCTCCAAACTAAAAATCAAAATTTAATCTAGGATTTCCCTTTGACCTAGAATAAACCTTACATATTACCTTCATTGGTTGTAAGTAACAATGGCAGGCTTCTTGTTATTTCCTTGTTGAAGGCACTGTCTCGAGAGTTTGATATTTTTATGTGGTGAAAACACATAATTTGATGATCGCCGGCAATGACGCATGCGCATTTCCGTTCCTAGAGGCGTCACTACTTAAGAACCTATTTTGCATTTCAAGTGTTGCATTGATGGTGGTTGATCCAACTGTTGCGGGTGATTTATCATTGTGTCGGCTCTCTTTCTTCTTCTTCTTTGCCGTTTCAGCTATGTGTATCCGTGTGTGTACTGACAAGTCCTTGACATTATATTGGTGCAGGATCTGGGTGTAACTTGTATCTTTTAATATTAATATATCCCTTTTGTCGAAAACAACCGTCGGGTATTCATATTAATCAAGGAAAACCTCCGAAGAGGAAAGTGACAAGTGGACATGCACTAGGTACTTCTCCTACAATCACGACGAATCAATTTGTCATATACTTTTTTGGGTATCTCATCCAAAAGGTATCTTTCCATTAGCTAAGAAGGGACGGTTACATATGTGGGCTCCCAATTTATGTCTACTATGTTGTCACTACTCAAGTCCAGAGCATCCAACAAAAGTCCAAAGCTCCGGGCTTTTTTGTGCTAGGATCCGAAGTGTTTAGAGGCGAACATGAACAAAGGTTGAATCGTTTGCGGCATACCAGAGACCCAGAGTATTCAGGGCATTGCGCGATAATTTTAGAACAACAAACCATCAGGAAATCAAGAGAGTTTTTTCATTGGAAATTATCGACGATAAAATTTGTAGATCGATTTCCACTCCTTGCTCTTCATCCAACCCTCTTAATGATACGGGTTTCCTATGAGTCTGAACATAATAAAATGAGAGCATAATTGTAAATGTGCCATCTTATTTTACCCTTTTTGTATAGGGTTCGACAACTACCTTTTTTTGCACACCCGTGAGACTAAGTTACGTTTCACTTCCAACAACTAATGCACACCATTAGTTCTCTGAATACTTGTCGTCAATATCGAAACAAAAATATATAGTACATTGAAACCACCTCCACATCTAAGATATAGGGCGTGTTTAATTACGTTTCGGGAAAGTTAAATTTTTTGTAGAGTTAAAAATGATCCTTTGTTCGTATAGTTCAACAAAGTGTTCACGAGGTTAAAACTATCCACATAGTCAAAAATAATGTTCATGAGCAAACAAAAATATCACCAGGTTCATAAATAATTTATCACTAGTTGCATAATAATGCAACTTAATACACAATAAAGAGTTCATATGAATTTTGATACCAAAAATAAATAGAAAATAAAAATATAATAGGGGAAAATAAAAGGATAAGAAAAATAAAAATAGGGAAAAATAACAGAAGTATAAATACAAAACCAAAAAAAAATTTTTTGTGTTTCTTCATCTTCCTTTTTCGTAGATGCATGAACAATTCTTTTATCACATATGAACACATTTTTGTGATGTTTTTTCACAAGTATGAACATCATTTCTTTTGTACAAGAAAATTAATTTACAAATAGTTAAAATTATTATGTATATATGAACATTAATTTAGAAGTGATTGAACATTCAATACACATGATCATTTCATGTAAATTATATTATATATAAATAAAAACCGCATCATTTGTTATAGTATGTTCCTATAAATTTTGCACTAATATTATTTTCTATTTTTAGTTGTAATGTCTAAACAAAAATTTCAGGATTTGTACACATAACAAAAGGGAATTGTACCGGTTTTAATGGTCCACGCCCAATGCAGACCCTTGTAAAATGTCTACTGTCGTCGGCGTCAAATGCAAGTGGCTGGGCCGTGCCGATGCAGCCCCTTTTTGTTTTTATCTTCTAACTTTCTTCCGTTGTTTTCTTGTCTATTTTTTTTTTTGTTTCTTTTATTTATGTTTTCTTCTTCTTGTTTTTTTTTTGTGTTTCCTTTTTTAATATTCACAGGAATATTCTAGAAAGTTGAGATAAAAATTTGTTTATTGTTCGTATAGTTCAACAAAGTGTTCACGGGTTTAAAAATGTCCACATAATTCATAAATATCATCAGGTTCATAAATAATTGTTCAGGAGTTTCATAATAATTCAACTTAATACACAATAAAAAGTTCATTTGAATTTTAATACCAAAAATAAACAAAAAATAAAATAGGGGAAAATTAAAGGAGAAGAAAAACAAAAACAGGGAAAGAAAAACAGAAAAACAGAAACAGAAAAAAAGGAAAAACAAGAAAAAAAACAGCGAAAAAAAGGAAACCGCACCTGGACCGGTCCACCAGTCCAGACGCAATCAAATAATCCATTTTGATTTTAGGCCTAGGAGCCTCTCCACTTTGTTTCTTTTTGCAGGGAATTCCCTTGCACTTTGTAGGCCTTGGCATCCGCCTACGGGCTCCGGGTAACGAATCTCACAAGCCTCACAAAAGAGTCGGCCCGTGGAGAGCGCAAATTAATGTCAGTCAGTTTCCAGCCGGGGTGGTAGTGACGATCCGATCAGGCATGGGAGCCGAGGCTACGCGAAGGAAAAACGGGAGGGAGGAGGCGTCGGCGGCGGGAGCGGGCGACGCGTGGAAGCGGAGCGCGCCGCGGTGGCGAGCTGCATGTGCGCATGCACGCCACCCTATAGAGCCACACGCACGCGCGGACCGATCCGTTCTCCCGCACCACACCTAGCTAGCTACATTTGCGCACGCAGACGAATCAATCCAGTGATTTAGCCATGGATACGGATGTGATTAGTGACCGGCCGGAAACGATGCCGGCGGAGGGGGGCGACGGCGGCGCGCGGGGGAAGGCGGCGGGAGCGGGCGGCCGGAAGCACCTCTCCTCCATCGCCAACCACGTGCTCCACCATTGCTCCCTGTACGTGCTTGCGCCTCATCCCTCCTAGATTATCTCCGGTCGTTAATTAGTTCGCTACCTCGTTCTCCTCTCGATCCGTTCTGTTGGTTAATTTCGCCGTCGATTTATGGAAGCAACTCTGCGTTGCTGTGCAGCCCTGCCCTAGACGGGTGCACCATCCTCGGCCGGATGAAACGTGGTGCTCGATGTATCATTTCGGTCACTTAGAAAGAGATATAAAACTGGCCATAGTTTCCCTTCCACTAATCCTTGATTTCGTATGTACTAGCACGTTCTTGCGTCGATTCTATTCTGCTTATGCAATTTACTTTACTAGTATTAATATTGAAGGAAGTGCGTTCAGGTTTATCGTTGAGAATTAATTATCTGGGCACACAGTCGATGAAAAATCTAGTTTCCTTTTTACTCAGTAGAGAGTCCATATAGTACTGTAGTATATATGATCTATTGATCTGATCAGTACCAATATACTTTTCCGTCCATTCATGTTCGTCAGATTAGGACCTGTTGTGAAGGAAATAACCTGTACCTGTTTCTTATGTGCCTTACCTGACCGTCCATGTTAAACAGAGATTAAAGATTCGCTCCAATTGTTTAGGAAGCTTTACTTTGATTTTCCTACACAATGGTTGCAAATGCTCTTATGCTATAGAGATAATATTTGAGGATGTCATGCAGGACCTTGAACAAAAGTATCGATGATCTAGTCGCGGACTTTGAATCAGGCCTGAAGACTGCTGCATTGGACAACTACTCAAGAAGACTAGTTGAGTATTGCAGTCTTCAGGCATTGCAATCCATAACATCTCCTGATCTAGGAGACACGATCCATGAGGGGTCGCTTAGTCGGACAACCTTTGATATGATGCTAGCTTGGGAGACCCCCACTCCGTCGGATCAACAAACTACCATGGTCAGTGATACTAGTCTCTAGATATGTACGTGGCTAATTATAATGGTTTTGATTCTGTGCTGACTCGGTGCGCTAAATATTACAGGAGAGCATATCGAAAGAAAGAGAAGATAGGAAGGAACCACTTGGAGCAAATGAAGCTGTGATGGGTGATGACACGTCACTGTTCTTCTCAGATATGATGCCCCTTCTTGTAAGTGTGGCAAAGTCATGACAACGTATTGGTATGCCGACGTATAATTTTCTCTAAGCATTCATTGAATGACAACCCCACAGGTGAATGAAGAACCAACTGTTGGAGGAGAGGCATATGTGTGGTTTGGATCTGTATTCCCTTTGGCTTGTGACGTTGTCAATGCCCGATTCACTTTTGAAGCCCTCACCGCTACAACGGCTAACAGGCTCCACTATCCTGCTTATGACAAATTCCTGAAGGAAATGGATAAGTATGTCGCAAGTAGCAATTCTCACAGACAATACTCAATTTATCAAGCAATAAGCAGGACTGTATCAGACATTACAGTCGCACTTCTATTCGTTATTTTATTTACAAGAAGAGTTTTGCTGGTTCCTGGATGTGGCACCGCTCAAATGGACTATTGACGTGATTTTTTCTAGGTCCTGCAAGTTTTTGCACACCTTGCCAACTCCAACAGAAGTTGAATTTGCTGAAGATGAATTCATTTTGCACATGGAGGGCACAGGAGGAACACAAAGGGTGGTTAGGCACATTGGAACAACCAGTTGGCCTGGTAATCAATCTGATCGGTTGGTTCAGCGTTCTTTCTGTTTTCTTCATATATCCACGGCCTATATTGGTAGTTTGGTAGAACATCATCTTGTATTTTGTACATATGAAGTATTTTCTGGAATATATAGGTAGGCTGACTCTGACCAACAAGGCGCTGTATTTTGAGGCTTCCGGCAAATTCTCCTATGGTCCTGCTTTCAAGGTTGAACTTTCAGACACTGGAATGGATCAACAAGTTACAACAGCTTCGACAGGTCCTTTTGGTGCACCATTGTTTGACAAAGCCATTGAATTCGCATCGCTGTAAGTTCTATCTTAGCTTATCCTTTTTGGTGCCAACTTAGAGATCTTAAAATGTACATGCTTACTATTATTTCCCAAATAAACAATAGCCAATACTTGTTGGGTTGAATAGTAACCGTTAATTCATCGGTTCAGGCCAGAACCTCTGCTTGTAGAGTTCCCGGAGATGACCAGCTCAACACGGCGGGATCTATGGCTTACCATGATAAGAGAAGTTATATTTCTCCACCGTTTCATATCAACGTACAATATAGAATCCCCCATTCACAAATGGGAGGTACAGTCAAGAGTCATACTGGGAGTAATAAGGCTCCATGCTGCAAGAGATATGCTAAGGATGTCACCCCCACCACCTTCTAGCTTCCTAATATTCTCGCTATATGATGAACTTCCAAAAGGTGATTTTGTGCTCGAGCAACTAGCGAACAATCTTAAGGAGACGTCAACCATAACTCCGTTCAGTGCATCGTATGTGTTCAAGTGTTTGAGTAAGTCAGATCCAATTGCGTTAAGTGCGGAGATGGCAAAAGAACATGATAGGGACTCAAGTAGCCATGAACAACCGTTGGCTTCCCTCGGAAACACTATTGATCAAGTAAGAGATGAGGCCAGGGAAGTTACAGTTGCTAATGCTCCCATTGAAGGGATGAAGGAAGAAGGTCTCACTGATAGCCTTCTTGTATTAGTGGTATGACTAAAATCTATTTTGTCTCTTCTGAAGTTCAGTTCCGGTTATTCTTCGATATCTCGTACTACTGAACCAGCATTGAACTGAATATATATGTTCTTTGTATGCAGGGTTTGGTAAGCCCAGTAGGCAAACTGGGTCCAGTGATCCAACATATAACCTCGTGGGATAGACCAGTGGTCACGGGAACTGTCCTTGTTGTAACGTTGCTCATCATATACAAGTATGATTGCACACATCATTAGTACTTAATTACAGTCTCTCCACCTGATCACTAATTTGAGTGCATTCGACACGGGAACACTGAACTTGAGGTGCTAAGTTTCATCTTTTCTGATGCAGCGAGTGGGTCGGTTATGCATTGGCGGCATTGCTGGTACTAGCGGTGGGTGCGATGTTCTGGGCCAGGCAGAGAAAGATTGGCGAGATATGCTCGGAGGTGATCATCGATACTTCATCGGAAAAGACAACAATGGAAAGCATAGTGGAAGCACAGCACAGCATGAAGAAGGTGCACGAGTACGTGAAGACGGCGAATGTTGTGATCCTCAGGATTTGGTCAATTGTCCTGGCCAGGTCACCGAAGGTATCATCGATTTTATCCAGCTGATCACTCTTGGTGCAGTGCCATCTGTCTGTTAGGTTACTGTCGACCTTCATATTTTTTGGAGTAATAGATAATATTTGCGCTACAACATCTGTTTTTTGTACAACTCTGTTTTCTGTTTCGCAGCACACGGAGACGGTGATATGGATGCTGACGGGCCTTGCAGTGGCGCTGGCCGCCGTCCCTTTCAAGTACGTCCTGATGGGGCTGACGGTGAGCGTTTTCATGGCGAATACGAGGGTCGCGAAGGCGATGTCGAACCCACAGGGCAGCCGGCGCTGGAGGGAGTGGTGGGAGTCCATTCCGGCCGTCCCAGTTCATACAGTCGACAAGGGCGATCTACGAACAACCTGAAGAGAAAGATAAAACACATACAGGCCTCGTAGTCGTAGCTTCGAGGCTGTGAACGGTTCGAACCTGAAACAGACTAGAGAGGGCACCGGCCATGAACAAAGAACACGGTATCACTATCAGGTGCTCTTGTATAGGAATAAGTAAATGTTTGATCAAGTTTGAACTTTCAATAGAACTGTACAATTCTGCATAGTGGACAAGCACTGCGTTTTATACAGATACCACAGCACTCTGCTCTGCAGAGGGGACATATCCAGGAGGTCTTGTGTGTTGCTGGTTCTTGATTGACTTTGCTGGCTGCCTGCCTGCCTGGCTGTACTGACGTTGTAGGAGTGCTTCATTTCAAGTAATTACTCCCATGTTTGAACTTCGACGCTCATGACTGACCGTAGCCGAATCAAAATCACAAGCCCTCGGCCTGAACTCACGCGTCACCGTGCTCAGCTTAGCCCTCAGCCCTCGTGTGGTTAAACCCTCTGAACCCTAGATCTGAAATAGCCTCCTCCACATACTGAACCCTAGATCTGAAATAGCCTCCGTGTGACATGGGAAAGTCCCGTCGACGTCGTGGTCCGCCGCCAGCTGAAAAGTCCTCCGGCCACCACCATCCGTCCGCAGATAATCGCGACGCCTCTCGCATTCTCTGGGTGATGCTAGATCGATTAGCCCACCGCACGAAGGGGGAGGGGGATGAGAATGTCAGGGATTAGGTAGCTGACTGGACACTATAGGAGATCGTCACCTTGCTTAGGGTCGCCGAACCGCCGCCGGTTTCCGTACCGGTGTCCCGTCTCTACCTCCATTGGTCGTGGCGTGGAAAAAGACGGTGGCCTTGTGCTCGTTCTGCTTCGACGCAACGGCGCCCTGCAGATCTATCACCACCTTCTTGCCGCAGTCTGCTCGAAGAAAGGCTCAGAAGTCTTTACTCTTTAGCTCCTCCCATGAGCGCTCGCGGGCGGTCATGTTGGCGGCCTTCTTGCCCTTGGGGGGCATGAGCTCGCGGTAGGATCTAGAGCGGGGAGATCTCGAGGAGCACATGCGAAAGGGAAGAAGACGGAATGAAGAGGAGGCAGCGAGATATGGTTCGAGCCAGGAAGGTCGTGGATGTTAAAAGGGCGAATGGGAACTACCCTTGGGCGGTTCCCCATCTGCATGTTAACTCCCACGCGTCCACCCTTGGCGCATATGGGGGGACGCATCGGCTGCCGCGCCCGTCTCTACCCCAATGTGTCACTAACCCTAGCCCGACATGGATATCAAGGAAGGACGCCTTGGACGTGTGTCCCATCAAGACCCTGCGCCCAATAGGGCCGCTCGAGGACGGTCATCCCCACATTCCGGTGTCCCGTCCTCTAGGAGCACGCTCCAGCATGGCGTATGTAGCCCGACAGCCAAAGGAGCGAGCGTTGTCGGGCCATGCCCAGGGCTACTGTCGACAGCCTGCTCACCGGGGGTGTTACGATCAGTGGTCGCTTGAGCCGCTGCGGACTTCCTCGACGAAGTAAGAGCGTGGAAACCAACAAGATCTACATCATCAAGGTACATGAGTGATGACGTGGATCGCACGTTTGTTGGGAGACCCCAAGAGGAAGGTATGATGCAGTGCAGCAGCAAGTTTTCCCTCAGTAAGAAACCAAGGTTATCAAACCAGTAGGAGTAGGAGCTCTTCTGAAGGTTGTTGGCGGCGCCGACCCAACGTGGACCTGCACACAAGACAATCAAACTACTTTGCCCCAACGAAATAGTGAGGTTGTCAATCTCACCGGCTTGCTGAAAACAAAGGATTAAAAGTGTGGTGTGGAAAATGATGTTTAATTGCAGGAAGTAAAAGAGAACAATGATTGCAGTAGGTTGTTTATCAGATGTAAAAGAATGGACCGGGTGCACAGTTCACTAGTGGTGTCTCTCCATAAGATAAATGATATGTTAGGTAAACAAATTACAGCTGGGCAATTGACAAATAGTGAGCGCATGACAATGCATATATATATGACATGTTGACTACTATGTTATTTATTTGGGCATTACGACAAGATACATAGACCGTTATCCAACTGCATCTATGACTAATAATCCACCGCCAGGTTGTCATCCGAGTTCCCCGTTGGTATTAAGTTGTAAGCAACAGATAATTGTATTAAGCAATGTGCGTAATGTAAACAAATGCATTAGACCTAACAGCGTACCATTAAGCTAAGCATCGGTTATGTTATCCCTAGTGGCAACAGCACATCCACAATCTTAGAAGTTGCTGTCACTATCCCAGATTACCGATGCATGAACCCACTATCTAGAATAAATACTAACTCTTGGAGTTACAAGCATCTACTTGGGCAAAACATCTACTAGTAACGGAAAGCATGCAAGATCATAAATAACATATAAGATAGATTGATAATCAACTTAACATAGTATTCAATATTCATCGGATCCCAGCAAACACAACATATAGCATTACAATAAGATGATCTTGATCATGTTAGGCAGCTCACAAGATCTAAACATGATGGCACAAGGAGGAGAGACAACCATCTAGCTACTGCTATGGACCCGTAGTCCAAGGATGAACTACTCACGCACCACTCCGGAGGTAGGCATGATGATGTAGAGCCCTCCGGTGATGATTCCCCTCTCCGGCAGGGTGCCGGGAAGAGGTTCTGGACCCTCCCGAGTTAGGTTGACGACGGCGGCGCCTCTGAAACTTTTCATGGAATATGACTCGGGTCTTTAGGGTTTTCGCGTCGGAGGGAATATATAGGCGAAAGGACGACGGCTGGAGGCGCCCGAGGGGCCCACACACCCTCGGCGCGGGCCCTCCTCCTGGCCGCGCCGAGGCCGTGTGTGGCCGCCTCGTGGCGTTCCTCCGTCTCTCCGCTGGACTCCGTGAACGTGTCGGTGAAAATAAGACCTTGGGTATTGATTTCGTACAATTCCGAGAATATTTCCAGAACAACTTTTCTGAAATACAAAACAACAGAAAAGATGAATTGGCACTGTGGCATCTTGTTAATAGGTTAGTCCCGGAAAATGTATAAAAATGATATGAAGTGTATGCAAAACATGTAACAAGTGGCATAATATCAACATGGAACATTAAAAATTATAGATACGTTTGAGACGTATCAATGAGTAAGACCAACTTCAAGCCCAACGACAGGCTAACCTCTCGAGGTTTCTTCACCCAAAGGAAGGTGTATGCCCGACAGGCTAGGTGTGTGCCTTTGTCTCCCTTGCAGGTGGACCGCATCATGGGGGGAACCTGCCCGAGGGTTGGAAAAACCGACAAGGGAAGACCTCGACCTTCCTGAGCCGTGCGCGCCACCTATCACCCTGGGGAGGGTGGGTTGGACACCAGGCAGACACTTGGCACGTCCCGTTTGAGGGAAATATGCGCACTCCCCCGACCAGCACGGCAGGCGAGACAGGACCGAACGACCGTCCCGTCCGCGTCAAGGCGAGGTGTCACGCATGCAGATTGGACGTTGTGGTAACCCCTTGGAGTATAAAGGAGGACCTCGTCCACCTAGTAAAAGAGAGAGCCCATTGTCTTCCATTGCACGACAAGAGATCTACATCAGTAGAAAAAACCCAGTAGGAAAGAGAGATCCCGGGAAGAGCTAGTCCCCGGCGGGAATATAGATCCGCCAGCAGGACGTGAAGTTTTACATCTCTGGGTGGCCTGAACCTGGGTAGAAAAATGTGTGTTCTCTCGTGATCTATTCATCTCTGACGACGACAAAGCAGACACTCCCGGCGCCCCTCTACCAGACAAATCCGTAGGGGGACATTCTGGTTCCTCGCTGTCCATGTTTCGACACGCCACAATGAGCGAAGTTGAATCGGCGGCGATTGCGCGTCTCTCCAAACGCCGAGTTCCCACGCAACGCAAAGTATGTAGCGGTTCCATACCCACTATTCCAATAGAGTTCTTGTGCTTTCTGCATTATGGTGTTTGATCATTTGCTTATATTTCCGTTTGTTTGGGGGCGGGCCTTTTGCGGGCGCCGTTGTGGACTGCACCCTAATGTGGCGGACACATGTGTGGCACCATGGCACCCCAAAGAGGCCCAATTGGGGTGCCGGACATGAGGGGTGTGCCGGTGGAGATCCTCTTACCAAGTACAAAGAAGCGAGTTAATTCTAAATGAAATATAGTCTCGACCCGTACTTACGAGGAAAAAGTCGATCAGGCGATCACAAGGCGACTAGGTTTTCCATTCGCGTCGCTGATACGTCTCCAACGTATCCATAATTTCTGCTGTTCCATGCTTATATTATACCATTTGCTACATGTTTTATATACACTTCGTATCACTTTTATGCATTTTCTGGGACTAACCTATTAACAAGATGCCACAGTGCCAGTTCCCTGTTTTCTGCTGTTTTTGGTTTCAGAAAGTTACTTCTGGAAATATTCTCGGAATTGCACGAAACAAAAGGCCAGTCCCTATTTTTCCAGCACGTACACGGAGTCCGAAGGAGAGACGAAGGAGAGCCACGAGGTGGCCAAACCACCTGGCGGCGCGGCAGTGGGCCCAGCCGCGCCTGCCTGTGGTTTGGGCCCCTCGGGGGTCCGCCGACATCGCCCCTTCGCCTATTTATTCCCCGAGACGGAAAACCCTAAAACACCGAGCCTTTCATCCAGAACATATTCGCTGCCGCCGCCGTCGTCAACCCTAACTCGGGGGGTTTCTGAAGCTCTTCCCGGCACCCTGCCGGAGAGGGGAATCATCACCGGAGGGCTCTACATCGCCATGCCCGCCTCCGGAGTGATGCGTGAGTAGTTCATCCTTGGACTATGGGTCCATAGCAGTAGCTAGATGGTTGTCTTCTCCACTTGTGCCATCATGTTTAGATCTTGTGAGCTGCCTATCATGATCAAGATCATCTTATTGTAATGCTACATGTTGTGTTTGCTGGGATCTGACTTATATTGATACCTATGTGGAGCTGAATATTATATTATCATGTCTATGTCATTTGTGATCTTGCATGCTCTCCGTTACTTGTTGAAGCCTTGGCCACGTGAATACTTGTAACTCCAAGAGGGGGTATTTATGCATGATAGTTGGGTTCAACCTCTATTTAACCTGGGATAGTGACAGCAAGTTCTAAGGTTGTAGATGTGTTGTTGCCACTAGGGGTAAAACAGCAATGCTTTATTCAAGGATGAATGTATTGTTTACATTACGCACATTACTTAATGCAATTGTCTGTTGCTTGCAACTTAATACTGGAAGGGGTACGGATGTTAACCGGAAAGTGGACTATTTAGGCATAGATGCATGCTGGATAGCGGTCTATGTACTTTGTCGTAATGCCCAAATGAATCTCATAGTAGACACCACAGCTCACACATGCATGTTATATGCACTTATCAATTGTCAATTGCCCAGCTGTAATTTGTTTACCCAGCATGTTAGTTATCTTATTGGAGAGACACCACTAGTGAACTGTGGACCCCGGTCCATTCTTTTACATCTGAAATACAATCTACTGCAATCATTGTTCTCTACTGTTTTATGCAAACAAACATCATTTTCCATTCGATACGTTTAACCCTTTGTTTTCAGCAAGCCGGTGAGATTGACAACCTCACTGTTAAGTTGGGGCAAAGTAATTTGGTTGTGTTGTGCAGGTTCCACGTTGGCACCGGAATCCCTGGTGTTGCGCCGCACTACACTCCTTCACCAACACCTTCGAAGCAAACCTCGTTTTCCTACTGGTTCGATTAAACCTTGGTTTCATACTGAGGGAAAACTTACTGCTGCACTCATCATACCTTCCTCTTGGGGTTCCCAACTGACGTGTGACGTACAAGCATTGTTTCTGGCACTATTGCCGGGAGATATTCCCTCGTCAACTAGAGCCACCAACACGTTTTCTGGCGCCGTTGCCGGGGAAAACGAATTGCTTCTGCAAGGGGAGTCTCTCACACCCAATCTCTTTACTTTGTTATTTGTCTTGCTTAGTTTATTTTTATTTAGTCTTGTTTGCTCTCTTTATCAAAAACACAAAAAAATTAGTTACTTGCATCTAGTTTATTTTCTGTTTAGTTTTTATTATTTCATCATGCTTCTCCCTAAGTACACTTTAAAAGAAATATCTGTGGGTAGTGGGTCTATCATTGGAAGAGACAACATTGAAGAATTTTTTAGTCATGTTAGCAAGCTGAAAGATTTTGAAGATAGATCCTTGGTAGAACTTGCCCCTAATTATGAAATTGCTGCTGCCTCCTTAGTCCACATGCTTGAAGCTAGGTTTGTTAACCTTAACCCTATAATGCAGCATATGTTTCTTAGACTTCATGATATGGAAGAGGGGGAAAAGAAGGATTTTGTTTTAGAAACCCTTCTCAAAGAATTTGGAGATGTAGCTAGTGAAGCTAGAAAAGTTTTTATGCGATATAGGATGCTTGGTTATTACATTGATATCGCCAATATACTTGAAAAATTAGAGAAGGAAAGATCCAAGTACACTAAAGAAACTAGTTATGAAGGAGAGAATAAAATACCAATTCCTTTTAAGATTGCAGGAATGCATGAGGCACTAGAAAAGAACTTTAATTGGATTGTGCCTGAAAATTTATTTGATGAGGATAGTTTACCTAAAAGTAATGAAAGGGGAGTTTCTGAAACTTACATAGATAAAGTGCAATGCATCGTTGAGAAAACTTCTAAACTCTCCGTTGATGCTTCTTCTCTTGATAACACTTGATTTTCACTTTCTGCGCCTAGCTGAAAGGCGTTAAAGAAAAGCGCTTATGGGAGACAACCCATCGTTTTTATTTGCTGTTATTTTTGTTTTCTTTGAGTCAAGGAGTTTTGTTACTTCTGTAGCAACTCCTTTGTATCTTTATTTTATCGCAATGTTGTGCCAAGTAAAGTTCTATATTGAAAGTTGATGCAAGATTTGGATTTCTGCGCAGTGACAGATTTTTAGCTGTCACGGATTTGAGCTTATCTCCCTGTAGAAAATTCAAAAAATTCTGAGAAAAATCACGCATATTCCTGAGATATGTACGCAACTTTCATTATTTTAGGCCAGATCCATCTGAGCAACTTAAGTGCCTCGAAAAAATTCGTCATTCCAGACTGTTCTGTTTTTGACAGATTCTGCCTTTTGTTTTGCATTCGCTCTTTTACTGTGTTTGTGTGGATTTCTTTGCTCCACAAAGCATTGGTGGCTGTAGCTAATGTCCAGAAGCTTTGGGATTGATTGTATCATTACAGAATATGAGAATTTTTGATTATGCACTAACCCTCTAATGAGAACTGTCTTGAGTTTGGTGTGAAGGAAGTTTTCAAGGATCAAGCGAGAAGGGTGATATTATGTGATCAAGAAGAGTGAAAAGCCTAAGCTTGGGGATGCCCCCGTGGTTCATCCCAACCATATTCAGAGAGACTCAAGCGTCTAAGCTTGGGGATGCCCAAGGCATCCCCTTCTTCATCAACAAACTTATCAGGTCATCTCTAGTGAAACTATATTTTAATTCTTTCACATCTTATGCGCTTTACTTGGAGCGTCTGTGTGTTTTTATTTTTGTTTTTGTTTGAATAAATTCGGATCCTAGCAATCCTTGTGTGGGAGAGAGACACGCTCCGCTTTTTCATGTGAATACTCATGTTCTTCACTTATATTTGTTGAGTATTCTTAACTAGCTACTGCAGTGCTTTTAGCTCCTGTTTTTCATGCATCTCTTCGAGCTGTTAGCACTTGTTTATAAATACTCTCTTGCTGCATTATATTATCATTTGGAGAGTTTATGTTTAATAAATTGATTGGTGTTTGTTTGGAAGAAAGAAAATGCTACATGTAGTAGTTGGTATTGGAAAAGACATATGCATTCTTGTAGATCATTGTCTTGTTTTGATTTGATGCTTTGCAATTGTTTTGAGCTCTCAAGTAGATCATGTTTAAGCTCTTGCATCATGTAGTTAAAGCCTAGTAGTGGAGAACTACCGTAGAGCTTGTTGAGACTTGGGATGCATATTTGTTCTCTCTAAGGTCTAGATATTTTCTGGTAAAATGTTTGAGCAACAAGGAAGACAGTGTAGAGTCTTATAATACTTGCAATATGTTTTTATGTGATTCTTGCTGTACCGGTTTATACTTGTGTTTGCTTCAAACAACCTTGCTAGCCTAAACTCTGTACTGAGAGGGAATGCTTCTCGTGCATCCAAAACTTGAGCCAAAACCCATGCCATTTGTGTCCACCATACCTACCTACTATGTGGTATTTCCTGCCATTCCAAGTAAATATTTCATGTGCTACCTTTAAACTATTCAAAACTTTATTACTCCTTATTTGTGTCAATGTTTTATAGCTCATGAGGAAGTATGTGGTGTTTTATCTTTCAATCTTGTCATTTACTTCTGACAGACTTTCACCAATGGACTAGTGGCATATACATCCGCTTATCCAATAATTTGCAAAAAGAGCTGGCAACGGGGTGCCCAGCCCCAATTAATTACAACTTTCATTAATAATTCTCTTCACATGTTTTGCCCTGATTTATCAGTAAGCAACTTAATTTTGCAATAGACACTCCTCCATGGTATGTGAATGTTGGAAGGCACCCGAGGATTCGGTTAGCCATGGCTTGTGTAAGCAAAAGGTTGGGAGGAGTGTCATCTATAAAGAAACTAAAATACATGTGTAAACAAAAGAGAAGAGGGATGATCTACCTTGCTGGTAGAGATAACGTCCTTCATGGGAGCCGCTCTTTGAAAGTCTGGTTGACAAGGGGGTTAGAGTGCCCACTACCATTCGTTGACAACAACAAACACCTCTCAAATACTTATTTTGTGCTCTCTATATGCTTTCGAAAACTTAAAAAGCTCTAGCACATGATTTAATCCCTGCTTCCCTCTGCGAAGGGCCTATCTTTTACTTTATGTTGAGTCAGTTTACCTACTCCTTTCTATCTTAGAAGCAAACACTTGTGTCAACTTTGTGTGCATTGATTCTTACATATTTACTTATTGCACTTGTTATATTGCTTTATGTTGACAACTATCCATGAGATATACATGTTACAAGTTGAAAGCAAATGCTGAAACTTAATCATCCTTTGTGTTGCTTCAATGCCTTTTACTTTGAATCTATTGCTTTATGAGTTACCTCTTATGCAAAACTTTTTGATGCTTGTCTTGAAAGTACTATTCATGAAAAGTTTTTGCTTATATGATTCATTGTTTACTCTTTATCTATTTGTTAGCAAACTATAGATCATTGCTTTGAGTCACTTCATTCATGACATGAGCCTTGCAATATATTGATCAAGATTGTGTGAAAGCATGTCTCCTCAGAAATTATTTGTTGTTATCGTTTTACCTACTCGAGGACGAGTAGAACTAAGCTTGGGGATGCTTGATACGTCTCCAACGTATCCATAATTTCTGCTGTTCCATGCTTATATTATACCATTTGCTACATGTTTTATATACACTTCGTATCACTTTTATGCATTTTCTGGGACTAACCTATTAACAAGATGCCACAGTGCCAGTTCCCTGTTTTCTGCTGTTTTTGGTTTCAGAAAGTTACTTCTGGAAATATTCTCGGAATTGCACGAAACAAAAGGCCAGTCCCTATTTTTCCAGCACGTACACGGAGTCCGAAGGAGAGACGAAGGAGAGCCACGAGGTGGCCAAACCACCTGGCGGCGCGGCAGTGGGCCCAGCCGCGCCTGCCTGTGGTTTGGGCCCCTCGGGGGTCCGCCGACATCGCCCCTTCGCCTATTTATTCCCCGAGACGCGAAAACCCTAAAACACCGAGCCTTTCATCCAGAACATATTCGCTGCCGCCGCCGTCGTCAACCCTAACTCGGGGGGTTCTGAAGCTCTTCCCGGCACCCTGCCGGAGAGGGGAATCATCACCGGAGGGCTCTACATCGCCATGCCCGCCTCCGGAGTGATGCGTGAGTAGTTCATCCTTGGACTATGGGTCCATAGCAGTAGCTAGATGGTTGTCTTCTCCACTTGTGCCATCATGTTTAGATCTTGTGAGCTGCCTATCATGATCAAGATCATCTTATTGTAATGCTACATGTTGTGTTTGCTGGGATCTGACTTATATTGATACCTATGTGGAGCTGAATATTATATTATCATGTCTATGTCATTTGTGATCTTGCATGCTCTCCGTTACTTGTTGAAGCCTTGGCCACGTGAATACTTGTAACTCCAAGAGGGGGTATTTATGCATGATAGTTGGGTTCAACCTCTATTTAACCTGGGATAGTGACAGCAAGTTCTAAGGTTGTAGATGTGTTGTTGCCACTAGGGGTAAAACAGCAATGCTTTATTCAAGGATGAATGTATTGTTTACATTACGCACATTACTTAATGCAATTGTCTGTTGCTTGCAACTTAATACTGGAAGGGGTACGGATGTTAACCGGAAAGTGGACTATTTAGGCATAGATGCATGCTGGATAGCGGTCTATGTACTTTGTCGTAATGCCCAAATGAATCTCATAGTAGACACCACAGCTCACACATGCATGTTATATGCACTTATCAATTGTCAATTGCCCAGCTGTAATTTGTTTACCCAGCATGTTAGTTATCTTATTGGAGAGACACCACTAGTGAACTGTGGACCCCGGTCCATTCTTTTACATCTGAAATACAATCTACTGCAATCATTGTTCTCTACTGTTTTATGCAAACAAACATCATTTTCCATTCGATACGTTTAACCCTTTGTTTTCAGCAAGCCGGTGAGATTGACAACCTCACTGTTAAGTTGGGGCAAAGTAATTTGATTGTGTTGTGCAGGTTCCACGTTGGCACCGGAATCCCTGGTGTTGCGCCGCACTACACTCCTTCACCAACACCTTCGAAGCAAACCTCGTTTTCCTACTGGTTCGATTAAACCTTGGTTTCATACTGAGGGAAAACTTGCTGCTGCACTCATCATACCTTCCTCTTGGGGTTCCCAACTGACGTGTGACGTACAAGCATTGTTTCTGGCACTATTGCCGGGGAGATATTCCCTCGTCAACTTAGAGCCACCAGTCGCCGACGACGCTCTCGGTTTTTCCGCGCATCTGATGGCCTTCTAGGTCTGGAGGGCGGCAAACCCTGGCCTCTGGCCGACTGGAGGGTTCCCGTTTGCTATTTTAGCTAATTTTGTGTCTTCGTCCGATGGTGAACATCCCGGTCTTAGAATAAGGTACGCCTCGCTCTGGTGGTGCGCCTAGCGCTAGCGGAGGGCGCGTGGAGTTGTGTGTCCGACGGATCTCTTGGGATCTTGTCGGTTTTCGTGTTCATCATTTGTCGAGTTATTCCGATTTACGGTTCTCATCTTTAGCGATGGTTACTGTTGTGGTGCGATGTCTCTTTGGGGTCTCAGCATATCTGTTACAACAAGCTCTCCTACGGCAAGGTTCATTTGACTCCGACGAGGGAGGGGAGAGGACAACGAAGCGTTTTCAGCTTGCTTCATTGTCCGTGTTCATCGCTAGGTGGTCGAATGACCTATTTGTATTTATTTTTTGTTTTGTTCGTCTTTTATACGGTTGTGGATGATTAATAGATCATGATCTTTTTGAAGGAAAAAAGACTAAATGCTATACCACGATATGGAATGTATCAGCACATCCATCTAGAAGATGGCTAGAAGATGGTTGACGTACGATGGGATGGATGGGTTGCGTAAGCGTGATGTTGGTTTGCTTCGGCGCATGAACGAACAGCTAGGAGGAAAGAAAAGGCCTCCGACGGCAAAGCCTACCCTCCTGACGGACAGACAGACAGATACAGTACAGGGCGGCGTCACGCGTGCCACCTGATCGGCGGCAGCGCCTCGCCTCGCCGGTCAATAAATAAAAACCTGCTCTCCGCTGCGTGCCCCGGAGTAGAAACCGCCATCCCCACCGCGATTCCCGCACCAGTTTCCCTCTCCGACCTCCATTCCCATCTCCCCCTCTCTCCCCTGCGGCGGCGAGACTAGCAGCCGCCCAAAACCCTAGCCCCGCCCGCCGGTGACTCCGCCGCCCCCGGGACCAGAGCAGGACCTCCGCCGATCCCCAACCACCGCGCGCCTCCCCTCGCGACTTCCGCTTCCGCGCTGCTCGTCCCCGCGGCGCGACCTCCACCGACGCCTGCGCGCCACCAGCCCGCCCGCTCCTCCCTCCATGGACGGGCTCAAGGGGGGCCCAGGCGAGGGGGACGCGGCGGAGGAGGCGGGGAGAACACGCGGCCCGCTGCCCAGGACGGCGCCGCCTCCTCCTCCGGTGCGCCCGGGTCGGCGAGGGCGACGATGGGCGGCTACGACGGGTCCGCCAGGGTGGTCTTCCACGACCCCAGCATCCCGCGGCCGCAGGACGAGTACCTCATCCTGGTCAACAACTCCAACTCGCCCTTCGACCACGTCTGGCTCGACCTCAGCGACGACGGCTCCCGCCGTATACACCCCTTGGTCAGTCCCTCGTCCGTTTGTTGGTTAGTTGGTTACGTGCCTGTTTCGTTTTTCTTGGCTTGGATGGGCTAGGTAGGAGGAACCCGTGGATGAATGTGGGATCTACGAATGATTCTTGATTGATTACATGCTTGTTCCTTTTCTATGCTTTGATTTGATGGTATGTTCGGCCTGGAGGGAGCAATCGAACTGTGAGTTGTGAACTGAAAAGGAGTTTGCTACGAATGATTCTTGATTAGTTGATTGCGTGCTTCTTCATTTTCTATGCTTTGATTTGATGATCTGTTCGGCCTGGAGGGACCCTTGGATTAGGTTTGTTTTTAGTTCGGTGGTCAGTATTTAGTACCACAAGCATGTACTATAAGAATAACTCCACTCAAATGTTAATGGTCCTCTTCATTTCCTTGGTTGCTTGTAATTTCGAAGCTATGTAGTGGCAAAAGTAGCTCCATCTTCTCTTATCTTTTGCAGGTGAATATCATATTTACATGTCCCTGTATGCTAGAGGAAAAAGTTTGAGATACCATTTGCATTCAGAATAGCCGAATCCCATACGTTTGCTAATTTTCTTTGCTGTACAGTTGATTTACTTATAGCTCGAAAAGGATCAAAAGGTAAGAATATAGCATGTTGACTCAAGGACTAGATGAGTTTGTTACAAGAGAACTTGTATGGGTCTTGATTTTTTTTGGAAAGGTAAAGGATCAGGAATCTTCTCATTGTATATTGACCTGTAGCACTTAAAAGTGGCACGGTGTTCTGCTTTTCCAACTCATATCTGTTTGTTCTAAAGTGTACACTGATTGGCTTGTGTGCATGTACTAAAATTGATGTAAATATACTTGTCCTATTGCAGGAAAAACTACACGTGGAGCAGTTTATTGACAGAAGTGTTTCTGAGATTGAACCAGTAAGGCCAGCTGATGTAGAGGATACCCCCTTTACGCTAGTAGAAGACCAGAAAGGCTTAACGGAATTAGTCAACAAGTTGAAGGATGTAAATGAATTTGCTGTAAGCATTTTGTTATTAAGTTTGGTTGTTAATTCCAAGTTAAGTCTATATCATACTTTTTTGCTGCCTGTGTTGTCTTAAATTTCAACTTCTCATGTATCTTGTCTCCCGTTGCATGCATTGCTTCTCGGTTTTTTTTTCTAAATGCTCCAGTTGAAAAATTGTTCCTGCTATCAGATTAAAAATGCACATAAGTCGTTCATTAATTCTGTCGACAAAGTAATCTAAGTGAAACCTCGCTGAGTTTTTGTCATTTGATAGCTGTTATGGGCTCTAATTTAGATTGACAGCCATATCCTGAGCCAAGAGAACATTTGTTTTCTTAAACTATTGGGAGAACTCTTAAGGCGTGATACTTTAAAACTTCTTGACAAAAGCGCATTTTCCATATGTTTTTCCACATTACCTGTTATCATCAAACTCCTGCCACAAATCCAGTGGATTTTGTTAGTGTTCCACCATAGTACGTCCAAAAATAGGAGCTTGTGTCGCTGAATCTACTCTGGAATTCAATGAAATTGATGTATCATTATAATTTCTTATGGATGATGTGTAGTTGCTTCTGTTGTTTCCCTTCCCCTGACTTGTCTGGCAGTCTGATTACACTATTCTGTCTTCCTGCCATGAATTACACGGCGTAAATATTAATAAAATCATATTCCATGTTTTTGCTTATTTTGTCTTTTCATAGAAGAACACATTTGTGTTTTGTATGGTTGTCATTTGGCATGTAATAAGTCAACTCCTAATGCCTCGCTGACTGCTAAAAATGTAACATTTGCTTCATCTTGTGTGCTGTTTTCAGGTCGATTTGGAGCACAATCAGTATAGGTCATATCAGGGTTTGACCTGCTTAATGCAGATTTCAACAAGAACAGAGGACTTCATTATTGACACCCTTAAACTACGCATTTACATCGGTTCCTACTTGAGTGAACATTTTAAAGATCCAACCAAGAGAAAGGTGTTCTTAACTATCAAACTGTCTCAGACTTTGTGATTTAATATCACTTTGCTCACTTTTCCTTGGGAAAATAGGTAATGCATGGGGCAGATCGTGATATAATGTGGCTCCAACGGGACTTCCGATTATATGTGTGCAATCTATTTGACACAGGACAGGTACTGTTGAAAAGTAGGACTGCTAATAGCCTGATGCCATGGTTCTTCATTATGGCTCTCTGCTGTGTCTTTCTACATTTTCCTTTTAAAGCTATTTTTTTGTCATATTAACTTAAGCTTGATTTTCCTGTCTAATGCCAATCAGGCTTCAAGGGTCTTACAGATGGAGCGAAATAGCCTAGAACACCTATTGCATCACTTTTGTGGAGTCACAGCGAACAAAGTGTACAGCACATTTACCCATAAATGCTAGAAATGAACTACCCATGCTGATTTCCTTGTTATTTATCATGAGATTTGTTTCTGACAAAACTAAGCAATTTCTTGTAGATATCAGAATGCAGACTGGAGGATGAGGCCACTCTCTGATGAAATGATCAAGTATTCTGCATATAACCATATATTCCATTCCTTTAGTTATTGTTCCTTTTTGCACTATTTCTGTCAATGTATCCTTCTGAGGTTACCCCCTATGCAGGTATGCTAGAGAAGATACACACTATCTGTTGTATATATATGACTTGATGAGACTTAGACTACAAAGGGAATCGTGTGAAAATGATCTTCTTCTTGAGGTTAAATTTATGTGCTATTGTATTCCTTTTTGGTTTTATCTGATATATTAGTTTCATATAAATGAGCATTGTTGATGTGTTCTGCTTCCCTAAATCAACCCTTAATATAGAACTACATGGCAGAGCTTGAAAATTGGCATGTTTCCTTTTATGTTCATATAAACCTGCGATCTGTATGTTACAGGTAATTCCTAAACCAAGTTATTGACCGGTGGTTTTTGGTTACTGCAGGTTCAAAACCGCAGTAATGAAATTTGCTTACAGTTGTATCAAAAGGAGCTGCTGACAGATACATCCTTTCTCCACATATACGGGTTTGTTTGCTGTTACTTCAATTACTGCACTTAGTTTATCTTTCAGGAAAATATCTTTGCTTATATTGAAAATATGTGCTTCACCTTCATAATGTGTGAGCTTATCCCATTAACTCGAGTGTGTTATTATAGGTTGCACGAACATGAATTGGAAGCAAATCAACTGGCTGTTGTTTCGGTAAGAACTTACTTCGTTTTGTATCCCTCGTGATTATTATGTCTTGAATAGACCTACCAGATGTATATACGCTCTGCAAGTCTGCACTCTAGAAAAACTACCATGGCATTCACATCTTGCGCAACCTGGCATAGTAACATGCAATTTGGCACTTTTCCTGTAAATAGTTTTATAGCTGTCTGGTACCAAATCTTGCTGTTCATTGACTGGCGATATATAATAAGTTAATAACTTTCAATTGTTTTGACTTTCTGAAAAGCAATACTGTACAGCAGAATATAACAAGTTCGTTTATTCTTTCGGCCAGAGTTATTCAATTTGCATGTGCATGTATATAACAAAATCTCGCATACTCAGGCTCTACATCAATGGAGAGATTATATAGCTCGTCAACAAGATGAGAGCACTGGTTATATATTGCCAAACAAGGCTTTGATTGAGATAGGTATTTACTGATTTCTATCGATTTCGTTTGGTTTGCTATTGCTGCATAACTTGCTGTATTGACTTGGCTAACTCTCCCTTTGAATCCAAAAGCAAAGAAGATGCCTACAACTACTGCAGATTTACAAAGAATGGTGAAATCAAAATATTCATTTGTTGAGGAGATCTTGAACATTGTACGGAATGCAACTGGAAATTCTTATGCATTTGAAGCAATAGCTGAGCAACTAAAGAAGGCACAGCTTGGTGAGGTCAGTTAGGCCGAACTTGGTATTTTCTTTTTCAGTGCTGTGTTAAGACTGATGATGAGTATTATTAGCAGTTCTCATTAAGCACTTACTTTGAAATTATATGCAATATCTTGCAGTTAGACTTGAAAACTATACTGGACAGTGTTGAAGCTATTGAAGTGGCTCCTTTGGATTCTGATAATAGGATTAGTATTGATCCATCTGATCAATATTCTGCAACTCCTTCATCGACTGCAAATATCAGTGTTACTAACAGTAGGGATAACTCAATGAGTAATGCAACTTTGACTGGTAGCATCTCGCTACACGACAAGAATCAAACCATACCATCGCCTGAAATTAAGAGCTCTTGGACCTTGTCGGGCCTTAATAGACAATCCAATAAGGAAGTGATGAGCAATAATAAGCAGGTGGGACATATTTTTAGTTTCTGTATATATTTTTCGGTTCTTATAAGCTTTTTCTTATACAGGAGAGAAAAGCTGTTATTCAAGAACTGGAGAGTCAGATGCCTTTTGGAGCTCTGGTAGGCAATTCAACATCTGGAATACAGACACATTACTTCGGAGGATTTTCAAATGAGCAGGTATGTGCTCTGAAGTCAGAATATTGAGAACAAAAATGTCATTTAAAATACTTGATATCTGGGTATTGATGTTAGATGTATTTTCTTTTGCACTGCTGTGACGAGTTAGAGATAGTACATCCTTGGTCTTGTGCCAGTCTTACATATTGTATAACTTGGTGCCTATTTTTCTGAATATGTGCTTTAATTTTCGTAGATTATTACTGCAGAAGAAAAAAATATGCCTGTGCATGTACTGCATGCTTGCAAGCCTTTCAGTACTCTTCTAAGTTTATAATATGCTCAACACACCATTCCTTCCATTGTTTTTTTTCAAGTATCACCATTTTATATTTTTTATAAGTGCTTTGCTTTTGAAGTATTTCATCTTCCCCAAACTTCGTGTTGGCTTTGGGGAATGGCCGTGACTCCTCAAGTTGTGGCATTGCAGGCTCAAGGCGATGTCTACTACCCCCAGTATCCAGAGTACAGCAATTTAGTTGGATGGAGCGGCCATCATGAGCCTGAAAGCATGCAGGCCTCTGGGTATCATATGTCTGGTTGTTATTACGGTTATCCATCAGCCATGAACCAAAGCAGCACAGGAACAAGTCAGCCTGCTGCTGCTAGAAATAATGAAGGCGGTTTCCAGCAACAATACTTCCCTCGTTCGGGTAGCTGAAGCGATATGCTCCGCCTATAACTGTGGCACGACATCCCCTCTGATTCATCCTGTTGTGCAGAAGATAGTTATCGAAAAGATTAGAGTATAGAACTGAGCGAGCTGTTTGAATTCCGGGTCGTTCGACTAACAGAAATGTGAGGATAGCATGTAACATTTGGGTCATTGGCAGTAGATGCAGGACATGGAAAGCCTGCCATCTAAATTGGGTCTGTATGTAACAACTTGACAAACATGGTGTGTTGGTTGTGCAATGGTGGATACTGGATTTGCACAGGTGGTATACTATAAAAACTGGTACAGATAGCAGAAGATAGCAGAAACTGAAGAAAAACATAAAAACATTCTTCTTTTGTGTTCCCATTGTTGCATCGTTTTTTCTTGCAAACAAAAAACATTTTTCTTCTTTGGTGCTCCTGTTATTGCATCATATCTTTTGAAAAACATATTTTTCGATCTGGTGCGTACAAATACATCTGAATTAGCTCGAATCTCATCAGACTCCGTTTATGCTAGTCAAAGTCCTACTTGCATACTACTCGAGTACTGAGTGGATGTTGTAATGTTGTTGTTTGCTTTGCCAGTAGATGAATGGTATATTCAACAACAGGATCGAATCTCTCGTGCCTCGGGTGTGCGTAGCTTGCGCACCAAGGCTGGATTTAAAACTCAAAACCAGTCTCCTAAAAATAGCTCAAAAGTCTTCTTTACTATTAAAGCGCTCTCTGCCGTGATGGTAGGTCTCGCGGTGTTCCGTGGTACGTCGTCCCAACCCACGCGTGAACGAGCGAACTGCGATTCCGCAGGAAAAATACGGGAGGAGGAGAAAGACAGAAAACAGCGGAGCAGCAATTGTAGGCTTGTACTCCCTCCGTTCCAAATTAGATGACTTTCATTTAGTGAAAGTCATCTAATTTGGAACGGAGGGAGTAGCACGCATCCACGACTCCTCATGGAGGCGAAAAGTGCTAAAAATTCTCCACCGCAGATGCCCCAGTCGGAGGGGAGGGCTTCTCCGTGCTGCGCGCTGGCCGATGGGCGCCGCCGCCTGCCGCGGGTGCCAGGACCAAGGGCCTCGCCGTCCTCTGCTGGTCCTGAAGAGGACGAGACGCCGGAACCGCTGGTGTCGAGGGCCAACTCCGTTTCCTCTCCGCCGCGGTCGCCGATCGCGACTCCGACCCCAACAGTCCAACCTTCTCCGGTCCGAGCACCGCATTCCATCCCTACTCTCTCCTTATACGGCAGCCCACGACGGAGGACTCGAGGACTACCCAAGAGGACCAGCGCCGTCGCTGCGGACTTCCCCGGGCCGGTCTGCCGTTTGCAAGAGCTCCGACTCGCCGTCCTCATCTTCATGCTTAAAGAAACCGAGCCGGACGCATGGAATCGAGCGAATCGTCTCCATCTTCTACATGTCCGGCCGAGCGCCGTTGTCGTCGTCCTCGTGCCTGAGACGAAGAAGAGGCGACGAAAGGGGACATGCAACGTCGATTCCTAAAGCGAGCTCCCCGAAGGAATCGCACCGAGCTCCTACGACTCCGAGAGGCGGGAACACGGTGATCCGCCAGCCGAGCTGGAGGCTCTCTCCGCCGTCGGGACCGGCATGTGTTCCTCCGCAATGCCGTGATCCGGGGCTCTGCCGACTCTGGCCTCCCGTGCGGCACGCTGGCGTTCAACGAGGGACACGCCGCTGAGAATTAGGCTCGGCGTGGCCAGCGCAGACGCGTACATGGTCAACTCCCGTTCTATGCCCGGCTCGACATTGTCAGGGGCGCCGAGATGGTGTTCGACGGAATGCCGGCCAGGGACATCATCACGTGGAGCTCGATGATAGACCGTTACGTGTCCAGCTGGTCTTGGACTGCTTCTGGGAGATGAAGAGGTGCGGCATGACGAAGTTGAGATCATCGCCGCCCTTGCTGTTTGCTTTATGGAATTGGCGTTCATGCAAGGGCATTGACATGTACTGCAAGTGTGATGCCATTGTTAGTTGTTCTCAGGGTCGCAGCCGGGAGGATGGGAGGAAGCTGCTGGCATTGGCGCTCACCAAGGACACAGCCGTCCGCGCGGACTGGACGGTACGCGATGTGGAACGGTGGCTGTTCATCCTACAAACCATGGCTTCGACAAGGAAGGCGAGGACTGCGGGGAAGACAGCGTGTACCTGCCTGCGAACTCTACCACGCCGAACGAACTAGCCAATTGGTCATGCTCTGAACAAGCTGTGAACGAGGTGATTGCTAATCCACTGCAACTGATTGCACTTGTGCGAGCTAATCTCAGAGCACCTGTACGAATACCATTTTAGCAGTGAGGCTTCGGATCAGATTATGTTGGGACAATGAGAGTAAGCACTTCTCACGAGTTCTGCTCTTTTGCGACAACGAGAGTGACTGAGTGAGCACTTCTCACCTATCTGCACAAATGTTCGTTGATTCACCTAAAGGAAATAGCAGATTGCTACGCAACTTGTACGTGAATATTATTTGCTATTTCCTCAAAACTGTTCGGTTGTACACAATGTGAAATAGTTTTTGGTACAATATTAAAGGCTGGGTGAATACTTGTAAGTTTTTATTTCAGTTGGCAATATTCAGATTAGATTATGTCTTTCACTCATAATTAATTCTGCAAAGTGGTGTTGGTCTAATTGCAACAGTTTTTCAAGGAACAAAAACAAAAAAGAGGGATGAGAAGGGATGCATTTGAGTTTGTACCAGAGGTGGATATACTTGGCTACAAGAGAACCGAAAGGAGGCACGACACGCAAGCCAATAGTGAGGGGAATGCACAATAGTTACCTTGTGAAAACAATCGTTTTCATCGTGTCGTGACAACGCAATAGACAACTATTCGTTCTTGATGCACTTTTAAGGAAAGAGATGTTTTTATCGTCGTTTTACATACCGTAGCAACGCACGGGTATTCAACTAGTAGTGGTAGCTTACAAGTTCTCCGGGTCAACCACACCGTTGGCTGATGCTCCCGGATGCAGAGATTGTGTTGGCTACTTGTACAACACACGAGCGTTGGTGAGTGCAGACCGCAGCGACGCCCGTTCCAACACGGTGCTATAAAATACTTGTATTTTCATTGCAGTTTGGTAGCGCGGTTTTTTCTCAGTATTTTGGCGGTACTGTGCTTTCTGAAAATCATATGGTTTCAAATACTTTGATGTGTTTGCTTTGCCAGTAGATGAATGATATATCTATACTTCTATTAAAAGAGCAAACTTGTTGGGATACATTAAATCTGTACCGTTCAATATCCGATCAAACAGCTCAGATCATCCCAATGTTTGACAACTCAACAATGTCCATTTTGTACCGTTTTGCCCTCCCACCAAATCACATAATACAACCAAATTGCCACCGTACCGTTTCGTTTCTTTCGTTCTCCTCTCCCACCTGACCTCCAAATCCTCTCTTCCCCTCCATCCCACAACTCGCTGCTCTGCCTCGCGCGCGCCCTGGCAGAGCCCCCCCCCCCCCCACCCTCGAGGTCTCCTCGCGCCGCCCCGGCTCCACGCGAGGCCGCCGTCGTCCTGGCCGAGGACCCGCACCCGCGCTGACCACCTCCTATCCTCGCGCGCCGCCGAACCCAGCTCGAGCCGCCTCGGCCCGCCTCCATCTCCATCAGCGCCGGCAGGCCACCGCGCCCCCCTCAACCTCCAGCACGCTGCCCCTCCTCCACCTCTAGCGCCGAGCACGCCGCATCCCCGTGCGCCAGCGGCCACCACCATGCCCAGACCTGTACGACGCCGGTGCAGCAGGGCACTGTACGACGCCAGGTGCAGCAGGGCAGTGCCGACCTGAAGCGCATCGAGAGGGCGACCTCCTTTGGCCTCGCCGCTATGCACGCCTAAAAATCGGAGAACGCGACGAGCACGCGTGCCCCGGCCATGGCCGGTCGGCCCGCCCCCGATGCGGAGGCCGTGAAGTTGCGTACAAGCGAGGCCGGCGCCGGCACGAACGCCGCCACGGTGGCATTCGAGCACACGGCCGTCACACCGTGCCGCTGAACTCCTCTGGTTCGGATCAATCAGGTTTGTACGAGATGTTGTGGAATCCCACCGCCCGCCTGCTGTGTAGGTTGCTGCTGATTTTAGACTACTCCTCTGCTCGGATCCGGTGTCCTACGAGATAGACGCTCAGGCCAGGAAGAACAGGGGAGCTCGATCCAGGTCAAACAGATGGAGGGGTAATTTAGTCATTGTAAATGGGCCCGGGCTGTCAGGGGGCAAATCATCAAGTGGCAAAGTAGTAGGAGTACGTGGCAATAAAGAAAGCACAATGTAAATGAGGGCAAAACGGCAAGTAGCAAAGTAAAGGATGGCACGCTCGGACCAGCAGCGGCAATATATGGGGAGTGCATTTGAGTCGTAATTTTAGAAGTTTTGTTTAGTAACTATCATAGGGAAGCTAATGTGACAGCACATGTGAAATATCATAGACAAGTTTGTTGGAGTACGTGGCAATAAAGAAAGCACAATGTAAATGAGGACAAAACGGCAAGTAGCAAAGTAAAGGATGGCACGCTCGGATCAGCAACGGCAATATATGGGGAGTGCATTTGAGTCGTAATTTTAGAAGTTTTGTTTAGTAACTATCATAGGGAAGCTAATGTGGCAGCACATGTGAAATATCATAGACAAGTTTGTTGGAGTACGTGGCAATAAAGAAAGCACAATGTAAATGAGGGCAAAACGGCAAGTAGCAAAGTAAAGGATGGCACGCTCGGACCAGCAACGGCAATATATGGGGAGTGCATTTGAGTCGTAATTTTAGAAGTTTTGTTTAGTAACTATCATAGGGAAGCTAATGTGGCAGCACATGTGAAATATCATAGACAAGTTTGTTGGTTTGTTTGAATTTATGGATCACTTTATGTCCAGTGTTTGTACCGTATTTGGTTTACATCTATTTCTGACAATATTTATTTTTGTATTGGTTTTTTGGTTTTTATCGTTTTCCCTTCTGTAAAAAAACAGCTTCGCCCGTGCCCACTCTGAAGACGTGCGTTGCACGTACATGTCAAATGTGTTCGAGTTTAAAATTTGAGTTTTTAGATTTGTGAAAGTTTTAAATTTATCTTTAATTTGTAAAA
The DNA here is from genome assembly GCA_947311845.1 of Poa pratensis. NCBI lineage: Eukaryota > Viridiplantae > Streptophyta > Magnoliopsida > Poales > Poaceae > Poa > Poa pratensis. The sequence continues at coordinate 39,428,349 of CAMZMU010000076.1, read as the reverse complement.
GATTTAAATTTTAATTCTTGTTGTGTTGGTCGGTGCCCTATTTTACATCATCTGGAATTTCAGTGGTGACCTATTATACATCATCTGGAAACAAAATTGATTTGATGATGTAAAACGAAAAAACAGGTGTGGTAAAAACGATAACAGGTGATGTATTATGCATCACCTGTTGGAGTTGCTCACGATCATATTTTAGTCCCGTTTTCACGGTACGCACAGGTTGGACGTTTAGGCCGGCACGCAGGTTAGGTCAGCAACTCGGCAGCACAGTCATGCGCGCGTAGGCATTAAAGCGGGACGAGCCGCGGGTGTAGCTCCGGGGAGCGCCACATGAATCCTGTTAGGCCCGGAGCATATTCCACGACAACAGCGACGAGGATGGCGTCAATTTCATGTCCACTGCCTACTTCGAGCCCTCCTCCCCTTTTCCTCTACATGCATACGATGAGGCCCGAAACGGTGTGGCCAGTGAAGGTCGTTCTGAATGATACGAGATTGAGAATATTCCATAATTTGTGCTGACAAGTCGCTTAATCTGCAATTCTTTATCGCCGTGCACCAGTTCTGTTGGCTTATGTCTGAGATTTGGTCTAAGATTTGTATGCTCCATGATGCTTACAAAAGCATGGATATTTTTGCAATATAAATTCTATGTAATACAGATAAATCCTGCTATGTACGGTATTTTTGTACTTATAAATTGCCTCCTTTAATTATGAAAACGTGTGTTGCACGTACATGCCAACTAGTTCAACAAAAGAGTCGAATCTCTCGTGCCTCGAGTGTGCGTAGCTTGCGCACCAAGGGTGGATTTAAAACTCAAAATTAGTCACCTAACTCAAAATTAGTGGTAGCTTACAAGCTCTCCGGGTCAAACACAGCGTTGGCAGATACTACCAGAAGCAGAGGTCGCGAAAAAGCCTATTGTAGCCGGGGCTACATGTAGGCCGGATTTTTGATTTTTTTTTGAAATGATATTTCAAATTTATGAAAAATTCTGGAACAAATATGTACATATAGGCAATGATATGCACTACAAATCTGGAAAGTTTCAAAAAGACAAAAATACAGATGTAAAAGCCTATTGTAGCCGGGGCTACATGTAGGCCGGATTTTTGATTTTTTTTGAAATGATATTTCAAATTTATGAAAAATTCTGGAACAAATATGTACATATAGGCAATGATATGCACTACAAATCTGGAAAGTTTCAAAAAAGACAAAAACACAGATGTAGATGTATTAACAGTACATCTCAAAACTTGTCAGATTTTTGTCTTTTTTGTGTAGCGTAAAATACAACGTATTTTCGATTAAAACTTTACACGCTTGAACTATACATAATTACCTATATGCATGTATTTTTTCCATATTTTTTTTGAAACTTTGAAAGTACAATTTTGAATGTTCAAATTAAAGGGCTACTAGTAGCCTGGGAGCCAAACCACCGCAGGTCGTGGTGGCTACTTGTACTTTACGCACGAGCGGTGGTGATCCGCAGCGACGCCCGTTCCAACACGGTGCTATAAAATACTTGTGTTTTCATTGCAGTTTTTTCTCAGTAATTTGGCGATGCTATGGTTTCTGAAAATTTTATGGTTTCAAATACTTTGATGTGTTTGGTACCGTCTAGTACTACGGTAATACCATGGTATTCTTTGAGTATTTACAAAATGGGTCGGACCCTCTTTTTTTCATAAACTGAGAAACGAAACCTCAATTAATACAAACTGAGACAGGGGTTATGAGTGTGCCGCCGTGGTGCCGATCTTAGATCCCGTGTGCATTGCATTTTTTTTGTCATCGCTTACGGCTATTTTGTACTCCCTCCGTTTTTTAATATAAGATGTTTTAGCTTTTGTCCACGTGCACATGTACACAAATGTATGTAGACACATTTTTGTGTGCATGTTCACTCATTTTAGTGTGCATATGAACAACATGTGTATCAACTAAAACTTCTTATATTAAAAAACGGAGGGAGTATGTACTACTCCCTCCGATCCGTTATTTCCGTCGCTACGAAATAACGGACCAAGCACAACTCGCTAGCCTAGCTCGCGAAACTTTTTCTGGACCGGAGGTAGTAGTAATTATGCACGCGCAATGCGCGTCTTTTAAATAATATAAATAAATACGATGAAAGTACTTTACAAGACAAGCATCAACATCCTTAGGTTCATGCCCTCAGATGTTCAACAATTATTTATAAATTACCTGCATATGTGTAATTAAGTTATATAAAAATAGCTTGTTTGCTTCGGAGTTCAGACTAAAAGTAAAAAAGAAACAACTCAGAATACCTTTTGTACTTTATGAAACCTTTTCACACACATCTCCTGGTTGTTTACAATATTGGCATTATTATAAAAAACAAAAGAAACTATGCTGAAGCAAGTTACGGAAGTCGCTTTCTTATACTTTATGTTACCAAGATTTTTTTTTAAATAATATTTTTCTAAAATTTTATTCGGAAAATAGCGCACGGTTTCGAGGATTTCGGAAACTAGCGCGGCGTCGGCGTGGGGCGTGCCGAAACACTGCCTTTCGGCACGGGCCGTGCCAAAAGGTGTGTGTGCTGCATGGCGCGGCAGGCGAGGGCCACCTGCTTTGGCCTGTTTCGGCACGGGCGCGGCCGAAACCGGGCTTTCGGCACGGGCGCTGCCGAAACCTCGGTGATATCGACGCACGCCCGGCTCGCCCTTCTTCCTTCTTCCTCGCGCGAGCAGTCCTCCTCCTCTTCTCTGTTCTTCAATTTCTAGTGAAAACAACACCGATTCTTACCCCTAAAAAATCCCCACAAACCCACATATTGAAGAAATAGAGTAGAGGAGGGTTGGGGCATCCCCGATCTACTAATGGGATAGTTGTTCGTGGAGGCGTTTGGGGGAGTGGAGGTGGAGCAATGGTGGTCAACAATGGTGGATAGTTGTGGTGTGTGCCGGTGTTGGGGAAGCTAGAGGCGTGGTGCGGCGGTGGTGGTGCTAGATTGAAGCCGGGCAGCGGGAGCTACGCACGCGTCAAGGGTAAACCCTAATCTCTAGATTTTTTAGGTTAAGTGTTAATATAATTTAAGGGTGGATGCATGACATATGTGTGGATTAGTGTAGATATATTTTAGTTAGTGGTCATATTTTAGGTGGTGGTAATATTTTAGTTGGTCGGCATATTTTAGGTGGTCATATTAGTATATGTTGTCGGTTAGATGTTAATATAGTTTGCCGGTGGATGTGTCAGGATTAGTGTATGTTGTCGGTTAGATGTATTGTATATTTTGAGTAGTCTTTATTTTACCGGGGGTCGTCATATTTATTTTCGGCGGTCGTAATATTTAGATATATCCGCTGTGGAGTATTTAATGATTGAATAAATTTGTTTAGGTAATGGAAGTGGTCAATGTTGTTGTGCACTACGGTGCCGGTACAGTCCGTACATCTGAGTCAGGGGTTGATCTTAGTGAATTTGAAAATGTGGAGATTCAGTTGACAGAGCCAGAGAAAGTGAAAATCAGCGGTGTCCAGTGGTATTTTACGGTGAATTTTGGGTATGATCCTAATTACTGGACTGTTAGGATTCAGTCGGTATGGACCAAATCCCGGTCAAATATTCGCTGGGAGTTGTTGCCGCTTGATCGGACAAATCAGTGGGTTTCTTGGCTAGCATCATGCAAACGCCGAGGGACAAAACCAGAAGTCCTAGTGTCGTTTGTTCTGAAGCAGAATAATTTTGAAATAGGTGGCGGTGCTGTTCAGACTGGAGAGACTAGTGAAGCAACTAGTTCGCATTGTGCCCAAATGCCTGGTCATTATGAACCATCACCGTCTGCAGGACATGCTCAAATTCCTGTTGGCTATGAACCATCACCGTCAGCAGGACATGCTCAAATTCCTGTTGGCTATGTACCATCACTGTCAGAAATTCCTCTTCATTATGAACCAGCACTGTCAGCAGGACCTGCCCAAATTGGGGAGGCTGATGCGGATGAGCACGAAGGTACAGTACAGGCTGAGATATTGGGGAAGACGAGGAGGATGGCGTCGCAGAAGATATTGATTCTGATGATTCTGATGAAAACAATGATGAAGATGTGCCTATTCCCAGTTACTGGAATCAGGACAACTCTGCCATCACGGCCGTGCCTGATGTCCATGAATCGTCCTGGGAGTACCACATGAATAACATTCAAATCGGGGCTCAGTACAGCACGAAGCAACAGTTAAGGGAAGCCGTGATTCAGTGGGCATTGTCCACGCAAAGGGTTTTCCGCACTGACGTGTCAAATAGGCAATATTTGACAATGAGCTGTGTTGACATTGGTTGTCCGTCACGGGTGCATGGTCACTTGCCGAAGTATGACGTGGTGTGGGTGGTGACAGACGTCGTGCCACACACATGTGAAATTAATAGTTTGCTGACAGATCACCCAAACCTAACGTCAACTCTCATTGCACGTCTCTTGTTCAGTGAGATAGTGAACAAGAAAGACATGGTAGCAAAGCACATCATAGATACAGTTCACGCAAGATGGAAAACCACCATTAAGTACGGAAAGGCCTGGAGAGCTAAGCAGAAGGCTCTAGAGGAGAGGTTTGGGTCTTTCTATGACTCTTATGATAATGTTATTCGTCTTGTTAGCACATTGAAGGAGAGGAATCCTGGCACATATGCTTTAGTAGAATTACAACGGTTCCCGGAATTTCCTCAATATGGTGTATTCGGCCGACTGTTCTTCTCATTCGCTATTTGCATCGAAGCTTTTACCCATTGTCGTCCAGTGCTCTGCGTGGACGGCACGTTTCTCACAGGCAAGTACAAGGGGCAGATCCTGACCGCAATAGGTGTGGACGGCAATGGGCAGATCGTCCCGATTGCCTTCGCCTTCGTCGAGGGTGAGAATTATGAGAGCTGGATATGGTTCTTCAGGCAATTGAAAAAGGCAGTTGTGAAGACTCGACCAAATGTGTGCATCCTTCACGACAGGCATCCTGGTATGCTTAAGGCTATAAAGCGACTGCAGCACCCCACCGAGGATGAACCAGCACCATGGACTGACATGCAGAGCCGCTGGTGTATGCGTCATCTCGGCGCTAACTTTTACTCATGCTTTAAGAGTAAAAGGCTGATGAATCTGTTTAAAAGACTGTGCAATCAGAATCAAGAGAGGAAGTATCAGTTTCTGTGGGAAAGACTGACTGAATTCACTGGGCAGCAAGTGAAGGAAAGGAAAGCTGCGCAGGCACAAGCGGTAGCTACACAGCTTGCTGCGGCGCAGGTAGCTGCGGCCCAGGTTGCTGCGGCACAGGGTACTTCGGCACAGGGTGATGCGACACAGGGTACTGCGGCAAATACGACAGATTCAGAGCCTGTTGGGTTGTGTGACTTGCCTGGAATTGACCCTCCTGGTACGAAGAGAAAGAAGGGAAAACGAATCAAAAATTTGAAGAGTGGATAGAGAAGGAGCCTCCCGTGAAGTGGTCTCTGTTGCACGACCAATATGGAGCAAGGTACGGCATCATGACTACCAACCTAGCTGAGGTGTATAATTTTGTACTCAGAGGGAATAGGAGTTTGCCACTGACAGCACTGGTGGAGGGTATTTTGCACGGAACATTGACGTATTTCAGAGATAGACGTCGTGAAGCCGTCGAGCATATTGAGTATTACCCCAACACACCTTATTGCCGCAAGATAAGACAGTACATGGACAAGAAGATAAAGAAGGCACGGATGCACACGGTGATTCGTATTGGTAATGAAGAAGCGAGGTACGAGGTACGCTTACCAACCTCAAGATTTGGTGCGGGTGAGCTGAAAACCCATGAGGTCATAATTAGTGCTACTGCACCCCCAACGTGCGAGTGCACGTGCAACAAACCGAGACTGCTTCACCTCCCATGTTCTCATGTCCTTGCTGTTTCTGGCCAGTTGGGGATGAACCCAATCAGTTTTGTCTCTCCGTATTACATGAAAGAGGCTGTGGTTGAAACTTGGACCGGGGAGATGACAGGATTTAGAGTAGTTGGCAACTTCAACAAGGTGAATGAGATGGAACGAGAATATATTCCGGATCCTGCTCTTATGAGAACTGGCAGAGGAAGACGGAACTCGCGTCGAATCCGGAATGATATGGACGAGTCTGAAGCTGGTGGATGTACTAGACAGTGCTTACTTTGCAATCTTTTTGGGCATAGAGAGAAGTATTGTCCCAAATACGGCCTAGGACCTGATCCTGATCCTGCAGTCATTCCTGATCCTGTGCGTGGTCGAGGAAGTCGAGGAAACCGAGGAAACCGAGGACGTGGCCAACGTGGCTAGCACTACATTCCAATTTCTATGTGTGTAACCCTATGGTTTAATTTGTATGTGTCCGAACTATGTTGTAATTTGTATGTGTCCGAACTATGTTTTAATTTGTACGTGAATTTGTATGGTGTAATTTGTATGTGTCCGAACTATGTTTTAATTTGTACGTGAATTTGTATGGTTTAATTTGTATGTGTCCGAACTATGTTTTAATTTGTACGTGCCCGAACTGTGTTTTAATTTGTATGTTTGTTATTTTTTATGTTTTAATTTGTACGTGCCCGAACTGTGTTTTAATTTGTATGTTTGTTAATTTTTATGTTTTAATTTGTACAGATGGCTGCACATGCGTTGCTCAGTGAGGTGATCGATGGAAAACATCGTGCAAAGATTTGGGAGGGTGGTGACAAACCGAAGATCTTGCGTACGCGGGGTCCAGCATACAACTGGATGATACACCCTGATTGGGTTGATCGGTACGTATAAGAGAATATATTGATTATTTCGTTATGTTGTACGATATGACGAATAATTTATGATAGGTCACTGACGAATAATTATCAACAAACTTGTTGCAGTTTATCTTGGTCTGGTCTCTTACCTATAGCGCGCCTAGTTGAGGCGACTCGGCGGGAGTGGCAACATATTCCACCAGATCAGCTCGGGGCCCCAGATATTGATGTGCAGGTTGATGCATCTCGACGCATCAACCCAGACAGGTCACTGCTCTGCTGCTTAGTTGATCGATGGAGGCCCGAGACCCACACTTTTCACTTCCCGTGCGGAGAGATGGCACCGACTCTTCAGGATGTGTCATATCTGTTGGGTCTCCCACTGGCGGGCGCGGTCGTAGGTCCTTTACAGGCTCCAGATAATTGGCGTGACGAAATGCAGGCACGTTTCGCAGGGATACATCCGGAAAACCCGCTCTTAGAGTACCAGCGACACGGTCCTCGGGTTTCATGGTTGAGCAAGTTTCAGGTAAGACTGTTAGAATTATGAGTTTTTTTTTTATTATCAACAAACTTGTACTTACTCAGTTCGTTTTGTATGATCAATGCAGATTGGAGTTCTAGGATACCCGGATGCCGCGTTGACTGAAGCGCAGATTACTAGATGTCTGGAGGCATACCTGATGTGGCTGTTCGGCAAGGTAATGTTCATTGACTCCCACGTCGACACTATTAGTGCGCGCTTCATCAATATGGCGCGAGAGATTGCGGAGGCACATCACGTTGAGGACATAGTGCCACGGAGTTTTGGGTCAGCTGTCTTAGCCGCCACGTACCGAGCTATGTGTTCGGCATGCACGAAGAATAAGCGTTCCGCTTCGCTTCTTGGCTGTCCACTACTGTTGCAGTTATGGTCTTGGGAGAGGTTCCCTATCGGTAGGCCTGACGTCGACGCTCAGACACCCTGGGAGTACAGGCTCGTTGAGACAAACCTAGTCGCTTTGCCTACTATTGGTAGTATGTGGGCGCGTAGAGAGGTAAACTTGCACATCATTTAATTTTTCAAACTTCTTATTTTGGTAAACTTGCACATCACTTACTTACTAGTTTATCTATTTGCAGAGACGGTACGCGGGCCAGCAGGTTAAAAACTGCTACGAGTCCTTCACGATGCAGTTTGATCAATTGCAAGACAATCAGGTTATATGGGAGCCGTACCGTCCTGACAGGGTGCAGGCGAGATACCCCGGCGGGATTTCTAGCTTGTGCCGGAGGGATGAAAACTACTGGTTCACTCGAGCCCGCATTGTTTTCGATGTCACGGTGGAGGAGATGGCCCAACAACGTGTCATGAGACAGTTTGGCAAGCGACAATTGCCGGAGCCTCCCACTAGAGTTCCCGCCCTTCCTCCGCACATCCACAAGTATGTTTTTAATCAACTGTGTTTACACCAAGGAATTTGGAATGTACTTTCTAATTACACTACGCCTACATGTTTCAGATTGTCGCGACAAGGAGATAGATCTCTGGCATCTTGGCTACAGGCACTTAATCCGTACATAGCGGAATGGGCGACCGCGGCGGCTAATGTATGGCCCGCGGATGAGCCATTTCTGCTACATGATTTCAACTTATATCTACGGACGTATAGACAGTCCACTCGACTTCGCTTAGTGCCCACGTCCCAGCCTGATCAGTTGCCACCTCCTTCTGTTACGGACATGTACCCACTTGAGGCTATTGGGGGAAGCAGATACTACGCGGTATGTACTTCACTAATATTGGTAAATGCATGTCTCAATAATCGACACTAACATTTTGTTTTCCTACAACATGCAGGCTTGATACAAGACATTCAGGGCGACGTTGCCGACTTTGCCCCACTGCCGCAACAAGTGTCTTGGTTCAAGCGTCTGGAGGACAAGCTACGACGTGTGTACTCTGTTCTTACTTGTGCCGGCGCTGCAGACGTTGCGGCACACGGCCCAGTCCGGTCCATCACAGCCAATTCTGTACGAGCAGCCAGATCCTACCTAGCCTGGTAGTTCGACGTGGCAGCCGCCACCTATGTACGGGCTCGGGATGCCGCCTTCGTACGGGTATGGCATGCTGCCTGGTTACCAGTTCGCGATGTCGCAAGGTTACGGGATACATCCACCTCAACATAACGTGTTGAACCCGTCTGCTATGCCGATGTCTCAGATTCCGGTCCACCTCCGTAAGTAGTTTATAATACTCTCATTTATTTATCATGTCCACCTAGACGGAGTACTGACGTAACATCTACATCTACAGGTGGGAGTGACGACTCTACACACACGGAGCTGTACGACGACCCGATGTACCAGACTCCACCGCCGCCCCCGACGCAGGAAACCCAGACACAGGAGGAGGAGCCGTTGCGAGGCCGAGGGATGCGTGACCACCGCGCTCCGAGACGCTTGTCACCTTCTGGGCCTCGAGCGCGTAGACAGCCGCAGACACGTCCTCACAGAGATGAGTGATACTACTATCTACTACTATCTGTGAGACATATTTCTATCTAGGTACTACTATCCGTATTTCTATTTCTATGTGCGACATATTCATATTATCTATGTACGAGACATATTATCTATGTACGAGACATATTCATATTTATCTATGTACGAGACATATCAGAGGAAAATAAGTTGTACGAGACATATTATTAAACAAACATTGCAACTTACACAGACAGCAAGAAAACTGGTAGTAGCAACAACACAACATAAATTGAAAAAGAAAAGTCATCTACCATCGACACAGCCTCCCGCGTCACTCTTCCCCTTCGACGATGTTGCACCCTTGCCCTTCGACGACGCCGCACCCTTGCCCTTCGACGATGCTTCAGCCTTGCGTTTCGACGACGCTGCACCCTTGCCCTTCGACGCCGCCGCCGCTGCTGCAGCTCTCTTGCTCACTTCAGTGGGCATGAAGATATCATCTTCATCCTCGCTCTCCTCGACCCATAACATCGGTGTACGAAAAGCATCCAACATATATGCTTCAGTGGGATATGTTAGCTTCTTCTTCTGCCACCTAGCATGCAGCCTCACGAGTTCTTTTTCTATTTCCTTGTAATTTCTCCATGGCCACCCATGCCTAGCTAGCTTCGCTGATAGCTCACGGAGATGAGGTGGATGACTAACAATATCTTCGAATGGGATCTCCTTATTGTCTACCTTGAACTCGGCCGTAAACTTCAAAAGGAGTGCCGACATTCCTGCCGGGAAACTACCATCTGAATTGTATCTCGACATGTTCGAGTGAGTGGACTATGCTTACCAACTCGATATCTCCTCCCGGGGTTTTTATAGGACGAGCACAGACCAATTGGCGGGAAAAATAGGCGGGAGCAAGGCTGGCGGGAAAATACAAGGCGGGAGCAAGTTTGGCGGGAAAATTAGGCACGGCAGAAAAATGGCGGGAGAAGAAGGGCGGGAGGAAAATGGTGGGAACAAAATGGCGGGAAGAAAATGGCAGGAGAAAAAAAGCGGGAACAATTGACCGCGAAACAAATTTACTCGAGAAACCCAAAATATGCGCGTTGCCGGGAAATATGAGCGGGAAAATAATGGCAACATTAGCGGTGGCGGGAAATATGAATATATGGGCCAACAGTTGGGAAAAACAAAAAAAAATGTGAAATGGTACTTTCGGCACGGCCAGAGCCGAAACTGGCCTGTCGGTCCCGCCGTTACGCGAAAGGCAGGCGTGCATGCAGTTCACCGGCCTTTCGGCTTTGGCCGTGCCGAAACCTGATGGTTTCGGTTTGGCCCGTGCCGAAACCGAAGTTTCGGTCCGGCCGCTGCCGACGCCGCGCTGTTTTCCAAATTTCTGGAAAACGCGCGCTATTTTCCGAATTTCTGTTCAAAAAAATATTATTTAAAAAAAAATTCATGTTACCAAGGTGATTAATTTAAGGCCTTCGTCAACAAATAATCCAGTGCTCGTCATCAAGATTTTTTCCTATTCAGTGTACTTATCAAGAGCTTACCCTGTAGCTTTTGGAGCGTCCTCTTGCAGCAGAAACTTCATTTGTGTTATCCTCTTTGACTTCTAGCAGAAGTGAATCACATTATGACATCAGCACAAACCAGAGTCAGAATTTACATCACTTAATTGCATTGATATGGCGTGAGAAGTCCTATAAAAGAAAAAGAACTTTTTACTATCAGGATGGGGCTCTATATCATGACCGAATTATATTCACTCGATGCTATTGTTTAGCACTTGAAAATATCATAACTGCACTGGAGGAGGCAACCCTCCACAATCTCTTGTGTGCAAGGTTACCAGTGGATCATCTTTAAACAACAAGAATTATATATCTATTTTAGTTCGAACAAAGTAATACACTGAACTTATGTGTCTCTTGCTCTCTTTCTATGGCCACTCTAAATAATCACATGCAGTCTACTGTGAGGCAAGTCTAATACTGATTAAGATTTTGAGTTGTTTTGCAAGATTAATGGAACAGTTTTTTCAGAGGAGATTAAAGGAACAGAAAACATTCAGAGAAGATTTAAGGAAAATTTGACCAGATAGATTGCACCAGGAAGGCATGGCAAATTTGCAACCAAACATGTTGAATACAGAGTGCTAGCAGCGATGGTCCAGGACATTGGTATCCAGAGGCAATACGCAATGCTATGGATGTCCCTGATTTTTCATTGACGATAATTAGACAACATGGACTATTTTATTAATCCTATATTCTAAGCTAATCCAAGCGGAACAAAAGGGAATAACCTCTCTTTTTCCCGTTTCGACAGACATCAACAGAGCAGCAGTTTCAGTCTTTCTTGCTGTAGCGACGACGGCTACAGAAGAGTAGTTTCAGAGCATCTCCAAGCGACTCCCCCAAAGCCTCCCCAAACCGGTTTATTTGTGTCCGGACGGGCTCCGGACGGAAAATGAGCTAAAATAGCTACCCAACCGGGGTGGGCAAAGCCTCCCCAAACGTCCGGGCTGTCCGGCAGCCCACAAACTCACCCCATATGTGGGGAGGGTTTGGGGCTGCCGGACACGCCCGAACAGCCGCCACGTAGGACATGGACCACTTTATCGACTACTTTTCTCTTTCTTTTTCCTTTCTCTCTCCATCCCCACCAATCACATGTATCCGGACGGACAATTAGGGGTGTTTTTGGGGGCTGTGGTTGGATGTGGCCACTTTTGGGGTTGTCCGGTCGGTGTCCGCGGACACGTCCGGACGTGTCCGCGGACACTATGGGGGCCGATTTTGGGGGCTCCGACTGGAGATGCTCTCAGTTACTGTGGTGTGCGACTACGCGGAGTACGGCGTCACAGAGGGGATAGCAAAGCGGCGTGTTGTGGGCAGGGAGACGGCGGCACCTGAGTGGCATGGGGCAGGCGACGCCTGAGTGGAGGCAAGGGATTCTCGCGGTGGATACGGCGGCCGTATGTGCTTGAGGCAGGGTGTCGTTACATTGTCACCCGCGTCACTGGAGAAGAAAGGCCGCAAGGAGACGGCGTGAGGAGGAGTGGTGTTGGCGGCGCAAGGTCGCAGGCGGAGGGCGGCACGGAGGCCGCAGCATGCAGGGCGGAGTGGAGGACGCGTGGCTACGGGGTCGCGTCGTGGCAGATCGACGGCGGTCGCGCGGGGGCGGCGGCCGTAGTGTGCAGGGCGGCGCGTAGGTCGCGCGGCTCGGCGTGGGTTAGCGTGGGCGAGCAGGCTGTTGGCGGTTTTGGGATTTATTTTGGCGGATTAGCGTGATGTAGCGGGGTGGGTTGTCCGTTCGGGAGTGTTTTAGCGCTAATCACGGGAGGCATATGAAGCGTTAGATGTCTGTTGGATGGCTGAGATTGATTGGATCCACACCCTCTCTCCCTTTTTATATTAGTGGTGATTTGCTTGCTGGTGGTTCGGCATCCTCGAGCATACATGACGTAGGTGGCACGACCACGAGGCAAACTCCCGCGTTCTCTCATCTTATCTCCCAGTGCTTGTTGTCACAACTCTTTTTTAAAGTCCCGACAGCTTCGGTTGGTTGTGACAACTCTTTTTCAGCTCGCGGATCCACTCAGCCACGCGATTTATATTAATTATCCCTATGGAGGGAGTATATAAAACTAACAAACTCCTTCAAAAAATATAAAACTAACAAAGCTCATTTATGTAGGATAGAGAATTTTGTCAAAATTGGGGCGATCGGTTCCCTTCGCCATACTTCTCGTAGCTCCTCACAATTCAGCAGAAAACACATGGTACGTAAAATACAACTCACCGAACCCCAAACTCGTTCAAATTTTGAAACTCATCGCTGTCATGGTGGCCGCGATTTGAACTCCCTTTACTTTCGAACACTTCAATGCAGTACATTACAGCCACACCACTACAGTACAGTACTACTCCACCAACCCCCGGACTCTGACATCTCCCCTCCCTCCCTCCCTCCCTCCCTATAGATCTCCTCTCCCCAGGCCGCACCAACCCACCCAAAACCCTCTCCCCCTTTCCACGATGGCCGCCGCCGCCGCCACCTCGAGCCCCAACTCCATGCTCCTCCACCGCCCCAGCCCGGCCGCATCCATGGCCGGCCCCGCCGCCGTCTCCTCCATCCGCCTCCCCGCCCGCGCCGCCAAGATCTCCTGCGCCGCCGTCGCCGCGCCCTCCGCCTCCACCCCCATGGCCGGCGCCGGCGAGCGCGGCGTGTACAACTTCGCCGCGGGCCCCGCCACGCTCCCCCTCACCGTGCTCGAGCGGGCGCAGGCGGAGCTCGTCGACTACCGCGGCTCCGGCATGAGCATCATGGAGATGAGCCACCGCGGCAAGGAGTTCGACGCCGCCATCAAGAAGGCCGAGGCCGACCTCCGCGCGCTCCTCGCGGTCCCCGACACCCACGAGGTCCTCTTCCTCCAGGGCGGCGCGTCCACCCAGTTCTCCGCCGTCCCGCTCAACCTCTGCGCCTCCCCCGCCGACCCGGCCGACTTCGTCGTCTCCGGGTCCTGGAGCGACAAGGCCTTCAAGGAGGCCAAGAAGTTCTCCGCCGCCTCCGTCGCCTGGTCCGGCAAGGACGGCAAGTACACCGCCCTCCCGAGCTTCGACTCCATCGCGCAGAACCCGGACGCCAGATTCCTCCACATCTGCTCCAACGAGACCATCCACGGCGTCGAGTTCAAGGACTACCCGGAGCCAAAGAACAAGTCCGGCATCCTCGTCGCCGACATGTCCTCCAACTTCTGCTCCAAGCCCGTCGACGTCTCCAAGTTCGGCATCATCTACGCCGGCGCGCAGAAGAACGTCGGCCCGTCCGGCGTCACCATCGCCATCGTGCGCAAGGACCTCATCGGCAAGGCGCAGCCCATCACGCCGGTGATGCTGGACTACAAGATCCACGCCGACAACGCCTCGCTCTACAACACCCCGCCCTGCTTCGCCATCTACATCTGTGGGCTAGTGTTCGAGGACCTGCTTGCGCAGGGTGGTCTCGCTGAGGTGGAGAAGAAGAACCAGCACAAGGCTGGCATCCTGTACGACACCATTGACGCCAGTGGCGGGTACTTCATCTGCCCGGTGGAAAAGTCTGTGCGTTCGTTGATGAATGTGCCATTCACGATGGCCAAGGGGGCAGACTTTGAGAAGCAATTCATCGCCGAGGCCGCCAAGGAGAACATGTTGCAGCTCAAGGGCCACAGGTCGGTTGGGGGTGTGCGCGCCTCCATCTACAACGCCATGCCGCTCTCTGGTGTGGAGAAGCTCGTCGCATTCATGAAGGATTTCCAAGCCAGGAACCCTTGATTGGCATGATCTTCTGGTATTGCTTTAGTAGGATGGTTTGCTGTTCTTCATAACATAAGTAGGCTCTATGCAAGAGCTGTGTTGTGCTCATATGAGATCCACCTGGTAGTATTAGTATGGTTACTAGTATTTTGCAATGCTTCAGTTCTTTTTTCATGTTTTCGGAATCTCCTTTCCATTGCTCACCATTGTGATTGGAATATGTTGTTTTGGAATAAAGGTATATGGTCAATTGTCATGAGAGTAGCTGAAACTAAACAGATGTTGTTCTTTGTGTACACCTGATGTGATCCAGAAAAAACATGTCCATGTTAAGGAGTATATTCTGCATATATAGTAGATTGATAGGTTGGTGAGCAGTTAGCACTGGAGGGGTTTTGGTGATGAATTATACTGTATTTGCTAGTTCTGGTGTCCCTGTCTTGACTGGCTCGTCACTGAGCTGAGGAATCATCAGAAGAAGAAAAATCGTTTGGTGCAACCAAGAATCAAAAACACTTGCATCTTTGAAATAAAAAAACAGAGACATTGAGCTTCGAAGTTACGAATGGCAGGTTGGCAAGCAGCTACCTGAATTTGAAGTCGTCAGGTTGTATGGCCTTCTGATCTCACTTTCTGCAGATTCCAAAGAGGCAAGAGTCCTGCAGTAGTCCTTTGTTTGACATCAGCTTCTGAGTTCCTGCAATGAGGCTGTTTTATCACTCCATTGTGAATGATTTTTCCCATGTTATTTTCTAGTACATGCTACTGTGTCTATTTTTCAGAGACATGAAGAACCGAAGTTGCCGTGTTTATTTTTCTGAGTCTTGGCTATGTTTATGTGTACCTATATACTCCATTCATCCATTGCAGCTAACAAGTACTCCACTTATTAGCTACCACTTGGTACCCACTTGGTCGCATAATGTTGTCGTCTATAATCGAGTTAAGAAAATTAGTAATGGCCTTCATTATTTATGTCCGCTTGGAGGCTTTGTTTGGAACTGGTAATCTGTTCAGCCGAGTGGGGAATTCTGTAATTAGTAGGGTAACTATTTTGCAATGCTGCTGCATTTTTTCCGTGTTTGCGGAATCTCCTTTACATTGCTCGCCATTGAGGTTGGAATATGTTGTTTGGGAATAAAGATTGATGGTCAATTGTAACGAGGGAGATTATGTTTCTGCTGAGTGTTGTATTCCTGTATGATTCATAGCTTATGTTGCAGTAGTAAGCGCCTTCAGGTTTCCTTTTGAAACAAAGCGGTTTGGTTGGCTTTCCTTGTGCTTTCTGTTTTGAACTTTCAAATCGCACGTTGGCAAACAGCTGCTTTGGAAGTAGAACAGCAAAGCTGCCTTTTGAAGTTGTGAGGTTAATATGGCCTGTTGATCTCACTTTCTGCAGATTCCAAGGGCCAAAGTCTTACCCTAGTCCTTTGTTTGGTATCTGCTTCTGGTTTATCTATTTTTCAGAGACGTGAAGAACCTGAAGTGCAGAGTTAACTTTTCTGGGGTCTGGCAATGTTTAAGTGCACCTATATATATTAGCAGCAACTTTTACCTAAAGCGATATCAGTAGCCACTTGGTCAGCATACTGTTGTCTATGATTGGGTTTCAAAAGATCAGTAATTGCCTCCATTATTCATGTCGGTGGAAGCTTTGTTTGGAACTGTCAATCTATTTAGTCGAATCGAGATTTCCGTGGCAGCATACATCATGTCATACTCCTTCGCACCAAATGATTACATCTGTTTCTCCCCAGGAAATACAATACATTTACTAACTGAAAGCCTGTATGATACAAAACCAAGTTCGGTTGGTTGTTTTTGTATACTCATTGATGTGTTTTTTCAGACAGGGATGTCCATATTGAGTATTATAAACTGTATATAGTAGATTGGGAGTTTTGTGAGCCGTTAGCACTTCTTTGAGAGTTTGGTGATGAAATATACTTGCTGGCTCCAGTGTCCCTGTCTTGATTCAATCAGACACTGAGCGATACGATGAATCACCAAAAGGAAACAGATGTTGCATGTGACAATTGTTTATTGCAACCAAGAACACATGCAGCTTTGAAGTTGCAAAAAAAGGAACACTTCCAGCTTTGAAGTTTCGAACCCTACGTTGCCAAACAGCAGCTGGCGTAGTAGTTGTGAGGTTGATGTGGCTCGTTGATGTCACTTTCTGCAAATTCCAAGGAGCCAAAAATGCTGTAGTAGTGCTTTTGTTTGACACCAGCTTCTGATTTGAGTTCTTGCGACGAGGCTGTGAGTTGTTTGATCACTCCATGTGAATGGATTTTCCCATGATGTTTTTCTAGTAGTACATGCTAGTGTCTATATTTTTTTTAGAGACGTGAAGAACCTGAGTTGCAGTGTTCATTTTTCTGAGTCTGGCAATTTTTAAATGTACCTATGTATTAGCTGCCACTTTTACCAGAAGTATATCAGTACCCATTTGGTCAGCATGATGTCGTCTATGATTGAGTAAAAAAAACAGTAATACTCATGTCCTCTTGGAGGCTTTGTTTGGAACTGGTAATCTATTCAGCTGAGTGGATATTTCTGTGGCAGCATCCATAAGTTCGTATATTTACTAATTGGAAGTATAGAATACGAGGAAAAACTATGAATAACAAGGTCTCCACTGATATTTTCTCCCAACCTACTTTATTTATCTATAACAGTATACACAGACTAACATTTCTGTGCATTCAGTCACATGTGGCAACACAATAGCAAAAAAAGGCTGCATGGTTCCGTAATCTGATAAAAACGATCATCTCATTCTTCAAAATCTAGGATTCAGAAGCAGTCCTTACCCCGAAAAGAAAATGAACTCACTAGGTGAATACTGCTCACAGGACATCACCTCTGACCAGAGAAGAACATGAACTCACTAGGTGAATTTTTTTTTTGCGAGGATACAGATGCTGATTACATCAAGTAGACAGAGAGGACCTCCACAAAGAAAGAAATAACACCCAAGTCCCTCTGCATCGAAGCCACCGTCGAAGATGGACGTGACGATGGCGCGCCGCCGCCAAATCCTCCCTGAAACCTTGGAACGGAAGGATCCCCCAGGCGGACGGGAAGTCGTCGAACCTCGACCCCGTAGAGCCTCCACCCATCTTCATCAGCCACCACGCTTGAAACCCCAGCACCTGCATCAAGAAAGTCAACTGGATCCGCCGCCACCGGATCCAGAGGGGGAAGAACCGCACATGGCGAGCCCGGAAGCCCGCGAGCACGGGGGTATCGCCTGCTTGATGACGAAGCTCCAGAGAGCGCCGACACC
This sequence comes from Poa pratensis, assembly GCA_947311845.1. Classification (NCBI taxonomy): domain Eukaryota; kingdom Viridiplantae; phylum Streptophyta; class Magnoliopsida; order Poales; family Poaceae; genus Poa; species Poa pratensis. The sequence goes on along the minus strand of CAMZMU010000076.1, from coordinate 39,410,533 downwards.
GGAGGGGAAGAAGACGACGCCAAAACTCCAACCACCGACGCCTCCGCCTCCAAGACGCCGCCGGGGAGCACCCTACTCAAGCCTACACTATGTACACAACGAGATCCGGGGTTCCCCCACCCTCCCGCCGCCGGAGCGGCCGGCGGAGGGATGGGGAACCAACGAATCGCCGCCGGCGAGGTGGTTTGAGAAGGAGGGTCCAAGAAATCGCCCTCGGCCACTGTAGCGGGAGGTGAACGAGTCCAAGGTCTCAATTATGCCATAACTCACTAGGTGAATTATCCTTTCTTTTTCAGAAGCAGTCATAATGCAGAGGTGATTTCATAAATTACAGTACCCGCTTTTTAGCTGCCTCTTCAATCAACTCCTAAGCTTTGTCATTTCTAACGGCAGGCAGGAAGGCATCATATAAAAGACAGAACTTAGGTTGTGTTTGGTAGGAGTCATGGGGTGGAATGTAAAGGGTCCGACCTGCACCTAGGTCTCATTCCCGTGTTTGGTAGACAAGCAAAATTGGAACCAACCCATTCTCCAGAACGGCATATTCCACCCAGATGCGGAATTTGGTGGGTCCACCGAATCGTAAGCATACAATAGTTGTTGTGAGGTAATGAACTGAATGAATTTGAAAAGAGATAAGTGTATATATACTAATATACACAAAGGAGAATTAAAGGTGCAAATTATCTACTCTCTCCGAGACGATTGACACAGATTTGTCAAAATATGGATTTATCTAGATGTATTTTTATTCAGTACATACATCCGTATTTTAACCAAAACGGCCCACCTCTTCTTCAACCATCTTCAGGGTGACGAAGAACTCCAGTTCAGCTGTCATCAAACGTTGGCGTGGAAACAACTTGTTAGACTAAATCTCCCGAGAGGATCTCTGAAACTCTTCTGAACATTAATCAAGGGAAAAGTCATCCACTGCGAAAAAATATACCACAATATTTGTATGAACACGGAACCACTATTGAATAGCTGCTCAGTCGCGCGGAAGAGTGATGCACAGTGCAGACTGCACAGGAGTACTGAACCTTTGCTGAGTGGCCCGGCGCCAAATCTCAAAATAGACAACATCATATGAGAGGGGCGTTTTGGCTCCCGAAATCACATGCTCCTGTTATTTTAAACGAAATTATAAAAACAGTAAAACATCCCGAATAATTCTGAAAAAATAGGACACAAACATATACATAGTTTCAACACACGTGTAAAGTTTCGGAATGAAATGACATTTTGTGTGCTTTGTGAAAAAAAACAAAATCAGTGGCCAAAATGAGATCTAAAAATTCATTTTTGAAAGCACTGATTTTGTTTTTTTCGCACGGAGCAAAAAAGCATGTCATTTCATTCCGAAACTTTGCACCTGTGCTGAAACTATGTATATGTTTGTCTTCTATTTTTTTCAGAATTTTTCGACGTGTTTAACTATTTTTAAAATTTTGTTTAACATAACGGGAGCATGTGAGCTCAGAAGCCAATTTGAATTTCTGACATCATACTCCTTAAACCAAGTATAGCCTAATAAGCCTCAGAAAATACATAGTAGCAATTGTAAGCATAATAAAGTGTTCTGCTGACTCCTGTTTTTTTTTCTTGAGGGAAATGTTCTGCTGAATGCTAGTTGCTCCTATACTACACGTCGCGTCCGTTACGCGGGCAACACCTGAAGACTGCCCCCATGGACTGGCCCAGTAGTTTGCTCGCCGCGCCAGTTTTGGTTCAATTTTTTTGTTTGCCTTCCAAATTTCAAAAAAGCTCATGAAAAATTGTCCATGAATTTGAAAAATGAACATTTTGTAAGACTGTACCATTTTAAAATAAACCATTTTTTCAATTGGAAAATTTTAAAAAATGAAAAATCTGAACCATTTTCAAAATGAATATTTTTTAAATCAGAACCATTTTCAAAAATGAACATTTTTCGAAATCTTAACCATTTTAAAAATAAATATTTTTATAAATATGAAAATATTCATGAATTTAAAAAGAGTAAAAAACGAAATGGAAAAACATCCGAAAACCACAGAAAGCCAGTAAATCAGAAAAAAAGTATGGTCTGACCCAATGATCAGAAAAAAGAATGGCCCGGCCCAATGACCAAAAAAAGTATGGCCCGGCCCAATGACCAGAACTTTTTAGAATTTTCCATAACCAGAATAACCCGAACTGAAAGAAGTATGGCCCAACCCAATGTACAGGGGGTACGCGTCGGCAATCCCTATTTCTCGACCAGTGCGACGATAAGAAGTCGTCGCACACCCTCGCCCGCGCGGTATGGGCTGGCCCAAAGTGGAGGCGACGGTGGCTGCCGGAGCTGAGGGAGAAGGCGGCGAGGGGAGGGGAGGGCTACGGACGAGTCGGCGGCGGGCGGGCGACGTGGCTGGCCGCGGCGGCCGACGGCGTGGAGGTGTGCAAGCAACTTAACGAGGGGGGGGGTGCGGGGTGCAGGTGTGGTGGGGGAGCTCGTCGGGGTGTGTGGGGGGGGGGGGGTTAGAGGGAAGCTCGGGACGGCGGTGGGCGGCGGTTGGAGGAGGGCGGGGCGCCGAGGCGGCGCGGGTGGCGGTGGCAGACGGCATGGCCGGCGGCACGTGGTGGCGGGGGAGCAATGGCGGGGAGGAAGGAGAAGGCGGGACGGCGCCGGCGGCGGTGGAGAGGTGTGCGATGCGATGTTGTCATCGCAGCATAGGTCGATAGGATAGGTAGGGGATCCCGTACGCGTCGGTCGGTTAGGAATTGCCGACCCGATCTGGTACAAAAATAAAGTTCCCAGCCCATCCAACGCAAGCCGACCACGCTCGTTTTTTGTTTCGAGGGAAAAGCCGACCGACCACTCTCGTTAACGTTTACCCTGAGCCATCACCACTCCGTTCAGTTTCCAAACGGCGACCACCATGGCCGCCGACCCTAGCTCCGACCTCCCCAACGCCCCCCCCGCCGCCGCCGCCGACCGGAAGAAATCGCGGGAGAACGAGCGCCGCCGCCGCCGGAAGCAGAATAAGAAGAAGAACAAGGCCCCGTCCGACGCCGCCGCAGATGCCGCCGACGCGGGCGAGGAGGACAAGCCCGATTCCAAACCCCCGGTACGTGGAGCGCCTCCTGGTACCCCTAGGGTTTAGGCGGGTTTGATTAGCGGCGGTCGTGCTCGCCTGTCGCAGGGGGTCTAACGTCGGGTTTTGCCGTGCGCGCAGGTGGAGATCGAGGTTGAGTACGTGCCGGAGGAACCGGACCTCGCCGACGGCCTCCTCGCCGACTTCAAGAGCATCTTCGACAAGTTCACCTTCAAGGACCTCCCTGCCGCCGACGAGGTATACGGGCGTTTTTTCCCGCTCCCCTCTATTTTAAGTCTGGCGAAACCCTACGAGATTTGTGATTCAGCTGCTTTGCAAGTGGAATCGATACTCACTAGTTTGTAAGTTGCTGGTAGGATGTGGAGAAGAAGGATGAGGCTGGCGCCGACACGGTGAAGAAGGGGTCGGGGTCGGATTCCGACGAGGACGAGCAGGACGCCCAGCAGAAGAAGAAGGAAGGAGCCATCTCCAATAAGAAAAAGAAGGTTTGCTGTTTTTCGCTCTGTCTTTCTGTTGTTAAATTACCTGTTATGACCGGTCTTCCGTGTTGTGAGTTGCTGAACATAATTTTGGTGTTTGGTTTGTGTGTTAAAGCTGGAACAAAGGATGAAGATTGCTGAGCTAAAACAGATATGCAACAGGCCTGATGTCGTTGAAGTAAGCCACTACATCCTCTTTGTTGTAAATCAAGTGTCCATAGCAGTTTTATGCACCTGAATGGGTGTGTTGCCGTTGCATCCTATCGCACTTGTCCATGTAGTGTTGCATTGCCAAGAGCTGCTAATGCTAGTATAATGCTATATCTGAAGTGAATCCACATATTTGAGAAAAATGTACCACTCATAATCGTTAGTTGATACAACTAAAAACAAATCTCGGTTATGAACTATTGGCTGCCATTGTGTAACAACCAACAACAGATTTCGTTTTGACCTTGGTCTCTAACTCTGCGATGTGTTCGCCATTATTCGAGCTTTCTGTTTATCTGAGTAAAAAAATACTGTAAGTACTAAGGTTCAGGGCAACTTTGAAGCTTATCTTAGGGTGAATCACTAGAAAAATGTGTTCGCAACTTGCACCTCTCAAAGCTATAAGATTAAGATATATTTCTGTTATTAAAGGCTATATGATGGCATGCATTGGTGGTGTGAACATAAACAAATAATCATAATAGTATTAACAGAGTGAAGAAGAAAAGCCTTCACTAGATTTTCTGTTTCTCTAATGCTATGCCAACTTTGTAAGATTATTTTTGTATTAGCTCCAATTAATGCAACCTTACCTTTTCGGCTAGGTCTGGGATGCGACTGCGTCAGATCCCAAGTTACTTGTCCATCTGAAGTCTTACAGGAACACTGTACCTGTCCCAAGGCACTGGTCTCAAAAGAGGAAATTCTTGCAGGTTCGTAATGCATCTACCATGAATAAGATTACTCTGTTTTGTGTAATTATTTTAGTACTTGCGTGCAACCCTGTATAATAAGATCATAAACAATGTTGTTAATAGTGGAGTGGTAAGCCGATGTGAATCAGACCATCATTTTTTCTCGAAACACACTTGTTGTTGAGGCATCTTGTTCGATTTGGTATCCAGTAACACTCCTTGTTTGCCTGAATTTGTTACAGTAGGGTTGGTTTTGAAAGGTGTAACATGCCTGACCCAAAATTCACTCAAAGCCCAGCCCTCACATGGGATGGCATGCATGTGTTACTCAGGTTCCGTGTTTGCATCATCCAAAGTGTAAGCTCGGAAGCACGACTATTTGGGCCAACATGCACTTTACGCTAGTTAGCTCAATTTAAAGTGGCAAAGCCTTACGATGGGGTGGATGCTATTAGAAGGGACGAGAGAACATAAAGTAGATAAGGTTTTTGCCCTTCCTCTTACACTGATATATAATTCTTGTAGGGATGCTGCAACTTTCTGGAGCAAGGGCTTGGTGGTACAGTATTTAAGTGATACTGTAGTATAAATCTAAGGTGTTTAATCTAGTTAATCAACACGAAGCATTCTTTGAAAGAGATTATGCTCTAGCTAGAATCTGAACCTTTTGGCCTTCCTTTGTTGCTTGCGCATAGAAGTATATCATTTGCTGAACTCATTGCAAAATGCAAATTCATTTTTATACCTTCAAAACCTTAAGTTTAGCTTTGTTCCATAGTCCATATTATCTATATCTTGTCAATCGGATTTTACATTGCTATTTTATTTCTTCCAGGGCAAGAGAGGTATTGAGAAACAACCGTTCCAGCTTCCTGACTTCATTGCTGCAACTGGAATAGAAAAGATAAGACAGGTAACTTAATACCTTGGTTCTTTGTACCGATGCTAGGGACGTTTCATGTCCCTTGTCAAGTTGGTAAATATTAGAGCTGTTTGTTATTTGCTTAGTATTTTATATTTGGCAAATAGTAACTGGTTCTTCTAATGCATTCCAGGCTTATATCGAGAAAGAGGATAGCAAAAAGTTGAAGCAAAAGCAGCGGGAGCGTATGCAGCCAAAAATGGGGAAGATGGATATAGATTACCAGGTCAGATAGAGTAATAACGATAACTTTCATGTGAAACTGTCTTAACTAATCGGGTTCTAATAGAGTAATAGTGATAATGTTCATTTGCAAGTGTCGTAACTCTTAATTAATAGTTGGACGTATTTATTTTATATGTTCAAATTTCAGACATGTGTCTTCTGGCATGATTCACATGCAGAACAGCTAAGTCTCACCATGATTTTTGGTGTGCAGGTTTTGCACGACGCCTTCTTCAAATATCAAACAAAACCAAAATTGACTAGTCATGGTGACCTGTATTATGAAGGGAAAGAGTTTGAGGTACTTCTGTTTCTTTCTCCTTTCGGTTTTATGATGTGTCAAAAACAGAGATGTCTGTCTTCAAACCTAGCACACCGAGCATAATGGTATACATGTGTGCATGCAACAGGTCAAACTTAGAGAAACAAAGCCAGGTATGCTGTCCAGAGAACTTAAAGAAGCTCTTGGCATGCCGGATGGGGCGCCGCCTCCATGGCTTATAAACATGCAGGTATTGTTTTTAAAAAACATCTCAATGCGGCTGTTCATCCGGTTAACTGCTCTTTTTGTTACTGTCAACTGACATCAAATAATTTTGGCAGAGATATGGTCCTCCACCCTCTTATCCTTCGCTGAAGATTCCTGGTCTGAATGCTCCAATTCCTCTTGGCGCTACTTTTGGTTACCGGCCTGGGGAATGGGGAAAGCCTCCTGTGGATGAGGTATGCTGCGTTAAATTGCATTTTATTAGCTCTCCTCGGGTGTAGTTAAATGCTTCTCTAATCAATTAATAAATTTCTTTCTGATCTATTTACTTGTTTTGACTTGCAGCATGGACGCCCCCTCTATGGAGATGTCTTTGGCATCCTACAGCAGGATGAGCCTAATTATGATGTGTGTATAACCAGCTATTCTTTCCCTGTATTTTGTTGGGTTCTTGTGCTCTGAACTGCAACTCCTCGTTAGCTGACTGTCGTGCTACATTGTATTCCAGGAGGAGCCTGTTGATCGCAGCAAGCACTGGGGAGACTTGGAGGAGGAAGAGGAGGAGGAGGAAGAAGAGGAGGAGGACGAGGAAGATGAACCAATGGAAGATGATGAAATGGAGGAAGGCATTCAGTCTGTCGAAACCATGTCAAGGTGCTACAGTAATTCTTTGATGGCTTACTGATTATCTCTTTCCTAATGTTCTAACTACTAACTTATGATGTTTCTTCTTTTGTTGACAGCACTCTCACTGGTATTGAAACACCTGATGCTATCGAACTTCGGAAGCAACAGAGGAAAGAGCCTGAAAGGCAAACGGAAAAACAGCTATACCAGGTAAGGACTTCCCTTCAGTTTTGTAGAATTTCAGGCTAAATCTCGTTACAGAGCTTTAGTTTTGCTTATTGCAGTTCGTAACCTATATTTTGTTCTTTTTCACCTGAAGGTTCTTGAGCAGAAAGAGGAAAGAATTGCACCTGGGGCACTCTATGGATCAAGCCATACGTATGTAACACTAATAAAAACCTAGTTATATTTACCATGTTTTCTGATGGTTTTATCTATGAATTCAACCATATGGAGAACTCATTTTGTATCTTTGCTGCTTTTACAGGTATGTGGTTGGGGCACAGATAAAGCTGGGGTTAAAAGGGTGAGCTTTTAAATTCATTGCACCAAGTCTACAAGTATTCCCGCAGTATGCATGCATTGGTGATTTAATTGAGATTTTCTTGTGGTTATCTTTTGCAGGTTGATCTTCTTAAGAATCAAAAGTCTGACAAAGTGGATGTCACCATACGTCCTGAAGAGCTCGAAGTTATGGATGATGTTTTGGCAGCCAAGTAAGATTACTTTTAGTTACCTAGTGTTTACCAATCTGTGCCTGTAAATATCTGCAAGTGGAGACGTTAACACCTTTCTGTAAAAACCGTGAAACAGGTATGATGAAGCACGAGAGGAGGAAAAGCTACGGAACCAGAAGGAAGATTTCAGCGACATGGTGGCAGAGGTACCTTTTCACTTTCCTTGCTATGGGGCTGTTCAACTAGATGCAAATGCCGATTTCGTTGACGTGTACTTTTTTTCTTGATTTTGCAGAACGCCGCGAGCAAGAGGAAGAGGAAGCACGAGAAGGACGGGAAGTCTTCGAAAAAGGACTTCAAGTTCTAGATGTCGCAGTTTGGTTACAATTTTTTTCAGGAGGATGCTTTCCATTTCTTCTTGAAGCCTGTAACTTGTTAGACGTATGTATGCATATGCATGGTGCGCTAGTTTTCTGTCGATCGACTTCAATCAGCCTGTCTGTTTGGCTGGGGATGGAACGAAGCGAATAGAAGATGAAAATGTATGTGGTTGTAGTCCATAATACCCGTTGACAGCTTATTATGCTGAGTTTATTGTTATTAGTTGTTAGCATAATACTCCCTCCACCAAATGTGGATGTATCTAGAGTCAATTAAATTGGAACGGAGGGAGTAGTACTCTACAGTGTTGCGTTGAAGAGTAAAGTAACTGATGCCGGTTTTCAGTTGCATGGCTGGTAATTGTGGTGCCTAATTTCCTTTTGACTAGTTAAATATCTTCTATAAATCTATTGGTGCTACATGTACAGGCTGGGTAGCTGGTTTTATCTGCATCTATCTGAAGATAAGTATGATGTAGAAGATATGGTGCCACTACGCCTCGACATTCTAAAAGCGTGGTAATATTTAAAAAACGCTTGACTGTAACGTCATGCTCATTTGGATCCAGGTTTTGGTTTGTTTGATTGCATCGTTGGGAACGCGAAGGATTCCTTCCAAGAGATTGAAGTGAATGCTAAATTTCTGATAAAATAGTGCAATAAACCTGTACGAAAAATTCTCATAAGATTTTCAATCCTATGAATCAAACAACGAACCTAAGAATTATATTTATAGGTAGGTCTGGTGAGCGTGACATGACCTGCCATAGGTGAAAACTTGCTATATCTTGGGTACAATCTTCTGAAATGGTTTGGAATGGAGAATGAACATATCGGTCAATTTTGGTCAGTTTCCATACATAAATATACGACTTGGTCACACAACGCACTACCCTTATTACATGGGTATTACATACATGACGAAAATGATGTTCAGGTTATGAACATTACTTTCATCGAAACTTAATGACATACAAACATAGAAAGAATCTCGTAGCTCCAGTTCTATTTATCAAACTGCTTGGATAGAACAGCGCACGTGTATGTTCAAGCTGCAGTGCTCCCTGGATCTAGCCTCTGAACCTCTTCTATCTCACCAACGGCAGCGGCTTCCTCCTATGGTGGTGCAAAATTGCACTGGCGAATGAACGAGTCGCTATAATCCACGTACTTTGTCCAAAGGTGCCTGAACTGGTTCATACCAATATCCAGCCAGGGCTTCATGTTACCGTTGAAATGCACAACAGCAGCATTTCTAATCTCCTCCATGCTGATGCTTGGATTGTACCCGAGCCCAAGAACATGCCAAGATTTATCCAGAGGCTTTGTGGTCGAGTAGAATGTGATTAAACCTGGGGGCAATGTTCCTAGCTTCCATAATAACCGGTTCTCGTTCTGAAGATAAAGCAAGGAGATCATTACATATCAACATTGATCAGATATGCGCAATTCAATATGAAAAATAAGTATTGAAAGAAAGTCACGGTGAACTATGGCGGCGTCTAGAACAAAAAAAAGGCTACAATTTCAAGGGACATAAAAATGCTAACTTCGGTCATTTATCTTGCTTTCCAGCTAGCCTATAAATACTAACTTCAGTAACCTTAACTCTTTAACAAGCCATACCTATACTATAACCAGATGGAAGTGACGGCTCAACTTAGTCAACTATATTCAATTATAATTCATTGCTACAAATACAAATTATTAAAATTCCAGCGACAAAAGAAACATTATCAAGGTGATACTAGGAAACATACCTGAGTCTGCCAGTAATGGTACTGCTCAGTGGATTTTTCCCTCCTCCAAGAATCAAGATCAAAGAAGTTCATGCCGTAAGCCCATCCACATGTATTAGGATTGAACTTCTCTTTGATTAGGGGGTGCGAGAAGTTCATATACTGCCAATACCGATGAAACGATCCGAAGCATGTCTCTACTGCTCCATTCACCTTCCCATCCATGTCAATCTTCCACAATCCTGTAAGATCCCGCTGTACCACAACATCGTCGTCCAAGAAAAGAATCTTTTGCAGCTTTGGGTACATCTCAGGCAAGTAGAACCGCAAGTGGTTGAGCATCGAGAGATACTTGGGATTCCTGAACTTCATATTGCTAGCATCTTTAGTGGCATTCTCAAGCTTATTCTCAAAATAGAATTTTTGGAGGTTCGCCGACTCTAGTTGCCGGAGAACAGGAACATAGGAGGAGTTAAGAAATTTGTAATCTTCATATGCTTTGACCTCATAGTGTGCACCATCTAAGTCCATTAGACGGATTATCACCTGCAGATGCATGACATAACTTTAACCCACTTTGAAAAGTATTAATGGAGCCACAGAATCAAGAATATTTTTGTATTCAAGGTGCAAATCACTAAATACAGACTATCGCACTGTCCGAAAGAAGACTTAGACGTACTGGCAAGTGGCAACCACATTGCATGTTAGTGAAGTCAGTACTATGCTTCTGGCGTGACACTAAAGTTCAACCTATTATAAATGTCTAAATCATCTTCTGGGGCGACACTGAGGTTCAAATCTATTATAAATGCCTAAATCATCTTCGGGTTCAGATACAAACTCTGCCTCATTTTTTACTTTTCTTAGACAGTTATTAAACATTTTTCATAGTAATTTACTTTGCAAATTGTTTGGCCCTTGTAAGTTCTGTTACCATCAATATAGCTATATCTTATGGACCACGTTTGTTAGCATCTTAGTGTATTGTTTCTTGGACACTGAGATAAATCATATCGGAGTCAACCTAAATATCAACATCATGTTGACTGGTTCTGACTTCTCTCCACCTACACCGAATTTACCATTAATCTTCTTGTTAAACCAGCATACAAAAAATGCAACTAGTCCCCCCTTGACAGATTAAAAGCAGCAATGAGCAGGACCAGTCAATCCCACAAGTAGTGACATTTTACAGCAACCATAATTTATTGGTTATTGGAATATTTGAGCATGTCCCGCAGCTGGAGGTTGAAATAGCTATAGATTTCCAGGGACGTCAAGAAATTGTGGCAATAACGATGGCGTTTCTCCCAACAAATGAGTAGTTGTCAAGACAGAAGCCAGCGCAACCTAGTCAACCTTCATCCTAATTTGCGACCGTTATGTCTTTCACTCTCAAGGGTACACATTAAGAGTGAATTATGCAGTTACCACTGTCGTCTCTCTAGATCTGCCAAGGCAAGATTAGCACAAGAATCTGCCAATGTACATGTTACGTGTATTACACTGGGTAAGGAATTCCTTACAGCTATACATGTCAACTGTGGCAAAACCTAGAATCATTTTTGCTTGTAAGTTTATACTCTTCACTTCACTACATTCTCTGGGGAAATAAATAAAACTGAGAACCTAAGACAGTCTTGTATAGTGTTGCTAGTAAATAACCATGAAAAATGCACTAGTTCATTAAAGTATCCAGTAAATATCAGCATTTCATTTAGTACTGGTGAATTGCTGGTCACGGTTACACACAATCACTACACTCTTGTTATTTATGTGCAATCGAACTTGTATAGTAGACAGAATGATGTGCAAGATGGAGAAATATGATGGGACAAACCTGCATAGCCCCGAGGTTCATTCGGTCAGTGACAACGTGGAAGACGTGCTTGGAGGGGTCCTTGGAATTGGCCACGGCGGAGCGGACGACGACGGAGGCGGCGAGCACGTTATCGGAGAAGATGGCGTAGTGGAAGAGTGCGGGGTCCTCCAGCGCGGCCGGCGGCGGCACGGGGTCGGCGAACTTGTCGGGCAGCGCGATCCGCTCGGCGGTGAGGCGGACGGCGAGGCAGTGGAGCGGCTTGGGTATGGACTTGGCGGCGATGAGGGATGCGAAGGCGCCCCGCTTCTTGGCGCGCGCGAGCAGCTCGTTGCGCGCGAAGATGGCGTCCTTGAGGCGCTGGATCTTGAGCTGCGGGTCGAAGAGGGCTTGGAGTCGGCGATGGCGGCGCGCGCGGCGCGGATCAGGTCCTTGGCCTGGAGGTCGAGCCGGCGCGCCCGGTCGTCGAACGCGGGGTCAGAGGAGGAGGAGGAGGAGGCGGTGAGGCTGCCTAGGTCCTGGAGCGTGGCGGTGAGGTTGCGGTGGAGCGAGGAGAGGAGGCGGAGGTGGCGCGCGCGGTCGAGGTGGAGGCGGCGGGAGGCCGCGGCGAGCGCGGCGGCGGTGGCGGCCGCGTCCGAGGCCTGCTTCCGGATCTGCTCCGCGCGGACGCGGTCGCCGTTCACGGCCGCGGACCCGCCGCCTGCGGCGGGCGGCGCGGCGGCGAGGAGGAGGAGGAGCGCGAGGACGGCGGCGGCGGTGGGGAGGGTGGCTTGCCTGGGGCTTGCGGCAGCGGCGTCCATGGGTCTAGCGCTCATCACAAGCTGCGGAAGCTCGTCGCATTGGGCGAGAGAGAGTGAGAGAGAGCACTGTGCGCGTGTGAGCTTCGGGGTTGGGTTGGGGAAGAGAAGAGTGGAGTGGAGACGAGTGAGTGTGAGTGACGCAGTACCGGAATTCTGGCCGCCGCGCACTCCCCATTCGCCGTGTGATTTCGGCCTGAACAATTATCAGGTGGGCACCATTATCATTTATCAGGCCATGCCACTGCCGGGTTGGCCCGGCATCGTAAAACCGGTCCATGTCAATCTGTGGAACGTGGTACACGGTGTACCATTACAATAATGCAAGTGCTCGTAATTGCTAACAACCGACGCGGCGGACCCACAGCTCTAACTCCACATGTCAGTTGATAATCATTGCCATAATCTAAAAAAAAAGACAGAACCACTGACTGCCATAGATCCTCTTGCCACTACCCAAACACAAAACGGGATCCTCTAACCTAGTGATGGCAAGTTAGAGAAGCTACAATCCTCCAACTTGTCTTCTTTCAATTTGAGACTAATGGTTTTAACTGATTTTGCATAGTGTTAATCTACGTACGGTGATATGTCTATCACTATAGTTTTTCTTTTACAATCAATACCATATATATTATAGTAGCAAATAGTACATGATAAAGATACATAACCTGACTAGAACGATTACAAAATAATGACTAAAAGAGACGAGTAAATCTTCGAGATCTTCAAACTTTTCTTCTTGCATGACACAACCTTATACTTTTTTGAACGCGACCGTAAAACAATGGCAAAGATGCCAAACCACAAACCTGTGAATACCAATGAAGGTTCTCCCATAATTTTATTTTTCAGCCGTAATGCCAAGGGTTTGTGCACGCATGCAGCCATTAAAGTAATCAACCAACATCGGCAAGACTACCAACACTGATATTTCAGGGAAAATCAACTGAACAACTTGGTCGACGTCACTGGGAGCTGAGAGAACGAATCACCATTGTCGAGGACGTAGTAGCCGTGACAGATATTTCGAGAACAATCCTCCTCGCGACAACAATGTGAAAAAAAAATCCAAGATCGATCTGGCGAAACAAGATCTAAATAACCATACCTAGACAAATATAATCTTTAACCACCATTGACGCCGGGAAGGGGATATGATGTAGTGCATCCTACACATGACACGCCAAGTGGCCCAATGACTAGAGCTATAAATTCACTCATATCTATGTGTGCTCTCGACACTCCCTTGAATGGTTTGCTACTTTATTCGGATACCTTGTGCATACTCAGGAACAACCCTCATGAAGATCACCAAGCAAGTGTTGAAGATGGCCAAGAGACGAGTCAAGAAGAAGATGAAGCAGCAGAACAGCGGTATTACCGCCAGGACCGCCAGTACTACCGCCAAGGCCCAGACGACCAACCTGATGAAGCTGAAGTCCCAGGCAGAGTCCCAGGTGGCGGTACTACCGCCGCATCAGCGGTACCACCGCCCATCCAGCAGCCGGTACTACCGCGAGGGCTACCTTTGGAGCTACCGGCAAGCCCAAAATGCTCTCTGGACACCCCGCCGGTACCTGCCGGTAGCTGCCTCCTTCTACCGCCAGCAGTCAAACCAGACGCCAGCGGTACTACCGCCTGCCTAGCGGTACTACCGTTACGCCTGTCAGAATTTGGGTTGAAGCCCATGTAACACCCCACAACTTACCCCTTCGACCACTAGACTATAAATAGCCCTCCTCTGCCTAGGGTTAGGGTTAGACTGAGATTAGACTTGAGTTGAGGTTTGCTCCTTTTCCACCATGTTGGTGTTGCCTTCTAGTGAGATGAACCAAGGCCTCCCCTTGTGGAGATGAATCAAGGCCTCCCCTTGTGGAGAATATCCCTTTATTGGATTCAAGACCTCTTCTTGTAATTGAGATTACTTGTCAATCTTTCCTCTTTGGGGGACTCTATTGGATCGGTTGGGTTGACCGATAAGAGAAACAATCCTAAGAGTAAGGTTGGCTTGGAGATTGAGAATCGGGGCTACCCTTGGGGATTTGTTGACGAAATCCTTGCCGATTGATTTCGTCCGTGTTTGCTTTGCTATTTATCTCCCTTGTGTTTTTCCCTCGCTTTGTTCATCGAGTTCATCATGTTCATCGTCCCTCCGCTCTAAATCCGTGAAGATCGGAACCTAAGCCACATCAGGATACATCGTCGAACGAAGCGCCGAATATTACTTATTGTAGACGAAGCCATCCCCATCGAAGAAGAAGACGACTACCAAAACCCTAATCCAGTCTATTGAGAAACACTAATTTTATTGAAAGACAATGGTTTTTCCATGCCCTCTGGTGGGTCCGCATCGTCCGATTCTCGGCCAGAAATGGATCATGAGCTTTTCTCCCATCGAGTAGTAGGGCGATGTGGAGCTTTTTTTTGCACGGTCGAGTAGTGTTGCCGCGCCATTTTTTTATTGAAGGAGCATATAGTATGTAACCTTGATGCATCACATTTCAATAAGTTATATTTCAGGCTTCAGGATCATGATAATTTTTTTCCAGATAATAGGGAAAACTTCTGAGCATTTAAATACATAGATGCTCACAACCATTCCGTCTCAAGGTAAGGATGCATATAGTTACCCAACATTTTCAACCTATTGCCATATCATATTGATACAAAAATATTACCATGATATATGGTATCATCAGCAGTGTTCTAAAACTTAGCCAATATGCCGATTAATCAGCCGATTAGATTATAGCATATCGTCCAATTTTATTGCGCCGCCGATTTATTAGTTTGACAGCCAATTTAGCTCGAATTTTGCCACATATCGGGTATCTTAACTCAGTTTATCGGTTTGGCAGCCGATTCATCAACCGATACTCTTGTATAACTATATATTAGCTCAAATTTTGCTTTTTTTTAAATTCAAAGGCAAGGAATTGAGATAACACTTATGGCCAATGCTCCAATATGTTGGTTTTGCATATCATATAGTGCTGGAACTTTGATTTTACAAAAAAAATGTGGCCGATAAATCGATGAATCGACTGATAAGCGATTAATCTCTAATCTGAGACCAACCAAGTAGTAAACGATAAACAATATCTTAAATACTAATCCTCACTATCAAGACATCCAAAATAGAGATCAAAGATGCTTAGGTGCTCTAGTTCTCTTCCAGGAGAGGTTTGGTTGCCTCGGTGCCACCCCACTTTCGCACACGGCTTAAAGCTAGCGCAGCCTGCAATTAATTATGGGCAATGAGATTGGCAAGGTGGAATGTTTAATATTTCCATACAAATAACAAGAAAAGTTATACTATAAAATATATCTGAAATCATACAAAGAAATAAAGAAGTCATGACTCATATGATATGTGGTTACTCAATATTAGAAATGTCTTATGCCATCTGTTCATATATCCGCAGTTGTTTAATGAGCCTAATGAGCAGCTAGCTGTTATGTGGATGAGCTAACACTCTCCAGTTATTTCTTTCTCTAATTCTTGTAAATTGTGTTATCAAGTTTTGACACAGAAAGGAAGCATGGTCAAACCGGCAGGGAGATGGAATTCTATACCTCTGCAGTCCAATCTGTTCTACACACTATGACGAGTAAAATCAGTGTCTGAAGTGCAATCCCGGAAAGCATGCCAGCCCATATCCCCTGAGCACAGAACCAATGTCACAAAATTGTTAATAACCATAATCACAATGTCATGGCGTATTTTTTGCAATTTGCAGTAGTTTAAAAACATGATCTTACCTTAACTCCGTAGTTGAACTTGTAGCCGAGAAGGTAGCCCAAGGGCAATCCAAAAGCGTAGTAGCAGCCCAGGTTGATGTATGCAACGAGACCTTGCCATCCTCCTCCAATAGCAACCCCTGAAGTATCAGCAGATCCATGTCGTCAGCTCCAGAGATGAAGACATGAACAAGATAAAACCATCATGATGTCAGAGCAAGAAGGCAACAGACCTGAAAGCACAGGCTGCACACTGTTGAGCACCATGGTCAAGCCAAGCAATCCTGCAATCTTGGAGACGGCTTGCTGGAGCTCCAAATCGCTAGTGTAGATGACGGAGAATTTATCTCTGAAGACCAAGATGAGGGCCATGCATAGCAGCCCGATGAGAAGCGCCTCGGCGACGACGACGATGACGGCGTGCATGGCTGCCCTTGGACGGCCAGCGCCTAGCTCATTGGAGACTCGAACACTGAAAGTGAACGCAAGCAGATCTGAGAAAACTAAAACTTGAGATCTCTGCTTCAGTCGTTCGAGTTTTCCTACTAAATTTAACAAGACAAGAAGCGACAGCTTCTGCAGGAAGTTTTGATTACTCTGACCTGATTGCAGCATTGAGACCAATGAATATCATAGCCTCCCATCCGTTTATGCTCATGCTGAAAAAACACAAACATTTCTTCAGCAATACTCACTCTGTATAGTACCGTACTACTAATATCTTAAGTTATTTCAGAATGTTGAAAGAAAGAGTTGTAATTTTGGTAGCATGCACGTACCAGATTCCAAGGGAACCGATGGCAATCTGCGCATCCTCAAGATCGCCGGTGACCACGGTGATCAAGCCGATGTACCAAATCTCAAGGCAGAGCATGACGGCGGACTCGAGCGAGAGCCTGACGAACGCCCACATCTCATTGAAGGCCGCCATGGACCATCCCCTCCACCCGTCCTTGCACCAGCCGATGATGTAGGCCGCCTGGCCCAGCGCGTTGGCCCACATCGAGGCGGTGTACGCGGCGGCGGCGCCCGCGGATCCCCATCCGAGGAAGGTGACGAGGAGGTAGGTGAGCGCGACGTGGAAGCAGAGCGCGGCGACGCCCATCCAGGCCTGGACGAGGACCTTGCTCTGCGACTGGAGGAACTTCGCGCTGGGGAAGTTGACGGCGAAGGAGAAGGAGCCGGGGAGGATGTAGAGCGCGAAGCGCGCGGCGTCGCGCGCGACGACGGGGTCCTGGCCGATGGCGAGGAGCAGCGGCTCGGCGAAGACGTAGAACGGCACCATGAGGAGCGCGGCGGCGAGGAGGACGATCCAGGAGCGCTGCAGGTAGACGCCGAGCATGGCCACCTGGCCGGCGCCGAACGCCTGCCCGCACAGCGTCTCCAGCGCGCTCCCCATGCCGAGCTGCAGTACGTACACACTCCATTAATTAGCGACGTCGATCTTCCATCCAGTTGTGAGTAACGGCCGGAGTGGATTGTGAGTGACGTACCAGGAAACCGAGGGAGAAGGTGGAGAAGACGGAGAGGCCGATGGATGCGGCGGCGAGGGGCAGGTTGCCGAGGTGGCCGACGAAGATGCTGGTGACCGTGCTGACGGAGTACATGCTGATCGTGGCGATGCCGATGGGCGTGCCGATGGCCCAGAGGCGCTTGGACTCTTCCCACACCATCCGCGCGGCCTCCCCCGCGGTGCTCACCGCCGGCGCGTCGCGGTCGTCGGACACCATCGCCCCCTCCCTCGCTCGATCCTTGCAACGTTGACTGAGAACGTTCTTCCAATGTGGCCTGTGCCTCGGCTAACTTCTGCGTGCTCTATTTTAAAGCGAGGTGACCTGGACAATCTATAGTCTATAGCCGAGCCGATGCCCCGATGAATAAAGAGTGGGCGGATAGGTAGCAGCTACCGGCGATTGATTTCCAGTGGTGCAATTATTCTTCCCTTGTCGTCGATTATGATTTTTTTTAAACGCTCATATACGCATGCACACCCTATCCCTATGAGCACCTCCAAATACTGAGTTGACGGGTCGAGTCTTAAGATTAACGAAGTCACCACAAGTGTCTCGCTGTCGATGGAAACGTCGCCTCCCACTGAAGAATATTCCGTCTAAATGAGAAACACCAGTGTCAAATCTGGGTTTGAACTCTGGTGCGCTTTGGATACAACCATCTACCTAACTATTTTGCCACAGGCAAAGTCTCGGTTATGACTTATTTTTAGGCTAAGCTCAATAAGTATTGGAAAGACAAATTTAGAAGTTTAAACAAATTTTAAAAACGAGATTCTGGGAGAAGCTGATGAAGGATAGCTTCTGGGAGAATCTGGAAAATAAGCTGAAAAGAAGGGGGCCTATAAGTAAAATCGGGAGTGGAGATTTCGTGCATCCGAGCTCCACTGATCTCACTATTTTCAAAAAATAAATAAAAAAATTACTTAAAAAAACTGGAAAAGAAACATACATGTTTTTAATGATATATCATACAATTATGCAAAATCTCAATGTAAAATATTTTACGGCTCAAGCTACACCAAAGTGATAAATGTACATATTTTTTTGGCAAAAAGCCAACAATTATATTGATCATCAACAATGGTATAAAGAATACTAAAAGTAATAGAAAATACAAATAGGTCTTTGAACCACCTAGCGACGACTACAAACACTCCCTCACCGCCCCCTCACCGAAGTCGGGTAAAGCTTGGCGTAGTAGAGCTTGTTGTAGTAGAGAGACGGGAAGTCGTCGTGCTAAACCCTCGATGGACCATCACACCAGACCATGGCTAATGATGAGAACCACAGATCGAAAGAGCCGGACCTGCAACCCCACAGACAAACACGAAAATAGACTAGATCTCAGGGGATACCCCAAATACACGTCTCCACGTGCCCTTCGTTAACGCTAGGCGCACCACCGGAGCGAGGATAGGATGGGGAGGATCTTATTCTGACTTCCAGAAGTAGCCGCCACCTCACCATCTTCGAGAAGACACTTAAAAGGCTAAACGAATGATGGAAACACTCCCGCCGGTGAGAGACCGTGATCCGCCACGCCTCCAAGGGCCTAAGGCCACCGGTGATGGAGCGGACCAGCAGCGTCGCCGGCGAGGGGGGCGGAACCCTACATGGGTCTTACGATCGCTTGAGGATCGCCTCTCTCCTCTCCTGGTCCTCACGTACCGTTTCTCTTGGTATCATGAGAAATATACATATCTGATTATAATATACAATGTATAATTCAAAATCTCTAATTTTTATCATTTTTGTGTAGCCAATAAGATTTTAAAAAATCACATTGTGATTTTGCACACTTATAGTATACATCACTTCAAAAATGTGATTTTTTCAGTTTTTTTAAATAAACATTTTTTGAATTTTATAAATAGTGGGATCACGGGAGCTTAGGAGCCAAATGAGTTTCCATAAAATCGGGCCCAGCAAAAATACATTTTATAAACAATTTTCTCATACCCTCGGTTAACTATGTGATCACCCGCTGATACCCGATGACGTAGTTATCTGCGTCAAAAGAATATGGGTTAGGTTGAGACTCCAAGTGCAGAGTGTGTAGTAAGTGGAAGACGTGTTTTCCCCACGAGGGGTGACTCGAGGGTTTAATATCGAACTCTCGGGGAATCAGTAGTGAAGATTTATCTTTCCTATCCTTCTTTTGGTTACCTACAAAACAAAGTAAATGTTTTGATTCTCAACCTCACCTAGTGGTTGTCAAGCACAAGGTGTGAGAATGATATCAAGATAATATGCAATGCAAACAAGAAATAAATATGCAATGGTGGTAAATAAATATGCAACGATGGTGGTAGCAATGATAAATGATATTTTTGGTTTTTATATGATGAATGCAAGATGGAAAAGTGTTTTTGTATTTTCAGATTTTTAAATAGCAGAAAATGGTAAATTGGTAAAAGTGGTTGGAAAGGTGTTTCTTTTGATTAAAAATGGACCGGGGTTCATGGTTTCACAAATGCACTCTCTCTTTAATAAAGTGGTAGACAATGGAACACTAGAGTTGACATATGAGATTGCAAACAACAGTTTAATGACAAGTTATAATTATATGGGCATCACGTCCTAACATAGAGACCTTTTAGTTTATTATTAGTCTCACTTATACTCCACCAAGATGCGAACTAAATCATAACACCTCAGGAATTAAGATAAATCAGAGCATAGCATTAAGTATCATGACATGAAGTTAAAATAAGAACATGCTAGATCTAGTCATGGAGGAAGTGGCAATGGTCACACCCACACCTCCGGTAGCATGGTATTTTTCTTTATCCCTAGTGAGGCAACAAAGTAAGGTAAAACACCCAAGTGGATCGCAGAACTTTCTCTCACGTTCACTGCACTAGCCACCCACCGTTACTGCAACTAATGCACACGTTCCCCCTCACACGCTCTCGTAAACATGCTTGATCATGACAAGTAAATAAGAACGGGGTACATAATATGTATCTACTTTCATAACTGAAACAAAACCATTGCAATATCAAACATATATTAACTCATAAAAAGACCCACCACAAAGGTATTACATAGATGACCGTAATCATGTTCAGCAGCTCATACGGTACTAATTAGTGAAGCTCAAGAGAGGAGAGATACATAAATTATTTCCACAAACCCATAGTCCAGGGCTGGACTACTCCCTCTTCATCATGGAGACGGTGGAGAAGTCGTTGGAGAAGATGGAGACCACGCCGGCAGCGCCCCGCCGGAGTTTCCCCCTCCAATCTGCAGCTCCAGGTCTCTGTTTCGGTGTTTCTGTGTTTCTGCGGCGCTCCCTCCAGAGAACGTCGGGGGGCTATTTTTATAGTCGGTTTTAGGTCAAAACCGAGTCGGTGGAGGAAATATCGACGGCAACGGAGCTCCGAGGCCCAAAAAGAGGGGTCCCACGCGGCCCATGTACCTGGCCGCGTGGGCCCACCTATCTTGGCCCTCGGGTCTCCGCTTGTTTGCTTCCTTCGCTCCCAAGTCTTCTTCCTTCCAAAAATTGACGCTCGTAAATTTGCAAGTCATTTGGACGTCGTTTGGGTCTCTGAAACATTAAAATATAGAAATAGGGTTTTTTACCTGTGCAGGGTTAATTCCATAAAAATAGGAAACATATCAAATATTCCCAAAATCATTATAAAACAGTGATATAACCCTTATATGATGCAAATATGACTGGAATATAAGTAAAATAATGCAAAGTTCATGTATGCATTTTACATGCATCGCCCGCATATGTCGAAATCTATGCTGATCCAGGGTCACCCCACACGTAGCAAACAAAATATTGGCAGCTGGACTAACCACGCAAGGCCACGGCCGTGCCCCTAATAGACTACAGTACCCGCAGTTTTGAAGGTGGCTCGCCTAGATTCGTAGAGGGCATGTTAGAGGAATACTGAAGGAAAAGACACGCGTTGCCGCGTCCGTTCTAATATAACCGATAATAGGTAGACAAATAATTTTTTAGTGAACATTTCTAAAAAATATTAGCATAGAGAATATTACCACTTGCTTGCTATTTTGCAAACGGTCACCCAGCTATCCTCACATAAATATAAAAGTAGAGAAATAACACAATTATGTCAGTCGTAGCAAGTTTAGGAGTACATCATTCAACAGAGAGAACATGACTGCACATAAAAAACTCAAATTCTTCACATACTCAGTTAGGCGATCAGGATACTGTCACAATTTTAAAATGTCATGAAAGTTAAATTGTGAACATGGTTCTATAAAGAATTTTAACAAAAAAGTATTTAAACAAAGTTTTGACAGTTATTAGACAATTACAATATGATGAAGATTGCACACTCGAGAGATAGATTAGTCAAGATTTGATTAGCCATCGAGATACTATGATCAAGGTCATTTATTTGATTATAATAAATCAAGTAGACATTTCTGACATAAGCTATCCTAAATTCAGTAATAGTTGGCGTAATTATGTACTGTCATAACTAAATCAATTGTATCAAGTTAAGTTGATAACAGAGGTGCCCTGTAGTTGTGGGGCTTGACAGAGCCAGACGTATGTGCGGAGAGACAGACAAAATTTGCGTCAAAATGACTGTTTTGGTAGAATACGTCTTCAGTAAGCGTAGGGCGAGAAAAAATATCGCGTGACACTGGTTGCGCGACGCTATGGTGGGTGTTGGTGGCAGAGAAAGGATAAGGATTGTCGAAAAGTGCCAATGGTTCTGAAGTCACCTTATCTCTTTTTTGAAATCAAATTCATGTCTAGGTTTTAATATTTTTGAAAAGAAAATAACTACATGTACTTAAAGTATGTACACTTAAAATTTGGTAGACAATATATATTTTTATTTGGGCTAAACAAAATGAGAAATTTCAGAGGAAAATGAAGCTATTTTTTCTATTCACAGACGGATTCCATCTTAATGACACGCCACGGGGCTCCTCCCCCGTCGGTCTTGTTTTTTTTATTTATTCACAGACACAACTTTATTTTTTATATAGCTGGGAATATAATTGTTTCACCGGAATTTTGGATATACGTACATAAAATGTGTATATATCCAACAAATTTTTAAACTCAATTTTAATATTTGGGAGTTGTGAACTATAAAATGAGAGATGAGTGGGGTCTATGTTGGGCTTTTCCACACTTACATTTAATATTTAGGGAGATATGACTATAAAGTGAGAGGTGAGTAGGGTCCACCATAAAGTGGTGTCAATACTTTATTAGATAACATGTGAAGCAAGGAGAGAGTAAGGATCTAGAGAGTTTAGTATTCTTAGAGGATGTAGTCCTTGTTTGATTTGTAGGGTAGGAAAGACATAGAAATAGGAAAAGTGTAGGATTGCAATGTCATGCACATTCCAATCCTATAGGATTTGATTTGTACCAAACTTTTGTTTGATTCCATCAAAGTAGGGTCCACCATAAAGTGGTGTCAATACTTTATTAGATAACATGTGAAGCAAGGAGAGAGTAAGGATCTAGAGAGTTTAGTATTCTTGATGTAGGCCTTGTTTGATTTGTAGGGTAGGAAAGACATAGAAATAGGAAAAGTGTAGAATTGCAATGTCATGCACATTCCAATCCTATAGGATTTGATTTGTACCAAACTTTTGTTTGATTCCATCAAAGGAATTGTAAAAGGAGGTTGGAGTGGATGTTAGAATTCCTATAGGAAGTAGTGCAAAGATTCCTATGGGAAAAATTCCTATAGAAACTAATCCTATGAATCAAACTACTAGCAAAGGAAAAGTTCCTATGGGATAAATTCCTACAAAAATCTCATGAAGTTCCTTTGAATCAAACAAGCTCGTATAGTTTTACCGTAGGATACCATCGGTTTAGGCTACACCAGAGTTACCTTGAGTTACTCCATTTCTCATAGATATTTGTATTGTTTATGTTTGTTTTCAATTATTTATAATGTCTATTGTTTCTCAAATGTTCTTGTTTTTTCTAAGTGAATTTCACTTTTTAGCCTCTAGTTACTCATTTGTAATACTAATTAACCCATCTAGTAAAAAGTTCTCATAGAATGCCAAAATGTGGATAGAACCATATTCAAAATTTTCTATAGTTGTAATTCTGATTGTTACTAAATGGGTAATAAATGGGGTAAAAAGTGAGATCAACTTTTTTTACTTATTTCTTAAAATAGACGGCGTAGTCTTTTTCGATAATGGAGACGAAGCCCTGCTACCTACCCGCCAGCCCACTTATGTGGTGAGTTCTGTCCAGTTCATAAATCATAACCGACGACAAGCCGCGATTAATCGCCAGGGACCACGGGAAAACAAACTCTTCGGAGTCACTGAATTTCATTCTTTCTAGATATAAAAGGTCAAGGCTAGAGCCTAACGTTAAATTAATAACACTGATACGGCGACAGGGATATAAAGTGTTGAATCCAGCTTACATCAGCGATCTAGACACACACAAGATACAGGACAACTGAGGAAACACCGGCGCGGCAGACGCCACCTAAGAACTACTCCGATGAGGCTGAGAACTAGCTGGACGGGCAAAGGAGTTGGGCCGAAGCTCGCCCTCGAGATCAGACCGGCACACCGACACACGCTGCACACCGTCAACATGGGCAAAGTCGTCGGGCCGAAACTCGCCCTCGAGTCAAGGCCGGCTCACCAATACACACTGCACACCGTCGAGACCCGATCAAACGTCAATAAAAATAGCCACCAGGGGAGCACCATCTCGCTGAGGCACACCAAGGAGACACGCCGGGAGTGCAGATCAAGATACAAGCTTTGTCAGAGGTAGCACGCCCAAGAGGCCTCCGCCACCCAACCTCCGGAGAGCTACCCAGTGTGAGCTCCAAGACAGCGTCTTCAAGAAGAGCACGACGCGGAGCACCGACACCGCCCGATCCAAGGATATTGGGTTTTCACCGGATCACATAGGAGGGCAGAGGAAAGCCACATCGGCGCTTTCAAAAAGGAGACGACGTCCACGGACGCCACCACCGCGGCCCAGGCAAAAATCTAGGCAAGGGTTTCCCCTCGGCCGGACCTCTCCACCTCCCACACAGGACGAAGGGCGCCGCGAAGATGACCACCACACCACTGCCACAGAAAGCTACTCGCTAGGCACCACCCGTCCTCACGGCCGTGGTCCCAGCCAGCACCACCACAACAACAACGTCTACATCATCGGCTGGTGCAAAGACGGGTGGGGGGATGGTCCATGGCAGCCTTGAACGAGATGTGGGCGTTCGTCAGGCTCTCGCTCGAGTCCGCCGTCATGCTCTGCCTTGAGATTTGGTACATCGGCTTGATCACGGTCGTCACCGGCGATCTTGAGGATGCGCAGATTGCCATCGGTTCGCTTGGCATCTGGTACGTGCATGCTACCAAAATTACAACTCTTTCTTTCAGCATTCTGAAATAACTCAAGATACTAGTAGTACGGTATACAGAGTGAGTAATAGTATTGCTGAAGAAATGTTTGTGTTTTTTCAGCATGAGCATAAACGGATCGGAGGCTATGATCTTAATGCTGCCATCAGGTCAGAGCAATTAAAACTGCCTGCAGAAACTGTCGCTTCTTGTTTTGTTTAATTTATCATTAGGAGAACTTGGACGACTGAAGCAGAAATCTCAAATTCTTGTTTTCTGAGAGAGACCTGCTTACACTTTCAGTGTTCGAGTCTCCAATGAGCTAGGTGCTGGCCGTCCAAGGGCAGCAATGCACGCCGTCGTCGTCGTCGTCGCCGAGGCGCTGCTCGTCGGGCTGCTATGCATGGCCCTCGTCTTGGTCTTCAGAGATAAATTCTCTGTCATCTACACTAGCGATCTGGAGCTCCAGCAAGCCGTCTCTAAGATTGCAGGAATGCTTGGCTTGACCATGGTGCTCAACAGTGTGCAGCCTGTGCTTTCAGGTATGCTGCCTTCTTCCTCTGACATGATCATGGTTTTATCTTGTTCATGGCTTCATCTCTGGAGCTGACGACATGGATTTGCTGATGCTTCAGGGGTTGCTATTGGCGGAGGATGGCAAGGTCTTGTTGCATACATCAACCTGGGCTGCTACTACGCTTTTGGATTGCCCTTGGGCTACCTTCTCGGCTACAAATTCAACTACGAGTTAAGGTAATTGATCAGGTTAATTTGAACTACTGCAGAATTGCAAAAAAAACAACGCCATGACATTGTGATGATTGGTTATTAACAATTTTGTGTCATTGTTTCTTTGCTCAGGGGATATGGGCTGGCATGCTTTCCGGGATTGCACTTCAGACACTGATTTTACTAGTCATAGTGTGGAGAACAGATTGGACTGCAGAGCTATAGAATTCCATCGCCTTTGCAGTTTTGACCATGCTGCTTCTTGTTTGTGTCAAAACTGGATGATTTTTTTACTAGAATTGGAGAAAGAATTAACTCGAGAGTGTTAGCGGCTTAGCGCTCATCCTTATAATAGATAGCTGCTCATTTGGCTCCATTAAACAACTGTGGAAATATGAACAGATGCGATAGGACATTTCCAATCTTGAGTAGCCAGCCACATATCATATGAGCCAGGACTTCTTTATTTCTTCGTATGATTTCAGATATATTTCATATAACTTTTCCTTTTTTTGTATGGAAATATTAAAAAATCAACCTTGCCAATCTCATTGTCCGTAATTAACTGCAGGCTGCACTAGCTTTAAGCCGTGTGCGAAAGTGGGGTGGCACCGAGGAAACCAAACCTCTCCTGGAAGAGAATTAGAGCACCTAAGCATCTGTTCTATCTCCACTTAAAATCTGGATGTTTTGATACTGACGATGCCCTATATCATGGTAATTTTTTCGTATCAATAGAATATGGCAATTGGTTGAAAATATTGGATTACTATATGCATCATTACAATCATGAATGGTTGTGTGGATCTGTATATGTAAATGCCTAGAAGTTTTTTCGATTATCTGAAGAAAAAAACATCATCAGCAGCCTGAAGCCTGAACTATTTTACAACCTACTGAATTGTTTTTTTAGAGATCCCTATTGAATTGTTATGCACTAAGAGTTGCATACTGTGTTTCTTCAATAAGAAAATGGCTCAACAACACTACTCGACCATGCGAAAAAGTCCCACATCACCCGCTACTCCACGGCGAAAACGGACGGGCAAGATCCATTTCTGTCCGAGAGTCGGACGGTGCGGACCACACGATGGCCTGGGAAAGTCCAGAATCTTGCCACGATGTTTCTTTTAGAGTTTCTCCAAATCTAGCGACACTACTATAGCAGCAAATGTATAGACTAAGTGACTAAAATTGTTTTATATTCAGTCACATGTGGCAGCACAGTAGCAAAAGGCCGAGGGATAGTCCGATTTCATAATCTGATAAACAAACGCTTGTTTGACGATTATCTCATTCTTCAGAGTCAAGGATTCCAATAATGCGGGCAATGTGTATCTTTTTTCTGATATACTGCTCATAGGACTTTGGCTTCTGAACCTGAAAAAGAAAATGAATCACACTACGCAAATTATCCTTTTCAAAAGCAAGCTTAAAGCAAAGGTGATTTCATAAACTTGTTGCAGTACCCGATTATTAACTGCCTCTGCAATCAACTGCTTAGCTTTATCCTCTTTAACCTGAAGGAAAGCAGATAAGATAACGACCACATATAAGAACATTTTCAGATGGATTCCACTTGTATGTAACATACAGAAGACAGTACTTACATCCGGGGTAATGTCTTCCGTGCATGTTAGGAACTGAAGGGAGATGAAGTTAAAGATATAAGCAAACATCCATCCACAAAGGACTATATTAAGACACAACTGCAAATTTAATTTCTGTAAAGCAAAACAGCCAACCTCCTCTTTCATCATCGCCATGGTTTCGATGTAGTCCAGTGCAGCTTTCATCATAGGTTGGCGTATCGGAAACCAGTTGAGATTATAAACCTCCTCCAGAGCCTTTTCGAAACTCTGAAAATTATTCAAGGGAAAAGTCATGCATTGCTAAGCATATATAAAGTGCATGTGAAAAACAAGGACCACCAACAAGAAGCTGTTTGTGCAGAAGACTGCTGTATATTGCAGAGTACTAACTGTTCCCTGATTAACTCGCCGCCAAATCTCAAAATAGACACCATCATACTCCTTAAACCAAGTAAAATCATAACCCATGCTCTCTTTACACTCCTGAATCAAGAGAATGCAGCTGTTAGAACACTATATAGTAACCATTGTAAGCTACATTAAATTAATGTACGCGAGGGATCCTACAAAGTAGGCATTGAAAGCTAAACACGGAGTGATCTTGTGAAAGCTAGTAGAAGCAATCTTAATAGCTTGTAAACCTGCTCGGGAAGATATTTCACCCCACTGAACAAAAACAAAGTGATGAGCATAATACAAGATATATCGATAACAATGTCATTCCAAGATTTTCATATGGCCCATACTTACCTTGACAGATGACCGGCGAGTATCTATATAAGGTTCCATCCACTGTTGCCATAGATGAAGTTGTTAGTCTACAGTAATTTTGATGCATTGTACAAAATAAAATGATTTCCACAAAACGATCTGTGGTGCATACCTTGAGTTGCTTGGATAATTCCTCACAGTAATTGACATACTCTTGTTCAATCTCATAGCTATTAAGGTATTTGTGGTACTCATTGTACCTGCTGTATCCCTACATTGAGAAGGGTGGAGAGAGAAAACTCATTGCTCAGAATCTTTTAGAAAAGACAGTAAATATCAATTACTTCCTCTGTCCCAAAATATAAGATGTTTGGGTAGGCTAAAGTAGCCTACTAAAACATTTTTATATTTTGGGAAGGAGGTAGTACATTTTAACTGAAGACATGAAGCTACAAAAAATGATTTAAAAACCAAAAATGTGGCTATCAAAAAAACAATTCAGTTGCTTACAACACAATCATTAGACGCAGTCAAAGAGTCTAGTGAGCACTAAGCAACAAGGTGAAGAAGTGTTTAGCTGCTGGCACAATATTTGAGTGAGCAATGGGTTGCACTTTCCAGTTTGTCCCAACATTATGAATTAAGCTGTTTACTAAAGCTCACTAAACGTAACATGAACTCAATATCGCAGTGTAATTGGTCAAAATCTGGTCCTGATACATTTTTCTACATTTTCCAAGAAAAGGCCACCCTAACTTGGAGACTGTAATTTGACTGTAAAGACAGACATTTGAGGTAATACAAACGAGAACTGAACACAATAACAAATTGAAGGACTACTCATCCATCTACATAACTCACATGATTTTTAAGAACTAGGCGTTGGTAGTCACCCAGTTGAGAACAGCACACGTAAGGACGGTGAAAAGCCCAATCAAATGTCTCTTCTTTCTCAAAACGCCTGAAAAATCCCTCCTTCTTAAGAAACTCCGTATTATAGTCATGCTCAGATATAGCAAGAATGCGTTTCACTTCATCACCACTCAGCTCTTCCTGGGACGATGCTTGTCGTAACTGTAGACAATGAGATGACCCATATGATCAAATATAATGCAGACTGGAGGTAAATAATTCAGCACATGTATCACAGGACAAGCAAATGCTCGCAGTAGAATATGCAAGGCATTTGAAGATAGACAGTTATCTAGATAATTGTGGAGTGAACCTTGTATTGGTAATATCTGAGGCGACACAGCGCATGGCGATGGTCTTGTTTACCAAGTTCCTCGTGACTCATCTTGACTTTAAGGTCAATCCTAGGAGGCTGACAAGCCAGATTATCAAAGTAATGAAGGGACTCCTGCTCGCTGATTGGCTCACCTATGCCCAATTCATTAAGCTCTTTGATCAAAAGCTCTGCCTCTTTTGTTTCTGTATCTTTTTCAGTGGCATGAACTGCAATCTCTGCAGGGTACTCCTGCAGCATCTCTCCACTCACGCCGGTACCAGCCTCCACCTCTGAACTCTGCTTCGGCAGAGTCCCTCCGTTGTGGCGCACGTCAGCCTTGTCTTCGGTACAGTTCTTCTGTGGTGCACTCCGCTTCTGGATCAGAAGCTCCGCCTGTTGTACAGGTTCGTTGGAATCAGATTCTTCAGAGGCCATGGCAGCATCGGCCTCCTTCGCACGGTGCTCGTGCGGCCTCTCTCCCGTCGAGCCCGCGCGTGCCGCCCCTATTCCAGGATGCGGCGACGGCATCCCTCAAAAACCCTAGCCTAATCAGCCATGGCAGGCAGAGTCCCGCCTCTGCAGTTGTAACACTGGCGGGGATGAGAACGTTTTCGTGGACTACGTGTGCTACTCTAACTAGAGCACGAGAGCATGAATTCGCGTCCGTTTAGGACGCGATCTTCTCTTCGTCCGCGATTCCTCTCGATCAGAATATCAGATCGACGGATCATTTTTCTTTCCTGCAACTTATGGCCTTTTTTTTCGCAAACTGACGGAGCTAAACGAGTTTTAGAAAGAAGAAAAGAACCCTAACAAAATTTACCATTCGAGCAACGAGTTTTATCTGTCCTCTATTTTTTTTTTGAATTTTAACGCATTTTACTAACTGGCAAACACACTTACATCATCCATGATTACAGGAACCAAAAAATCGGGAGGTTCCTCAAGCCACATAGTGAACTGAGTACCCTCCACTTTACTAGCTAGCGTATGAGCAGCAACATTGGCCTCCCTAGGGCAATGGCTGAATAAGACATGAGACAGATTGCGACACTGGAAAGAGATGTTCTCATAAATAGCTGCGGCCGCTCCAATTGAATTTCCTCCATTCTTCATCACTTCAATCACCTCCAAACAATCTGATTCAATCATAATACGATTGCATCCCACCACATTAGCTAGTGCCAATCCATTTTCCAGGGCCATTGCTTCAGCTGTTGCAGCATCTTCAACAAAAGGTAAAGTCGTGCTACAACTAGCAATGAACATCCCAGCAGCATCCCGGATAATAGCATCAGTCGCTCCCGATCCAAGATCAACATCAAACGCAGCATCAACATTCATTTTCACAAAACCCTCCCCTGGTTTAACCCAGCCATGCCGAGCTATCGGCCCATTCCCCTTCTTCTTCGCCCTAGAATAGTTAGTCACCAGCGCAGCAATAGCCTGGGCCGACCGTGATATCTGTCCTCTATTTTAAAGCGAGGTGACCAGGACAATCTATTGTAAAGAGTGGGCGGATAGGTAGCAGCTACCGGCGATTGATTTCCCGTGTGTCCCGTGCAATTATTCTTCCCTTGTCGTCGGTTATGATTTATTTTTAGGCTGAGCTCAATCGTCATGTCAATTGATTCTAGGTAAAATCGGGAGCGGAGATTTCGTTCATCCGAGCTCCACTGTTCTCAATATTTAATTTAATTGTTTTGAAAAAGAAGCATGCATGTTTTTAATGATACTAGGCAACGTGGCGCGGCATACGCCGCGTCCGTGCAGTAAAATTCATATTTCAAAATGTCGACATTTAAAAATTGTGCAGATTTAAAAACTGTTGGAATTCAAAAAAGTTTACATTTATTAATTGTTCAGATTTGAAAAATTGGTAAAACTGGAAAGTTATTCATATTCGTATTCTTTTCACGTTTGCAAGATGCTCAGATTTGAAAGGCATTCAAAAGGTAAAAATATTTAAATTTGAAATTTTGATCGTATGCCACAATTAGTCAGCATTTATTTTTGTGATCATGCTGATATGTTTTCCATGTTTTTCCGACGGATAGATTTAAAGTTATTGATATATTGTTTGCATTTTTTAAAAATTACGGATCAAAAGATATAAATTTTATTAATTTTCTAAAAGTTGTCATTTCCATAAGCTCCATAATTAAAATAAAAAGGTTATATTAGTTCTTCTAATTTAAATTATTTAAAGTTGTTTAATCATGCATGGTAATGTGTTAGTTGCAAAGAGCTCTTTTTTGTGCAAATTTTGGTATATTGTTTTTTTTGAATTACGAATCAAGAGATATGAATTTTATAGTTTTTCATGTAATTATTAATCATCTGACAGCCGGGGCCCACATTTTAGGATTTTATTAATTACGGAAATCGTTTAAGAAATTATTAATTTTCTGTCAAGCGGGGCCCACACGTCAGCGTTTGGCACACACGCGACGGCGGCCCTCCGGCGAGCTCGCTCTGCTCGCTGCAGGGCGCGTGCGAGGCTGGGGCCGCGCGTATTCGCGGGAGGAGGCCGCGAGGAAGCCGGTGGCGGCGGAGGTGGACCATTTGGTCACCGGATTCGCCGGCGACGACCAGAACAGCGGTGGCGGGCGGCGGGCACACGGCCACGGCGAAGGAGGGCACGGGGAAGGTCGGGAAGAGGTCTATCCGGAGCAGCGCATCACCAGGAGGACGATGGGGTGGTCGGGGAGGCGAGGCGAGGTCGGAGCGGAGCGAATCGAGCTTCACGGGGCGGCGGCCGGAGTTGGGGAAGGAGAGCACGGCGGCGGCGATTCCGGGCGTTCCGGCAGGCGATCGTCGGTGAGGAGGTGGAGGAGACGTCGGCGAAGCTCCGTGCGTGGTTCGATCTGACGGGTAAGGAGCGAGAGGCGACGGCGTGCGTCGGCGGCGGAGGCGACCTCGGCGTCGCGCGGGAGAGAGAAGGGGGGTGTGCGGACGGTTTTGCAGAGAAGTCCTTGGTGTTTTCGTAATTGTAAATAAATCCATGTTAGTGAGGAGTTGTGGACGGCGGCGCAGATTCTGATTCTTGAAGGGTGTTTTTTGCAAAAATACGCGGTGACGGGGCGACCGGCTGGCCACCTGCTGACGTGGCGCGTCCTGATTGGTAGAAATTGATGGGAACTGTAGCTTGCGCTGGGGAGATGTCGTGGCCGTTTCCTGGTCGTCGGATCGCTCGGATCGGACGGCCCAGAAAAGGCAGCGACGTGGCCGCGGGATCGGGGAGATCCTTTCCACCCTTTATATATTGATCTATATCGTACCATTATGCAAAATATTTTACGGTTCAAGCTACACCAAAGTGATAAATGTACATATCTTTTTTTTTTTTGCAAAAAGGCCAACAATTACATTGATCATCAACATCGGTATAAATAATTATAAATAAATTATTTATAAAGGGTGGAGAGTGGTTCATGATTTTGTACCTGTGAGAGCTATCCTTCACAGGCGTCATATGGAGGACCATGCGAACTGCCTTGACTGTGGGCTGAAGAAGACACTGTTTTTCATGCCGTTACGGTTTGCCCTTTATCTAAGCAATTCTGGATTCTGTTCAAGGAGATGTTTGATATT
This sequence comes from Poa pratensis, assembly GCA_947311845.1. Taxonomy (NCBI): domain Eukaryota; kingdom Viridiplantae; phylum Streptophyta; class Magnoliopsida; order Poales; family Poaceae; genus Poa; species Poa pratensis. The sequence goes on along the minus strand of CAMZMU010000076.1, from coordinate 39,377,937 downwards.
AAGCTCCCTCATCTGCACCCTCTGACTTGGACAGCTGACCTTCTGGATGGATCGTTGTGCCCTCCTCCTGATGCTTGTGCCATCCTCTGTGGCATGTGGGCTGTTTGGAAAGCTCGAACTGATCGTCGGCACGACAAAGTTCGTCTGAACTTGGAGGCGGCTTGCTGATGGGCTCAGGATACAGCAGCTGATCTGATCACAGAGGCAAGAAATCTGGGATGCTCAAACCCAAAGCCGCTCGAGCCTGCCAAATGGTTTCCTCCTCCCTCCGGTGTAGTAAAAGTGAACGTGGATGCCGCATTTGATCAGAAATGCTTGGCTGGGGCGACGGGGATGCTGATCAGAGACCACCATGGCTGTTTCATTGCAGCTAAAGCAAAAAGGTATGACAATTTACCTAGTGTCTGGTGGCTGAAGCCCTTGCTTGTCGTGATGGTGTCCAGCTCTGCTTTGACATCAAGGCTGTGCATGTTGTCCTTGAAACTGATTGTCAAAGTCTGATCGAGCTTTGGAAGACGAGGGAGAAGAATAGGTCAGAGGTGCTTTCTATCCTCCTTGACATTCAAGAGACATCAAAGGAATTTGCTTCCTTTAGTTTTACCTACATTAAGCGTGGCGCTAATATGGCGGCTCACTGTTTAGCTAAGCAAACTTCTGCTGTTAGTTCGGAGAGTACCTGGATGAACCAGGCTCCGATGTGTATCACTTCCTGTATTTAGCATGATAACTCTATAGTTGCTGTTTAATATATTCCCTTTAACTCGCAAAAAAAAACATTGTGTTCTTCAGATGGCTTGATGTATGCGGATATGGATCTTTCATATTCATTCTGAAAATATTCAAATATGCGTGCTGTGTAAACTTTGCTTGCTTGTATTATTGCAGGAGTCCTTATTCTAACTCTAGGCAATTTTTTTCTGGACTCATATTCCTCATTTAGCTCATTGTCTCGCTTTCCTTGCACACCCTCTCTAGATGCTTGAAAAAACGGAGGATGTCAAGATCAGACTTCATATGGTTTTTTTTTGGTCACTGGGGGGCCATCATCAGGAACCACGATGGTGATATCATCCTTTCAGCTTGGAATCAAATCGAACGCTGTCAATCGGTCACGGAAGCTGAGGCTGTTGCGGTGCTGGAAGGAATCCGCCTAGCCGAACAACTCAACCAGAAGACGGTGCTTGAAAGCGATTGTCTAAATGTCATATCTGCGATCAACTCCAGAAACTGGGGAAGAGCACAGGAAGGTCCTGTGTATATTGAAGCTTACCAAGTTATCCAACGTCTTCCTGCATTCCGTGCTCAACATGCTCCGAGGCTGGCCAACCGGGCAGCTCATTTGCTAGCTGCTTTATGTAAAGAATCTGGTTTTAGTGGTTTGCTACTGTCCTCGGCTCCTGAAACTGTTACTAAGCAAACTAGTCTTGATTGTAATCCTATACTCAGTTCTTAATTTATTTATGGAAAAAAAAAGACTTCAGATGGTTTTTCAAGTCACTGTTCAAGCTCTCACTTAATTGTGTGCTTCTCATCCCTAGAGTGTGAGCATTCCTCATGTAACATCTTGCCCATTTCTCTTTTACTTTATATATACTGTCCAACCAAGTTTGTGTATCCACCTTGCTTCTAATGGCAGTGAAAGCTTCTTCAAAGCTTCTTCATCCTCATACTTGTACATGCAAGCACTGAATTCACAAGAACATTTGGGCATAGTTCATAGTGAAATGCAGAGTTCTCTGACTTCTTATCTTGAAAATACTTAAGCATAGTTCCAGCTTCACCATATCTCAACTCCCTTTGACGCTTAGTTCGCAAATAGTTCTTGTGATCACGACGTGTGTATCCAAGAATTGTTGGCCCGCCGATTCGCCGGCTTGCCAACTCATGAGCTGTTTTGGGACAATTCCTGAATCATCTGCTGTTTCGATTTCAAAAGCTTGCAAACTCGTAATCTTTCGCTGTGACGACATCAAGTGCATGTTTCGGGCAATTGCAGGACATGATTGTGCTCAACAACTAAATCATGCATTTCATAATTTCCTATCTCTCGGTCTATAGTGATTCCCATCCGAACATTGCATCCAGTTCTTATTTCTGCACGAGGACGCCTCGTGTTATGATCTCTTTTGTCTCTTGCTCGATAGCCCTCGTTGGAACAAACATATCTCGCCGAAGTGACTACTCCATCAAGTTTGCTCTTGTTTTCATAGTTTACCCTTACGTCAAAACCAATCTGGCCTCCATAAAAGGTCCAGAATTTCCAAGCCTCATTCGTAGAACTAAATTTCATGCCAATCCGAGGCATCCAAGTAGGGATCATATTTTTCCTGAGAAAATTAGGCATACAAATTAGACATAATTGTCCACTTACACTAGGCGAAGAGGATGCTATAGCCAGATTCGAAAAAATTGATCAAACCTGCTTGGATCTTCGTTGGTGGAGTTAGTCTGACATGCCATTAGACCTCCTTTCTCCTCTTCTGTTAGCAATCGTTGGTAGCAGATCCAAGCGGGATGGAGGCTAAAAGGGGATAATACGCATCATCTACAAATTGTGTGTACCTTGGTTTAGCTCTGATAGAAGGAGGCCGAGCGGGAGGAAGAAGGAGGCCGAGCGGGAAGGAGAACGCACAGCAAGGACGAGTCGAACAGATCGGCAGATCGCTATTTGGCGCGAAAAAGTATGATCTGTGCGTGAAGTTTGGCCCAGCAATTTTCCCTCCACCGTTCTGGAGTTAGTTTCAATTAGTAGCAGAAATTAAGGAGAGAGAATATAGCCATCGGATTAGAATGGAGGGCAGATTCTGTACTCTACAGCACACGTACAGTATTAACCCGACTGCAGAGGAGCCGAGCCCATATACTTTATAACTACATAGTTCCACATTTGAGTCACACACTCAAAGACAAGTACTTAAGTTTTACACACAAAGGACTCTATGAAATATGAATACAAGTTTGAAGGAAAGCACAATTTCAGAATCTGATAAACAAAGCTCGTTTGACGATTATCTTGACTCTTCAGAATCCAATATTCCAATAATGCGCGCAATGTCCATCTTCCTTCTGATATACTGCTCATAGGACTTGGGCTCATTAACCTGAAAATGAGATTTACTCCGGAAAGTAAAGTATCTTTCAAAAGGATACGTGCAGAGGTTGACACGTGCATAGGTGATTTCATAAATTACAGTACCTGCTTTTTAACTGCCTCCAAAATCAACTCCTGAGCTCTATCCTCAACCTGAAGGCAAACGACCAGCCATCTTATAAATAAACATATTCCAACGGATTAACTTGCATCTCACATACAGAGGACGGTACTTACTTCTGGAGTTACGGCTGCCATGCAAGTATGGAACTGAAGGAATGAAGATGAAAAGGTATAAGCATATATACACAAAGGAGTATTAAGTTAAACCTACAGAATATCTATTAACCACAAGAGCCCACCTCCTTTTCCAGCATCTTCATGGCGTCATCGAACTCCAGTGCAGCTTTCAGATAATGTTGCCGTGACAGAAACCTGTTCAGATTATAAACTTCCTCGACAGCCTCTTTGAAACTCTTCTGAATATCATTCAAGGGAAATTTCATGAATTGCTAGGCATACAGTACATTGTATGTAAATACAAGAAACCACCATTGAATAGTTGCTTAGTTGTGCAGAAAACTGGTGTACAATGTAGAGTACTAACCGTTCCATAAGTGATACGGCGCCAGATCTCAAAATAGAGACCATCTAACTCCTTAAAAAAAGTATAATCGTAGACCATGCTCTCTTTACACTCCTGAATCGAAAGAATGCAACTGTCAGATACAACATAGTAGTCACTGTAAGCTACATCAAATTAACATGGGTGAGGGATCCTACAAAGAATGCATTGTAAGCTAAAGCCGGAGTGATCTTGTGAAAGCTAGTAGCAGCAATCTTAACTGCTTGATAAACTCCTCGGGAAGATATTACATTCCACTGAACAACAACAAAGTTATGAGAGTGCGACAAGATACATAGATAACAGTGTCATTCCAAGAAATTTGTGTGGCCATACTTACCTTGAAACATGGCCAGTCAGTGTCTACATAATCTTCCATCCACTGTTGCCAGAGCAGAAAAATGTTAGTCCATATAAATTTCAAAGCATAGAACAAATAAATCCTTAACATGATCCCTGATGCATACCTTCAGTTGTTTGGTTAATTCCTCACAGTACTTGACATACTCGATTCAGTCTCATAGCTATGAAGGTACTTATGGTACTCACTCCACCTCGTGTACTCGGTACCAGCCTACATTGAAAATTAGAAAATGCTTATTGCTTAGAAATTTATAGAACGGCAAACAATATATAACCTAAGCACCTACTGTTTAAGTAAATATACTTGAAGCTGAAATGAATAAGTCTATATTTAAACCAGGAATGACGAAGAACCAAAGAAGTTAGTGTTTCTCAGAAAAATCAATTCGTTTGCTAACGGAAAAAAATCATTAGTGGCAGTCCAGGAGTCTACCATGAACTGTTTCCAAACGAAGGTGGTGAGCACTAAGCAACAAGGTGAAAGAACATATTGTCGTCTGCGACTATATTTGAGTTACTATTAAGTTACACTTTCCAGTGTATCAAAACATTATGAACGCTCTTTTTAAACAAAGGTTTACTAAAGCTGACTAAACATACCATAAAGTCACATCTCAGTGTATGTGGTCTATAATCTGGTCCTATCACAGTTTCCTACTTCTTTTTCAAAACAAGACGTCAGTAGTTTTGGAGACTGTTTATGTGACTGCTAATACAATTGACTACAATTATAAATTGAAAGGACTAGTCATCCATCAGCAAATAACTCACATAATTGTTTAAAACTAGGCATTGGTAGTCATTCAGGGAAGAACAGCCTGAGTAATCAGGGTGGAAAAACCAATCAAATGTCTTGTCTTCCTCAAAGCGCCTAAAAAATCCCTCCTCCTCAAGAAAAGCATCATCACAATCCTTTTCAGATATATGAAGAAGGCTTAGATGGTGATCCTCCATCAATTTATCATAATTCAGATCGTCCTCAAGGAACTGCTCAGAAAATTCGTGCTCAGATTTATGAGGAAGGCTTAGATGGTCATCCTCTTTCAATTTATCACCATGCAGCTCTTCCTTGGACGCTTGTTGTTCAAACTGTAGACAATGAGATGATGACCCATGAGATCAAATTACATGAGACCAGGAGGTTAAATAATCAAGCACATGTAGCATAGAACAAGTAAATGCTAGGAAAATAATGCATGGCATGTGAAGAGACCAATACTTCTATAGATAGAATTGTGGAGTGAACCTTGTATTTATAATATCTAAGGCGATATCTTGCTTATCGAGCTCCTCATCTTCCAGGCTGACCTCAAGATCAATCAAGCCAGGACCTGAAGACAGCCGATCAAGGTAATCACTGAACTCCTCGTTGCTGATATCCTCTCCCTTGCCCAGATCGTTCAGGGTTTGTATCAAAAGCTCCAATTCTTGTGTGGTTTCATCCTTGATACGTACAATCTCGTTCGAATCAGATCCTTGTATGTCCTTGGCAGTATCGGCCTCCTCTACAGGGTACTCGTGCAGCATCTCTCCACTCAAACCGGTACCACGATCCACCTCTAAACTCTGCTTCTGCATAGCCGCAGCCGCCTCCTCCGCAGGGTGCTCGTGCGGCATCCCTCCAGTCGAGCCCGCTTTCGGGGATGCGGCCCTCGAAACCCTAGCCTAGTTCTGAGCCCCGGGTATGTTCCTTTTTGTAAAAAAAAAACGAAAGAACTTATGGCCCACGCGGCCACGCCGATGACGGAATTCGAGTCTGTTTAGGACGCTCTCTTTCCTTCATCCGCCACTCGTTCTTCCGATCAGATGGACCGACCGATTTGTTGTCAAACTTGCAGAGCTACACAAGTTCCGGATAGAAAGAAAAGGGGAAAGAACCCTGTAGAACTAATGCACTCTCCCGTCCATTCCATAAAAATACCTGCGGCAATGGCACTACGAACAGAAAATTCCAAAAAACCCACTACAATTGCGCGCAAAGTTCGCTAATCCACCGGTATTAAGTAATTTCTCAAAAATCTAACATAATTGTGCTGGTTGTGTTCAAAATAGCACTGATGCTTGATTTTGGCCGTGTTAAGCCGATTTCTCATAGACATATCTAACTTACTGGGTTTTTCGTAAGTTTCTAAGGGATCTATTTATTTCTATTTTCTATTTTTTATGTTTCTCTCATGTTTTCAATCTGGCACCCACCGTCATGTAGCCCACCACCGCCTCCCTACTCGGCATCCCCACCTCCATCACCGGACCAGCCTCCCATCCCTTTTGTCCCCGGCAGTCGGTGCCTACCTAAGCTCTGCGTGCGGCCCCTTCTCTCAGGTTAGATCCTAGCGCGGAGGTGGGTTCATCGCCTGACGCCTGTCGTAGAACTTGTCGTATAGTAGCTTCGCCTGTCCCTGTGATCCTTCACGCAAAAGAAATCGACGCAAGAGGCCCTCCTGAGGTTGACCTCGTCTTCATCTTCCCCGCATTCGTCGCTCGTCGCCTTGCCGTCGATCTCGTCTTGGCGAGCCCCATAATTCTGTGTGACAAGGCGGGGCAAGCCAGTAGGGGCGCAGCCAATGGCACGGAGCGGGGCAAAGCCATTACGGGCGCGGCCAATCGCGCAAGGTCGAGGGAAGTCGTGAATCGAGGGGATGCTGGTCGTACTCCAGCGCTAGAGCGCGACCGCTGCTCCTTCTCGATGAGGTGAGCGTTCCAGGATGATGTCCTCCATATCCAGGAGCTCCACGACGCGCCTCAAAGGCGACAACACCGCAAGGCTGGCCGGCCATGAGGGCAGCTGGGAGCTGCGAGAGACGCATACATGATTTGGGGTAGGCGCGCGGAGGGGTTCCCGGCCGTCGGTGGGGTGGTGCGAGCGCCATGGCCAGCAGCGGTGAATTCAGAGATGAATATTTTCAAAAAAATAATATTCAAGGAGAAGTTTACAACAACAAAAAAAACTACAATTAATATTGTCTCCTTGCCACGCCTATCTAACAGTGGGCCCGTTGTCACAGTTTACGCGGTTAAACAAAATCATCAGTGGTATTTGAATGCAACCAACGCAATTGTGATGGATTTTTGAGAAATTACCGAATACCGGTAGATTTGCAAACTTCGCGTGCAATTGTGGTGGTTTTTTTTTTTTTTACTTTCTCCGCCACGAATGCCTACCATGGCGGAGGGTCGCCGCTGTCCCGGACGTGCCCGTCCATCCTCAGGTGCTTAGCACAAGATCCGTGGGGGTTGCAGATACAGGGTAAGAAGGAGCAATTTCATCACGACAATCCGACAACCCGAAGAGCTGGAAGATTTGCCAGCTTCTTCTGCTCATCCAACGAACTGCTACTCACCCAGGGGAATCACGCGTCACATTGGCCAGCTTCTTCTGCTCGTCCAACGAGCTGCAACAAGTACAAGTAGCAGGCTAGCAACATCAGTCAGCTGCCAGTCCAGAGCATCCTGCTCTGCTTCCCGATGTCGTCCTCGACTCCTCCTCATCCGCCGCCCTGTCGTCGCTCTCATCGAACTCCAGCTCTGGCTTGCTCAGCATAATGTCTTCCATGACTGAGTAAAGAAATATTAGCGAGTGCCTCAATTATTCATGTGTCCACGTGGAGGCTTCGTTTGGAATAGTTACTCTATTCAACCGCGTACGTGCATCAAAAGCTTAGCTCTCTTTCTCCCCAGGGAACACAAATCATAAATTTACTAACTGAGAAGACTATAGAATACCAAGAAATTCTCTGCACATAAGAACAATATGTTCCTAGTACCATATTTGCTCCCAAACTGCATAAATTATCTAGAACTGCATATATTATAGATCACTAACATTTCTGGATATACCATCTCACGCCGGCAGCGCAGTAGCAAAAGGTTGAGGGATTGTCCAATTTCATAATCTGATAAACACTTGTTTGACGATCATCTCATTCTTCAGACTCGCTGCCTCAATCCTCTCGAGGAAGGATTCCAATAATGCGGGCAATGTCTATCTTCTTTCTGATATACTGCTCATAGGACTTTGGCTTATTGACCTAAAAAATAATATGGGTTTAACTAGGCAGACCGTCTTTCAAAAGCACGCATCCAGACATGATCCCATATATATATCATAAATTACGTACCCGCGTTTGAACTGCCTCTGCAATCAACATCCGAGCTTTATCCTCTGTATCCTGAAACCAAGCAGACCAGATATCACATAAATAACTTATTCCAATGGATTACACTTGCATCTCAGGTACAAAAAACAGTACTTACTTTCTTGGTAATGGCTTCCGTGCAGGTCTTGTACTGAAGGAAGGAAGATTAGGAAAGATAAGCACATATGCAAGGAACATCAATTTACAACTACAAATTATCTATTAAACCAAAACAGCCCACCTCCGTTTTCATCAGCATCATGTTGTAGTCACACTCCAGTGCACCTTCCATTCTAACTTGGCGTAACGGAAACATGTTCAGCTTACAAACCTCGCCCAGAGCATCTTCGAAACTAAGCTGAACATTATTCAAGGCAAAAGTCATGCACTGCTAAGCATACAGAGTGCTAAAACAAGGAACGACCAAAGAATAATCGCTTAGTTGCGCAGAAGACTGGTGTACAGTGCACAGTACTAACCGAATTTTGTGTTTTCCGTCGCCAAATCTCAAAATAGAGACCATCGTACTCCTTAAACCAAACAAAGTCATAGGACATGCTGTCTAGAAACTCCTGATCAAATGATTACAACTGTTAGATACTGTACTGCATCTTAGCCTTTGTAAGCCACATTATATTAATGTATGTAAGGGAACCTACATTGTAGCCATTATAAGCCAAAACTGGAGTGATATCTTGATAATCAGTAGCAGCGATCTTGATTGCTTGATATGCTCCACGATCAGTTATGTAATTCCACTGAGCAACAATGAAGTTTGTTATGAGGCGCTACAAGATATACAGATAACAGTGTCATTGCAAGATTTTCGCATTGCCATACTTACCTTCAAAGACGGACAGTAACCTACATAATCTTCCATCCACTGTTGCCAGAGCAAAAAGGTTTGTTAGTCCAAAGAAATGCAAAACACTGAACACATAAAATAAGATTTGTGACCTTTAGTTTCACGGATAATTCCTCACAGTACTTGACATACTCTTTCTCAGTCTTATAGCTATGAAGGTACTCGTGGTACTCACTCCACCTGTTGTACTCAGTTCCACCCTACATAAAAAAGGATAGAGAGAGAACCCATTGCTTAGAAAATTTTACAAATGACTGGGAGTACACAGCGTAAACAGCTATATTCTTATTGAAGATTTTAAGCTGTAAATATATTTTAATTTTGAAGCATATGATAAAGAACTGAACAACAATGTGAAAGAAATTTCGTTGGGTTGCACTGCATAGTTTCTAAATTGATAAACAATTAAGTTACACATTCCATTATATAGTTTATAGCAAATATTACTAAAAACACTAAATTTAGCATGAACAAGCATCTCCGTGTATTAATTTATTTATAATCTGTAACCTGATATACTTTTCTAAGTCATATAGCTATGGGGGTACTTAAGGTATTCATTCCACCTGCAGTAACCCTACATAGAAAAAGATATATATAGAGAGAGAACCAATTGCTTAGAATATTTAGAACGACAGAAAGTGCATAACGTATACAACTAATTACAGACCTCGAGCTATAAAAATAAACTTACTACCTCCGATCCATATTAATGGCCTCAACTTTATCTAGATACGGATGTATCTAGTTAAGTGTTTAGACTAGATGCATCCGTATCTAGACAATGTTGAGACCATTAATATGGATCGGAGAGAGTATTTTAAAGCAGATATGATAAAGAACTGAACAAAAAGGGTGAAAGAAAATTTCGTCGGATGGCACTATACTTGAATTAGTTGGCCTGGCCAGTTTCTATGTTGATAGAATAATGAGTTCCACACTGACTCCAGTACATAACAGTGTAAAAATGCTTCTTTTAAGGCAAATATTACAGAAGGTTAGTACATGTAGCATGAACTCACATCTCGTGTGTAATTGGTCTATAATCTGGAACCCGATACATTTTCAAAGTTTCTCAAAGCAAGACATCCTAGAGATTATTTAGCACACACCATGATTCTACATTGATCAACACTCACCAAATCATGGACACTCTATTGTGATTGCAACAGCCAGACAGTTGTGCAAAATTTACCACAATTATAGATTGAAATACTGACGCCAGAACATAACTCACGTAGTTTCGAAGGACAAAGCTGTTGCCCGTGAGATAGAGAGAGAGTGTGTGTTCCAAAGAAATGGTTTGCCTCCATTTTCTACTTAGTATTCCTCCCTTTAAATAGGGGCTATGCAGCCGGGTTGCCTAAGCCAACTATCCTGTCACATCACAATGATGTGACCGGTCATACCCATACCCTGTCTACCATGACGCGCTACTGCATCACTGACACTAGCAATACTGTAGGTGACGTCTAGCACGTCCTAGCTACCTACTCTGTACTTGATGCTGACGCATCACTTCAGGACACTGGCTACAGGACAAAAGCCCTCGCACCAGAGGAACCTGGCAACTACTTCGACTCGTGACAGGTCCCGGAGTCGAACACTTCCTCGACTTGGGACAGACCCCGAAGTCGGCACTCTCTAACTTATTGACTCCTCCTCCACACTCGAAGGGATCGTCGACTGAACACACAAGCTTATTTCCAACAATCACTCCCTAGGCTTGAGTTCTGGAGACACCTCCACCATGCCGATCCTTGTGCGCAGCTCCGCCAGGCGGACTCGTCCAAGTGGCTTGGTCAGCATGTCCGCGAGTTGGTGTTCGGTGGGCACGAACTCCAGCTCGACCTTCTTCGCATCCACGCAGTCTCGAATGAAGTGGTACTTCAGGTCGATGTGCTTTGATCGCTCGTGGAAGACGGGATTCTTGGCGAGCGCGATAGCCGATTTGTTGTCGACCTTGAGTACCACGTGCTCTGCTTCGCCGTTGCTGAACTCGGACAGCAACCGAGCCAGCCAGATCCCCTGGCAAGCAGCTGTGGCAGCCGCCATATACTCCGACTCGCAGCTCGACAGAGCCACGATCTTCTGCTTGAGTGACTACCAGGTCACTGGGCTGCTCCCGAGGAAATACAGGGTGCCCGACGTCGCCCGCCAGGTCGCTGTCGCTGTAGCCGACCAGGCGCGGTGTACCTGCATTCCTCCCATACCTACATCCGAGACGCGGAGTCCCGGCGATGTAGCGTAGGATGTGCTTCACGGCCGCGAGGTGCTCCAGAGTTGGAGCCTCCATGAACCGCGATACGAACCCGACTGCGAAGGTCAGGTCCGGCCTCGTGTGCACCAAGTACCGGAGGCTCCCGACTATGCTCCGGTACTCGGTAGCATCTGTCGCGGGTGTCGTGCTGCACTTGGACAGCTTGAAGCGCGGCTCCATGGGTGCGTGGACGGGGTTGCACCCGCCCATCCTCGCCTTCTCCAGCAGCTTCAGGGCATAGGCACCCTGCGAGATATCGATCCCGCTGGGTCCTTGTCGAACCTCAATGCCGAGGTAGTAGCTCAGCAACCCGAGGTCGGACATCTGGAATAGGCTCCGCATCTCCAGCTTGAATCTGTCGATGTCGCTGGAATCCGAGCCCGTGATCACCAAGTTGTCGACGTAGACACCGACTAAGAGCCGGCTCGGTGTCACTCCTCGCGCGTACATGCCATGCTCTGACTCGCACCTTGCGAACCCGAGCTTGACGAGGCATGCATCGAGCTTGGTGTTCCATGCCCTTGGCGCCTGCTTGAGGCCGTAGAGCGCCTTGTCGAGTCGAAGCACCAGGTGCTCCTTCCCCTTTACAGCGAAGCCAGTTGGCTGCTGCACATATACCTCTTCCTCCAACTCGCCGTTGAGGAAGGCTGACTTGACGTCCATGTGGTGGACGTCCCACGCCGCACTCGTCGCCACGGCTAGAAGTAGCCTAACGGACTCGAGTCGAGCCACGGGTGCGAAGACCTCGTCGTAGTCGACCCCGTGCCGCTGCACATAGCCCTTCACCACCAGGCGAGCCTTGTGCTTAAGGACTGCGCCGTGCGCATCCTTCTTCACCTTGTACGCCCACTTCAGGCCGATCGCGCGGTGACCTGGTGGTAAGGTGGCTAGTCGCCAAGTCGAGTTCGACTCGATGGCCTCCAGCTCCTCCTGCATCGCCTGCCTCCAGCTGGTATGCACCTTCGCCTCATCGAACGAGCCTGGCTCTTCGGAGGCGAGATAGTGGAGCTCCTCGTCCGGCTCAAGGGCCGAACCTGCCTCGAACACGTTCTGCAGCGTGTGGAACCGGTGATCGAAGCTCATGTCGTCTTCTGCATCGAGCATACCTGAGTACCTCGAGGGCGGCGTGACGAACTCGACGCCAGAGACAGCCTGAGTCGAAGACTCGGCTGTCGGGTGCTCCGGTGTTGTTGGAGAACCAGCTGGGGATCCACTCCCGTCTCCTGGAGTCGGCGAGTCTGGAGTCGGCGAGTCGGGTGCAGGACCCGCACTCCCGTCTCCCGGAGTTGGCAGCGGCTCGAACACCATGTGCTCGACCGCGAAGGTGTCGACTCCGAAGGTGTTCACCGGAGTGTCCGGCGAACTCCAGTCCCAGCGCGCGTTCTCGTTGAACACGGCATCTCGCGTGATGGTCACGCGGTTAGTCACCGGGTCATAGGCCCGATAACCCTTCGTCCCAGGTTGGTACCCGACGAAGATCATCGGCCTGCTCCGGTCGTCGAGCTTTTTCAGCCCGGGGCGCGTCTCTCTAACATGCACCACACATGCGGCCATGCCGGGACTCGAACGGCGTCTTACCGTCCACGCTCTTGCTTGGCGACCTGTTCAAGATGAACACGGCCGTCGTCACCGCCTCACCCCAGAATTCTCCGAGTACCTTCTTGGCCTTCAGCAGACTGCGGGCCATGCCCACAATCGTCTGGTTGCGTCGCTCCACGACGCCGTTCTGTTGCGGGGAGTACGGAGCCGTCAGGTGACGCTCCACTCCGAGCTCAGCGCAGTATGCTGTGAAGGACCCGGAGGTGAATTCGCCTCCGCGATCCGTGCGCAGCGTGTGCAGCTTGCAGCCAGATTCCGACTCGACTCCCGCCTGGAGTCGAATGATGGCGGCTGCGGCCTTGTCCTTCGTCGAGAGAAGGGCGAGCCACATGTACCGCGACAAGTCGTCCACCAGCAGGAGGAAGTACCTCTTCCCGCTCGGTGTGGCCGGGGTGATCGGCCCGCAGAGGTCGCCGTGGACCAACTCGAGTCGCTCCTTCGCCCGGAACTTCGCTTGCTTTGCGAATGGGGCTCGCCTCTGCTTCCCTGCTAGGCAGGCGTCGCAGAGCTGGTTCACGTGCTCCACCAGAGGGAGGCCACGCACCATCTCGCCCTTCGCCAGTCGGTGCAAGCAGTCGAAGTTGAGGTGCCCGAACCACGCATGCCAAGTCCACGCCGGGTCGTCGCCAGTGCCCACGACTAGGCACACTGGCTGCGCGACTCGCGCGTGCAGCTTGTACATCTGGTTCGGTCTCGCCTGACCTTGATCAGGAGCTGCCGCTCCCTATCACGCACTCGAAGGATCCCATCCTCGATCAGGACCTGGCAACCGTTCTCGTCGAACTGGCCCAGGCTGATGATCTGCGTGTTCAGCCGGGGTATGTAGTACACCTCGGTGACGGCCCGATGCTCGCCTGACTTGCAGACGATGAGCACCGTCCCCTGCCCGCAGATATCGACTCGCGAGCCGTCACCGAACTTGACAGTCCCGGTGACGCTTGTGTCGAGTTCCGCGAACGCGGCGCGGTCACCAGTCATGTGATTGGTGGCTCCCGAGTCAAGGTACCAGACGCCCTTCTTGGCGTCCCCCTCTTGCGCCAGGTTGACCTGCGCCTTCTCCTCTAGCATGAGGAGGACCGGCTCCTTGCGAGTCGGGTCGGCCAGCTCCTTCCGAGCTATCACGGTTGACTCCTCTCGAGTGACCGCAGTCGAGTGCTCTCCGCTCGACGAGGCTATCGGGTCCTTGCGACCCGACACTCCCGGCTGCTGGAGCCGGGTGGCCAACTCCTCCCGATTCGCCATGGTTAGCTCCTTCTGAGCCAACGCTGTCGAGTCCTCCTGACTCGATGATTCTGCCGGGTCCTTGCGACCCAACACGGCCGACTCCTCTCGAGTCGGCGAGCCCAGCTCCTCCCGAGCTGAGGCAGTCGAGTCCTCGCGACCCGACGATGTTGTTGACTCCTCTCGAGTCGACGAGCCCAGCTCCTCCCGAACTGGGGCAGTCGAGTCCTTGCGACCCGACGATTCTGTCGACTCCTCTCGAGTCAACGTGTCCCACTCCGCGACCCACTAGATCGACGCGAGTTCCTTCGGAGGAGTCGATGATCCCTCCGACTGTGCCACCGGTCGAGTCACTGACTCTGCCACCGGTCGAGACAAGGGTGCCGCCTCCGAGGTGCTCGACTCCGCCTGGCGAGTCGAAGCAGGGAGCTGTGGGGCAGACGCGATGGTGCAGGTCTCCATCATGAGGAGTGCGTTGTCGTCTTCTTCATCTCCGCCACGGACGAGGTGTGCTTCCGCACCCTCTGCGCACACGAGGTGTGCTTCCTCGCGCTTCTTCTTGCGGCAGTCTGATACGTCTCAAACGTATCTATAATTTTTTATGTTCCATGTTGATATTATATCAATTGTTACATGTTTTATATACACTTCATAGCATTTTTATGCATTTTATGGGACTAACCTATTAACAAGATGCCACAGTGCCAGTTCCTGTTTTCTGCTGTTTTTGTATTCCAGAAAAGCTAGTCTGAAAATATTCTCGGAATTGGACGAAACTTGGACAGAACCTCCTATTTTTCCAACACGAAGACGGAGTCCAGAGAGAGACGGAGGAGGGCCACGTGGCACCCACACCATGGGGCCGCGCGGCCCCCCTGCCGTGCCGTGGGGTGGTGTGGGGCCCTCGTGGCTCCGCAGCCGCCGCCCTTTCGCCTATTTATTCTTCCCGACGCGAAAACCCTAAAGACCCGAGCCATTATCCACGAAAAGTTCCAGAGACGCCGCCGTCAACCCTAGCTCGGGAGGGTTCAGAAGCTCTTCCCGGCACCCTGCCGGAGAGGGGAATCATCACCGGAGGGCTCTACATCACCATGCCTGCCTCCGGAGTGATGCGTGAGTAGTTCATCCTTGGACTACGGGTCCATGGCAGTAGCTAGATGGTTGTCTCTCCACTTTATGCTATCATGTTTAGATCTTGTGAGCTGCCTATCATGATCAAGATCATCTTATTGTAATGCTACATGTTGTGTTTGCTGGGATCCGATGAATATTGAATACTATGTCAAGTTGATTATCAATCTATCTTATATGTTATTTATGATCTTGCATGCTTTCCGTTACTAGTAGATGCTTTGGCCAAGTAGATGCTTGTAACTCCAAGAGTGAGTATTTATGCTAGATAGTGGGTTCATGCCTCCGGTAATCTGGGAGAGTGACAATAACTTCTAAGATTGTGGATGTGCTGTTGCCACTAGGGATAAAATAACCGATGCTTAGCTTAAGGGTACGCCGTTAGGTCTAATGCATTTGTTTACATTACGCACATTACTTAATGCAATTATCCGTTGCTTGCAACTTAATACCAACGGGGAACTCGGTATGACAACCTGGCGGTGGATTATTAGTCATAGACGCTGTTGGATAACGGTCTATGTATTTTGTCGTAATGCCCACATGAATATCATAGTAATCATCATGTCATATATATGCATTGTCATGCGCTCAATATTTTGTCAATTGCCCAGCTGTAATTTGTTCACCCAGCATGTTAGTTATCTTTTATGGAGAGACACCACTAGTGAACTGTGGACCCCGGTCCATTCTTTTACACTGATAATACAACCAACTGCAAACACTGTTCCTTTTCATTCTCTGCAATTTACTACTGTTTTCCACACCATACGTTTAATCCTTTGTTTTCAGCAAGCCGGTGAGATTGACAACCTCACTGTTTCGTTGGGGCAAAGTAGTTTGATTGTGTTGTGTGCAGTTCCACGTCAGCGCGCCACTGACAACCTTCCGAAGTGATTTCTTGCTCCTACTGGTTCGATTAAACCTTGGTTTCATACTGAGGGAAAACTGCTGCTATACTGCATCATACCTTCCTCTTGGGGTCTCCCAACGAACGTGTGATCCACGCAATCAAGCATATTTTCTGGCGCCGTTGCCGGGGAGCAGAAGCACTTCGGTTCAGAAATCTCCTTGCTTCCCCTTCCACACGCCATATTGGGGAGCAAGAGGATTTCTGCAAGGGGAGTTTCACGCTTCCAATCTCTTTACTTTGTTATTGTCTTGCTTAGTTTATTTTTATTTAGTCTTGTTTGCTTTATTTATCAAAAACACAAAAAAATTAGTTACTTTTATTTTCAAGTTGTTATCTTTCTGTTTTGTTTTAATTTTGCTAAAATGAGTACCCCTGAGAACACTAAGTTGTGTGATTTCACTAGCACGAACAACAATGATTTCATTAGTACACCTATTGCTCCACCTGCTTCTAACGCAGAATTCTATGAAATTAAACCTGCACTTTTAAATCTTGTTATGAAAGAGCAATTCTCTGGTGTTAGTACTGATGATGCTGCTGCTCACCTTAATAATTTTGTTGAACTTTGTGAGATGCAAAAGTATAAGGATGTAGATGGTGATATTATTAAACTGAAACTTTTTCCTTTCTCTTTGAGAGGACGTGCTAAAGAATGGTTGCTATCTTTGACTAGAAATAGTATTGATTCATGGACTAAATGCAAAAATGCTTTCATAGGAAAATATTATCCTCCTGCTAAGATTATATCTTTGAGAAGTAGCATTATGAATTTCAAACAATTTGATAATGAGCATGTTGCTCAAGCTTGGGAGAGAATGAAATCATTGGTAAAGAATTGTCCCACCCATGGACTGACTGCTTGGATGATCATCCAAACCTTTTATGCAGGACTAAATTTTTCTTCAAGAAACCTATTGGATTCGGCCTCTGGAGGTACCTTTATGTCCATCACTTTGGGTGCTGCAACAAAGCTTCTTGATGATATGATTTATTCTGAATGGCACACCGAAAGAGCTCCACAAGGTAAGAAGGTAAATTCTGTTGAAGAAACCCTTCCTTGAGTGATAAGATTGATACTATTATGTCTATGCTTACAAATGGAAAGATGCATGTTGATCCAAATAATGTTCCTTTAGCTTCTTTGGTTGCTCAAGAAGAGCATGTTGATGTGAACTTCATTAAAAATAATAACTTCAACAACAATGCTTATAGGAATAATTTTGGTAATAACAATTATAAGCCCTATCCTTTTAATAGTGGCAATGGTTATGTTAATTCTTATGGTAATTCCTACAACAATAATAAGAGTGTACCCTCTGATCTTGAAGTCATGCTTAAGGATTTTATTAGTACACAAACTGCTTTCAATAAATCTGTTGAGGAAAAGTTTGGGAAAATTGATGTTCTTGCCTCTAAAGTTGATAGTCTTGCTCTTGATGTTGATTTGTTAAAAATTAAAACTATGCCTCATGATGTTAAAGAGAGCAAAACTCTCAATGCTATACAAGTTAAAATTGATAATAATGTGAGGATGTTAGCTGATTTACATGCTAGGTGGGCAAGAGAGGATGAAATTGCTAAAAAGAATAGTATTGCTAGAGTTTATACTATTACTACTACTGAAAATGCTATAAACTCAAGTGTTAACAAACCTCCTACTATCAATGGTAAAGTAATTGGTGTTGGCAATGTCTCTACTTCTGTTGCAAAACGTTTAAAATTGCCTGAAAACACTGAAACTGTTCCTGATAAAAGTGCTGAAATTTTTCGAGATGTGGGAGACAATGGTCCTATTACTTTTGATAATAATGATTTTGATTTTGATGGTTGCAATATTTCTGAAGTAATTAAGTTCTTGCAAAAGCTAGCTAGAAGTCCTAATGCTAGTGCTATAAACATGGCTTTTACTAAACATATTACTAATGCTCTCATGCAAGTTAGGGAAGAGAAATTAAAACATGAAGCTTCTATCCCTAGGAAGTTAGAAGATGGTTGGGAGCCCATCATTAAAATGAAGTTGAATGATTTTGATTGCAATGCTTTATGTGATCTTGGTGCTAGTATTTCTGTTATGCCTAAGAAACTCTATGATATGCTTGATTTAGCACCTTTGGAACACTGTTATTTGGATGTTCACCTTGCTGATAATACTATAAAGAAACCTTTGGGGAGAGTTGATGATGTTTTTATAATGGTTAACAATAACCTTGTCCCCGTTGATTTTGTTGTTTTGGATATTGAATGCAATGCTTCTTGTCCTATTGTTTTGGGAAGACCTTTTCTTAGAACTGTTGGTGCTATTATTGATATGAGAGAGGGGAATATTAAATATCAATTCCCACTCAAGAAAGGTATGGAACACTTCCCTAGAAAGAAGATGAAGTTACCTTTTGATTCTATTGTTAGAGCAAATTATTCTGTTGATGCTTCATCACTTGGAAACACTTGATTCTTACTTTCTGCGCCTAGCTGAAAGGCGTTAAAGAAAAGCGCTTATGGGAGACAACCCATTATTTTATTTCTGCAATTTTTGAGTCAAGGAGTTGTTTACTTCTGTAACAATTCCTTTGTATCTTTATTTTATCGCATTGTTGTGCCAAGTATTGCCTCTAATAGGAAGATGATGCTAGATTTGGATTTCTGCGCAGGAACAGATTTCTGCTGTTCACCGTTTTAATTCTGTAAAATCACAGAAAAATTATTTAAATCTGCAAATTTTTGTGCGTGATCCTCAGATATGTACGCATCTTTCGTTAGTTTAAAGTTTTTCGATCTGAGCAACGTAAGTGCCTCGAAAAAATTCGTCTTTGCGGACTGTTCTGTTTAGACAGATTCTGTCTTTTATTTTTCGCATTCTCTCTTTTACTAGTGTTGAGTGGAATTCTTTTTTAGGGTGAAGAGCTTCACATAACATCAGTGGCAGTAGCTAATGTTAAAAGTAACGGTCATGTTTGTGTCCTTATAGAACATGTGAGTTTTTGATTGTGCACTAACCCTCTAATGAGAATTACTTTGAGTTTGGTGTGGCGGAAGTTTTCAAGGGTCAAGAGAGAAGGATGATATAATGTGATCAAGAAGAGTGAAGAGCTTAAGCTTGGGGATGCTCCCATGGATCACCCCAGCATATTTCAAGAAGACTCAAGCGTCTAAGCTTGGGGATGCCCAAGGCATCCCCTTCTTCATCAGCAACTTATCAGGTCATCTCTAGTGAAACTATATTTTAATTCTTTCACATCATATGTGCTTTACTTGGAGCGTCTGTGTGCTTTTATTTTCAGTATTTTATTTTTCTTATGGTCAACTTGATTGGACCCCAGCATTCTTGATTGGGAGAGAGACACGCTCCGCTTTTTCATATGAATACTCCTATTCTTCACTTATACTTGTTGAGTATTCTTATCTAGCTATTGCTATGCTTTTAGCTCCTGTTTTGCATGCATCTCTTATTCAGAGCTGTTAGTTCTTTTAAAGAAAGTACTCTCTTGCTTCACTTATAATTGTTTGGAGAGTTTATGTTGAAATAAATTGATTGGTGTTTGGTTGGAACAGAAAATGTTGCATGTGGTAGATGGTATAATGGAAAAAGCTTACATATTCTTGTAGATCATTGTATTGGATAATTTGATACTTGTCAATTGTTTTGAGTTATCAAGTAGTTCATGTTTAAGCTTTTGTATCATGTAGTTAAAACCTATTAATGAAGAACTACCGTAAAGCTCGTTGAAATTTGGTTTGCATGATTGGTATCTCTAAGGTCTAGATATTTTCTAGTAAAAGGGTTTGGTTAACAAGGAAGACAGTGTAGAGTCTTATAATGCTTGCAATATGTTTTCATATAAGCCTTGCTGTGTCGGTTGATATCCTGTGTTTGCTTCAAATAACCTTGCTAGCCTAAACTCTGTACTGAGAGGGAATGCTTCTCGTGCATCCAAAACCTTGAGCCAAAATCCATGCCATCTGTGTCCACCATAACTACCTATATGTGGTATTTCTTGCCATTCCAAGTAAATTTTTCATGTGCTACCTTTAAACTATTCAAACTTTATTACTCCTATTTTGTGTCAATGTTTACCAAGCTCATGAGGACGGGGTGGATGTCTTTATGTCAACTGTCAAACAGACTTTACCACCGGACTAGCGGCATATACATCCGCTTATCCATTAATTTTGCAAAAAGAGCTGGCAAATGGGGTGCCCAGTCCCAATTAATTACAACTTTAACCGCTTAATTCTCTTCACATTTTTGCCCTGATTTATCAGTCAAGCAATGACAAACAGTGAAATATCTGCATGTGTAAACAAAAGAGAAAGAGGGATGATCTGCCTTGCTGGTAGAAATAACGTCCTTCATGGGAGCCGCTCTTAAAAGTCTGGTTGGCAGGGGTCATATTGTACTTTCCATTTTCTGATTCGTTGACAATTAACAAACACCTCTCAAAACTTATTTTTACTCTCTATATGATTTCAAAAACTTAAAAAGCTCTAGCACATGATTTAATCCCTGCTTCCCTCTGCGAAGGGCCTTTCTTTTACTTTTATGTTGAGTCAGTTTACCTACTTCTTTCTATCTTAGAAGCAAACACTAGTGTCAACTTTGGTGCAACAATTTTTATATGCTCGTATATTGCACTTATTATATGCTTTGTGTTGACAAATATCCATGAGATATATATGTTGAAAGTTGAAAGCAATTGCTGAAACTTAAATCTTCCTTTGTGTTGGTTAAATACCTTTTACTTAGAATCTATTGCTTTATGAGTTAACTCTTATGCAAAACTCTTGATGCTTGTCTCGAAAGTACTATTCATGAAAAGTTTTTGCTTATATGATTCAGTTGTTTGCTCATTATCTACTTGCTAGCAAACTATAGACCATTGACCTGGATCACTTCATTCATAACATGTGCTTTACATATTATTTGATCAAGATTATGATTGTAGCATGTCACCTCAGAAATTATTTTGTTTTTATCGTTTTACCTACTCGAGGACGAGTAGAACTAAGCTTGGGGATGCTTGATACGTCTCAAACGTATCTATAATTTCTGATGTTCCATGTTGATATTATACCAATTGTTACATGTTTTATATACACTTCATAGCATTTTTATGCATTTTCTGGGACTAACCTATTAACAAGATGCCACAGTGCCAGTTCCTGTTTTCTGCTGTTTTTGTATTCCAGAAAAGCTAGTCTGGAAATATTCTCGGAATTGGACGAAACTTGGACAGAACCTCCTATTTTTCCAACACGAAGACGGAGTCCAGAGAGACGGAGGAGCCACGTGGCACCCACACCATGGGGCCGCGCGGCCCCCCTGCCGCGCCGTGGGGTGGTGTGGGGCCCTCGTGGCTCCGCAGCCGCCGCCCTTTCGCCTATTTATTCTCCCGACGCGAAAACCCTAAATACCCGAGCCATTATCCACGAAAAGTTCCAGAGACGCCGCCGTCAACCCTAGCTCGGGAGGGTTCAGAAGCTCTTCCCGGCACCCTGCCGGAGAGGGGAATCATCACCGGAGGGCTCTACATCACCATGCCTGCCTCCGGAGTGATGCGTGAGTAGTTCATCCTTGGACTACGGGTCCATGGCAGTAGCTAGATGGTTGTCTCTCCACTTTATGCTATCATGTTTAGATCTTGTGAGCTGCCTATCATGATCAAGATCATCTTATTGTAATGCTACATGTTGTGTTTGCTGGGATCCGATGAATATTGAATACTATGTCAAGTTGATTATCAATCTATCTTATATGTTATTTATGATCTTGCATGCTTTCCGTTACTAGTAGATGCTTTGGCCAAGTAGATGCTTGTAACTCCAAGAGTGAGTATTTATGCTAGATAGTGGGTTCATGCCTCCGGTAATCTGGGAGAGTGACAATAACTTCTAAGATTGTGGATGTGCTGTTGCCACTAGGGATAAAATAACCGATGCTTAGCTTAAGGGTACGCCGTTAGGTCTAATGCATTTGTTTACATTACGCACATTACTTAATGCAATTATCCGTTGCTTGCAACTTAATACCAACGGGGAACTCGGTATGACAACCTGGCGGTGGATTATTAGTCATAGACGCTGTTGGATAACGGTCTATGTATTTTGTCGTAATGCCCACATGAATATCATAGTAATCATCATGTCATATATATGCATTGTCATGCGCTCAATATTTTGTCAATTGCCCAGCTGTAATTTGTTCACCCAGCATGTTAGTTATCTTTTATGGAGAGACACCACTAGTGAACTGTGGACCCCGGTCCATTCTTTTACACTGATAATACAACCAACTGCAAACACTGTTCCTTTTCATTCTCTGCAATTTACTACTGTTTTCCACACCATACGTTTAATCCTTTGTTTTCAGCAAGCCGGTGAGATTGACAACCTCACTGTTTCGTTGGGGCAAAGTAGTTTGATTGTGTTGTGTGCAGGTTCCACGTCAGCGCGCCACTGACAACCTTCGAAGTGATTTCTTGCTCCTACTGGTTCGATTAAACCTTGGTTTCATACTGAGCGAAAACTGCTGCTATGCTGCATCATACCTTCCTCTTGGGGTCTCCCAACGAACGTGTGATCCACACAATCACAGTCCCGCGCCCAATGGCTGGCGACTCCGCAGTAGCGGCACGTGTCTTTCGACGCGCCGCGGTTCCCGGCTCCGCGAGCCGAGCTGCCCCTGTCATGACTGCGCGGCTTGCCGCCGCCGCGTCCGGCCTGGTTGGAGGATCCACCTCCGTCCTGCAGGCGCATCCGAGAGAACCACTCCTCCTCCGTGATTCCTTCCTTTAAATAGGGGCTATGCAGCCGGGCTGCCTAAGTCAACTATCCTGTCGCATCACAGTGATGTGACCGGTCATACCCATACCCAGTCTACCATGACGCGCTACTGCATCACTGACACTGGCAACACTGTAGGTGACGTCTAGCACGTCCTAGCTACCTACTCTGTACTTGATGCTGACGCATCACTTCAGGACACTGGCTACAGGATAAAAGCCCTCGCACCAGAGGAACCTGGCAACTACTTCGACTCGGGACAGGCCCCGGAGTCGAACACTTCCTCGACTTGGGACAGACCCGAAGTCGGCACTCTCTAACTTATCGACTCCTCCTCCACACTCGAAGGGATCGTCGACTAGACACACAAGCCTATTTCCAACAAAGGCGTTGGTAGTCAGTCAAGGAAGAACAGTACTCGTAATCAGGGTGGAAAAACCAATCAAGTACTGTCCAGTCTTCCTCGAAGCGCCTGAAGAATTCCTCCTCCTCAAGGAACTTCGGAGTACAATCATCCACATATATATCAAGAAGGCTTTTCAATCTATCATCAAGCAGCTCTCCCTTGGACGTGTGAAGATTAAGCTGTAGACAATGATATGACCCATAATATCAAACTAAACGCGCATCGGCGCATCCACATGAGGTTAATTAAACAATGCAGCACATCATGTAGCATAGAAGAACATGTAGTAAATGCTGGAAATAGAAGGCAATGTCATGTGAAGATCGACAGATAATTATATATAGATAAGAGTTGTGGACTGAACCTGCTGGTATTGTAAATATTTCAGGCGATACACAGCATGGAGATCCTCTTTCTCACAGATGTCCTTGTCTTCCAGCTTGTCATCAAGATCAGTCCAAGGAGGATCGCAAGCAGGCCCTTCGAAGTAACCAAGGAACTCATCACTGCTGATCTGCTCTCCAATGCCGCAAGCATCCATCTCTTTGACCAAATCCTCCGCTTCTTGTAGGCGTGTATCTTCTTCCTTGACATGTACAATCTCGTCTGAATCAGATTCTTGGATGTCCTTGGCTGTATCAGCCTGCTCGCGCAGCATATCTACAGTTGAGCCTGAATCAGCCTCTACCTTTGGGCTCTGCTTCTGCAGCACCCCTCCACTCGAGCCCATATCAGCCTCGTCTCCGGTACGTGCCTTCCTGTCCGTGGCCTCAGGCTCAGATTCTTCACAATCCTGGGCAGCAGTGTTCCCGTGAAGAGCACCCAAGGCGGCGGCAGACACTCCGCTCGAGGGCGCAGCAGCAGCCTTCCGGCCTCCACTAGAAACCGAGGCAAGCAGCCCTTCACGGGATCCAACATCGGGGCCGTCCGCTCAAGGACGCAGCATCCTCCTTGTGCAGCATATCCCTCGAAGAAAGACCTGGGCATGGTCCAAAGTTAATGCCGGCCCAAAAGCCCAAGTAGGTCCAAAGTTAATTAATTTTTTTTATAGAAAATAGGTGTATTTTTATCATTATTTTCTAAAATGATTTTGTAATGCAAAAGGGAAAAAATAGATGTGGGTCGTTCGGGCTGGGCTTGGGCCTACCCTTTTCACGCTTGGGCTTTGCTAAGCCTGGCCTGGCTCGAGGTTTGCCCAAGTCTACCTTGAAGCCCTTAACTGATCAATTCATGGGAGAGTCTTGACTCTGCGGCTTGGCGTCGAGTTAGAATTTCACGCCCAAGTAGGGCGAGGCATGATCACGCATGTATGCAACTCATACCATCGTCCATGGTGACTCACATCTCGCCTATATTCGGCACCGCCGGCCACAAATACGGCCCATCGTCTCACCGATGCCTCATAGGCGCTAGGTTCGGTTACCCCATACGGTCTCTCGTCTTTCCTAGGCTCGCCATGGCTGGAGGCATTTGATTTGAAACAACTATGGCCATGGACATTGTTGTGCTTCAGCTGTAGGCCTTCCATGGAGAAGGGGAGGGAAGTATAGGGTCGGAGAGGCAACAAGTTGTGGGCAGCGCGGAGGGACGATCACAACGCTGGGAGGGAGTGAAAGGACAATGATGTCGCCTAGAGGGGGTGAATAGGCGATTAAAACTTTTCCGGTTTAGGCTTGATAATTGCGGAATAAAACTAAGTGTTTAAATTAACAAGCCAACAAGCTAAATAAACTAGGCTCACCTATGTGCACCAACAACTTATGCTAAGCAAGACAAGCAACAAGGTGATAGAATATAGAATACTTCAAGCACGAAGGCTATCACAATGTAAATTGCATAAGTAAAGAGCTTGGGTATAGAAATAACCGAGGTACGCGGAGACGAGAATGTATTCCCGAGTTTCTCCTTTTTAGGGGAGTACGTCTCGTTGGAGAGGTGTGAGTCAACACAATGACTCAACAGCCACAAAGGCTTCACCTTCTTCTCCGATGAACCGCACCACAAAAGGTTTGGTTCACCTTCCACTATCGGAATCCTTCGAGACGGAATCCAGAGCCTTTACAATAACAACCCGGGGCTCAACCCACAAAAGGATTGGGGCTCCTAAATGGCTACAAGTGACCACAAAAGGTCTCAACCACCACAAAGGCGTCTAGGGTCCAAAGACCCAAGAGTAACAAGCTCACAAACTTTCAACTTCCACGAATCCTCGTGGAGAGCACAAATCGATGCACAAAGGAATGGCAAGAGCACAAGTGCTCAAATCCTTCACTGTCAAATCCCACAAAAAACAACTAATGCTTATGGGGGGAGAAGAGAGGAAGAACAAAGAAAAACTCAACAAATGGAACTCCAAGATCTAGATCCAAAGGGTTCCCTCACTTAGAGGAGAGATGGATTGGTGGAAATGTAGATCTAGATCTCCTCTCTCAAAACTCTCAAAGATAAGCAAGAATCATGGGAGGAAATGAGAGAGGGGCAAACTTTCAAGGTCAACAATGGAGGTGAGAGAGGGGAAAAAATCATGCTTGGAAGAGCTGACCCCAGAAAAAGAGCCGTTGCTAGAAAACTTACACCACAGACTCCGGTCCAGGAGGGCCGGAGACTCCGGTCCGGGCGGAGACTCCGGCCCGGGAGGGGCTGAGACTCCGGCCAGTCTAGAGACTCCGGGGTCACTCCGGACCAACTCCGGACCGAAGGCAGAGAGTGCCGTCCATGGAGGCACGAGTGCCAAACTCCGGTGTGAACACACCGGAGACTCCGGCCTGGATTTCCTGCAGCCACTCAGAACACCTGAAATGCAATAACTTTCTCGTTTGAACTCCAAATCAGGTGAAACCAATTTTGCTGGAAAGATAACAACAAAAACCATAAATAGAGTTAAGTTGACACACATGGGAAGATGTGGAACTTTCCTCACGGATAAACCGATAATATTTCCAACACGAAAACGCAACGAGTTTTCCCAACAAAAACCGTTTTCGAAGAACTTGGACTTGTCATGAAGATCACGACAAGCACCAAAACCCAACTAGGAGAAAACCAAATAAGAACTAAGAAAGATGATATTCCAAATATGCAAAGGTTTGAGCTCTCCACAAAGATGCGATCAAGTTACTCACTTGAGAGCCCCTCTTGATAGTACGTCGTCTATCCTATAACCCGGTCTCCCACTAACACCACGAGACCGGTAAAATAGAAACCCTATCAAGATCATACCTTTGCCTTGAGCATTCCACTTGAGCTAGATGATGACGGTCTTGACTCCCTCAAGTTGGAACACCTTTCCTGATAGTGCTTGCTAGTACATGTTTGATGAAGACTTCTCCAAATACTCCCCATACACCATGATGGGAGAGCCTTGCTAATCTCCGTCTTCATGAATCCACTTGCACTTCATCTTCTTATCTTGATATATATGATGGCTTGGAGATAACATGCAGTTCACTCAATCTTCTTTTCCAAGCCATGCTTGCAATAAGCTAAACTCTTCACATGACCATTCTTCATATAAACCCTTGGATGGAACCTTGGTCATCATGTAATCTTCTAGAGTCCAACACATGAACTCCAACCTTTTCCTATGGACAAGATCTATAAGTATATCTTAATGCAAACATTAGTTCATAGGGATTGTCATTAATTACCAAAACCACGCATGGGGCAACACATGCACTTTCAGGGAGGAGCCGTGCGAGAGCGCGAGACGTTGGGGAGTAGCGCGAAGCGTCTAGGGATGAGTAGTGTGCACGCGAGATGGACTAAAACTTAGGCTGAAAATAAAAATGTACAAAACCAATTTAAAGTTAGCTACTATTCATATTTCCTAAGAGCGAGCAACAAATCAAGATTTGGTTTAATGTTTTGTGAGATAGCAGAAACATATTGTGTAAATTGATTAAATTGGTTTAATATTTTCAACTTCTACACATGAGGAATGATAGAGTCCACAAGGAGGGTAGCTTTATGCAGTTAATAAGGCAATATTTGGGGGAGAGAGATCGCATTTTTCTAACGTCGATGTGAGGCTTTGTACTCGAACCTAAGCACACACCTTCTATTCCCATGAGCAACACGTTATAGGACTTGTTTGTGTTATAAACGATAGCAAAGAAACGACAAAAAGCGGAAAGATCAAACCAACGGGGACACGAGATTTAACATGGAAAACCCCTCC
Organism: Poa pratensis; assembly: GCA_947311845.1. Lineage (NCBI taxonomy): Eukaryota > Viridiplantae > Streptophyta > Magnoliopsida > Poales > Poaceae > Poa > Poa pratensis. Next base: position 39,350,373 of record CAMZMU010000076.1, on the reverse strand, counting down.
AACAATGGAGGAGAAAAAACCACGGGCGCCAGCCAGCAATACTCACTATATCGAGTGAGGTTATAAACGTCGGGGATTTACAATGTGTGGCTTATCCCAACCGGCGGCTTACAATATGTATTTATAGGGAGTCAAAACCCTAAGTCAGCTGCAGTCTGACTCGGAAATGATCCGCTTCGCTCCGAAGCTAGCCTTTATCTTTATATGAATTTGGATCACCATAAAACAAAACTCCACCTTGAGACAAATTCTATCTTGTAGCATAAACGAGAACCTTCACCCTGAAACAACAAAAAAACACTTTTGGCGCCAACTAGCCTCTTGGGCTAGACAGTGATACCAACTAAGTCTGAACATAGCTCAAACTTAGCAACAGGAACTGGTTTTGTCATCATATCAGCAGGATTATCATGAGTACTAATCTTGCATACCTTCAACTTACCTTGTGCAACAACATCACGCACATAATGGTGCTTGACATCAATGTGCTTTGTTCTCTCATGGAACATCTGATCCTTAGTAAGGTAAATGGCACTTTGATTGTTACAAAACAGGTTAATGCAAACATCATCTCCACAAAGCTCAGCAAACAAGCCTTTCAACCAAACAGTTTCTTTAACAACTTCTGCAATAGCCATGTATTCAGCCTCCGTGGTGGATTGGGCAACAACTGGCTGAAGTGTTGCCTTCCAACTAACAGCACAACCACCAATGGTGAATACATAACCTGTGAGGGATCTCCTCTTATCCAAATCGGCAACAAAATCTAAATCCACATAGCCTACGAGTCCCTCACCAGCCTTGCCAAACTTCAAGCAAGCATCAGACGTGCCACGGAGGTACATGAAAATCCACTTAACAGCTTTCCAATGTTCTTTACCAGGATTAGCCATGTATGTACTCACCAAGCTCATAGCATATGATAAATCAGGACGTGAACAGACCATAGCAAATATCGAGGAACCAACAACACTAGAATATGGAACTCAAGACATGTACTCCAAATCATCATCAGTAGTAGGACATTGTGTAGATGACAACTTAAAATGAGGAGCAATAGAAGTACTAACAGACTTTGCATCATGCATGTTAAAACGATGAAGAACTTTCTTAATGTAACTTTGCTGACTAAGAAATAAGAATCTAGACTTTCTGTCACGTGTAATTTCCATACCTAGGATTTTCTTAGCAGCACCAAGATCCTTCATCTCAAACTCGCTACTCAACTGTGACTTGAGAGCAGCGATTTCTTTCATGCTCTTGGCAGCAATCAACATATCATCAACATATAACAGCAAGTATATAGGCGACCATTAACAAACTTAATGTACACATAGCTATCAAATTCAGACCTCTTAAAGCCATGTGACAACATAAATGAATCAAACCTTTTAAACCATTGACGAGGAGACTGTTTCAAACCGTATAAGGACTTTTTCAACTTACAAACAAGATCCTCCTTACCCGGCACTATGAACCCTTCTAGCTGGTCCATGTATATCTCCTCCTCCAACTCTCCATGCAGAAACGCAGTTTTAACATCTAACTGCTCAAGTTCAAGATCACGCATAGCAACAATGGAGAAAAATGTCCGAATAGAACTATGCTTGACAACCGGAGAGAAAACATCATTATAATCAATACCTCGGATTTGACTGAAGCCTTTTGCAACTAACCTTGCCTTAAACCTTGGAGGCTCACTTGGAAATAAACCCTCCTTTCTTTTGAAGATCCACTTACAGCGGACAATCTTCTTTTGCTTTGGCAAGCGCATAACATCCCATGTGCCATTTTTCTCAAGTGACTGCATCTCTTCTTGCATAGCGGAAATCCACTTCTCACTGTCACTTGAAAAAATAGCTTCAGTATACGTGGACGGCTCATGTCCATGCTCCACCTGTTCTGCACAACTCATAGCATGTTACACTCCTCAATTAAACGTGGTCGAGGACCACAATTTCTCTTTTTTCTACTAGCAGCGATAGACTGATTTTGTTACTGGCAAACAGGGGGTGAATTAGGCATGGTATCATTATCAGAGTCAGAGTCATCTGACGTAGAACCATCATTGTCTACAATCACATTTTCCTTTTCAACAGAGTGCTCCACCTCGACACGAACATGTTCCTCATCAGAACTATCTGAAACATCTGAGGACAACTTATCAAAGTACATAATAGATTCATTGAAAACAACACTCCTGCTCATGAATGCCTTGTTAGTTTCGGAATTCCCCAACTTATATCCTTTTACACCCGAACCATAACCAACGAAAACAGACTTAATAGCTCTCGGCTCTAACTTTCCATTATCAACATGAGCATAAGCAGTGCAACCAAAAACTTTAAGCTGTGAATAATCAGCAGAAGTGCCTGACCATACCTCAATGGGAGTTTTCTTGTCGAGGGGAATAGATGGTGACCTGTTTATCAAGTAACAAGCGGTGACAGCCGCCTCAGCCCAAAAACGCTTACTCATGCGAGCGTTCGATATCATGCAGCGAGTCTTGGAGATGATGATCCTATTCATCCGCTCCGCTACACCATTCTGCTGGGGCGTGTACGGAATGGTGAGGTGCCTGACAATTCCTTCTGTTCTGTAAAAATCATTAAAAGCATTCGAACAAAATTCACCACCATTATCAGTACGAAGTAATTTCACTTTCCTTTCTGTTTGCCTTTCTATCATAGCTTTCCACTCTTTAAAAGCAGCAAACGTATCATCCTTATTTTTCATGAAATAAGGCCAAACTCTTCTAGAGTAATCATCAATAATAGTAAGTATATAACGAGCACCACCATAAGACGGCTTACATGACGGCTCCCAAACATCAGCATGTACATAATCAAGTGTACCTTTGGTGGTATGAACGGAAGCATTAAACTTTACTCTCGTGTGCTTACAGAATATGCAATGTTCACATAATTGCATCTTTCCCAAACTGCAGTCTCGCAGTAGATCTCTCTTAATCAATTCTGCCATACCAAGTTCACTCATATGTCCAAGACGCTTATGCCAAAGGTTAGTTTTACTTGTATCATCATGAGAAACAACAGCAACAGTACCAGATAAAGTGCTACCTCTAAGAACATATAGTTAAGCAGAATTCATATCACCAATCATAACAATGAGAGAACCTTTTGATACCTTCAGGAGTCTGTTCCCGCCGGCATACTTGTACCCGTCACAATCAAGGGTACCGAGCGAGATAAAATTTCTCGCCATGGTTGGTATGTGTTTTACACCCGTCAACGTGCGCGTCATTCCATCATGTGTCTTGATATGAACCGAACCGACACCAGCAATGTGACATTGTTGGTCGTTCCCCACACGCATGAAATCTCCAGTCTGCACTAACTCATAAGAACTGAACCAATCTTTGTTACAGCAAATATGAAACGAACATGCAGTATCTAGAATCCATTCATCCTGACGAGAAACACATGCAGCTAAAACAGCTAGGCATTTGCCATCAGAACTACCATCAACAACAGAAGCCTCACCGGTATCATTACGTTCCTCTTTATTTTTTGGTTGGTAAGTACCTTTTCTTTTCTCCTTGTTCTGCAGCTTCCAGCAATCATCAATGGTGTGATTACTCTTCTTACAGTACCTGCAGAACTTGTCACGTCCTTTAGACTTTGAGCGACCTCTGTCGCCCTTGCTCTTGTCTCTGTTGTTGTGGTTGTAGTTGTTGTCTCGCTGCTCAGGCCTACCTCGGACCTGCAAAGCGTCACCCTTGGAGGAGGACGGCTCCTCCTTCTGTACCATACCTTTCATCTTTTCCCTCGTCATGAGGGTCTCATAAACTTCAGCAGTGGTTAGTTCATCACGGCTCAGAAGTATGGTAACGGAAATTTGCAAAGGAATTTGGCAGCGAAACAAGAAGTAAAAGAGCTAGATCTTCATCATCATATTTTACCTCCATCGACACTAGGTCGGCAACGATCTCCTTGAAGATCGATATGTGATTCATTACCGAACCACCTTCTTGTAGCTTGTGGGTGAACAACTTCATCTTCACATGCATCTTGCTGGTCAGATCCTTGGACATGCAAATCGACTCCAGTTTAGCCCACAGTTTTGATGCGGTTTTCTCCTGCAGTAGTTCTTGCATAATATCATTAGATAGATGAAGTTGAATTAGAGACAAAGCCTTACAGTCTTTCCGTTTCTCATCAGCGGTCCAATCGGCCGCTGCCTTGTCACCGAATTTCTCCAGCGCATCGTCAAGATCATTGGACTGTGCGAGGATCGCACGCATCTTGACTTGCCACAACGAAAATCTCGTCTTGAAGTCCAGCAACGGTAGATCAAACTTCATCGATGTCATCGTGAAACCCTAATCTGAAAACAGATCTGAAACAGGGCTCTGATACCACTTGTTATAAACGATAGCAAAGAAACGACGAAGAGCGGAAAGATCAAACCAATGGGGACACGAGATTTAACGTGGAAAACCCCTCCAACAAAGGAGGAGAAAAAAACCATGGGCGCCAGCCAGCAATACTTCACTATATCGGGTGAGGTTACAAACGCCGGAGATTTACAATATGTGGCTTATCCCAACCGACGGCTTACAAGATGTATTTATAGGGAGTCAAAACCCTAAGTCAGCTGCAGTCTAACTCAAAACCCTACTGCCTTGGATCACCATAAAACAACAGTTTGTACAACCGACCGACGGTGGGAGTAATCTAACCTACCAATTAGAAGTAATTTATGTGTATTGAAATTGCTAGAATAAAAAATGCCCCTTATAGCTCATAGGAGGCTCCCAACACCACAAGTGATGAGCGAGAGAGGACACATAGTTCTGGAGGGTGTGTCATGATGTTTTTTCTTTTGACATCTTATATTCAAAGAGCAATAATGTTTACAGCAAATACATACCGCTTATTATAACATTTGTGTTTCTCGAGCTTTTCAAGACCCGATTCCACATTGATACATATTAATTAACCGATTTTTTCAAGTCATATGTGCTTCCCTAATTGTCGGTGATATCTTATTCCTCATAAATGTGTTTTTTTGTGACCAACTCATAAATGTGTTTGTAAAATCAAAATGGTGTTCTAACTCTTTTTTGGGTGACAACATCGCGTTTTTTTTTTGAGAATCACATCACAGTTTAATAAAAAGAATAAGACTGACGAGACCATTATCTGCAGCATCAGCCCAAACTAATCCAATTCCTCAGTAGTGGGCCGATGTGCTCTGGGCCTCTGGCCCTGCACGAGGATTAACCGCCTGTGCTCGCGTACATCATAAGCAGTTCCCCTCCGCTTACATGCTAAGCTAATTTTCTACTCGCGCATCAGCACGATATAAAGCAAATCCCCTCCCAAATCGGCGCATCATCAATCAAACCCAAAAATCTCGAACCGACAACCAGCTCAGCTCTTGTTCTACCGATTTCTTCTCGATCTGCTCCGATGGCCGACGGCGCCGCCAAGCCCGAGCCGGAGAAGAAGTCCTGGGCCGACGTCGAGGAGGAGGAGGAGGCCAAGGCCAAGGCGGAGGCCGACCTCGCCGCCGCCGCCGCCCCCTCCTCTTCCTCCGCCCCCGTCAGCGAGCCGGAGGTGGAAGCGCAGGCCAAGCAGATCGAGGCCCTCTCGCTCACCGTACCGGAGGACGACGGTGCCGGCGGCGGCGCCGAGGGGCCGCCCCTGCTCGATGACTCCGACGACGCCCAAATCCAAGCCGTACGCGCTGCTCTGCTCTTCTCTGCCCCCCCCGGCTGGCGCTAGCCGGTCTCGATGACGGTTGACTGATTTCGGTGTTCGGTGCGCTTTGCTCTCCAGGTGACCTCGGGCGACACGGTGTACGAGTCGGCGACGACCTTCGAGGACGTGAACCTCACGCCCGAGCTGCTCAAGGGGCTGCACGAAGAGATGGGCTTCAGCCGCCCCAGCAAGATCCAGGCCATCACGCTCCCCATGATCCTCACGCCGCCCTACAAGGACCTCGTCGCGCAGGCACACAACGGCTCCGGCAAGACCACCTGCTTCGTCCTCGGCATGCTCAGCCGCGTCGACCCCAACCGCAAGGTCCCACAGGCCATCTGCATCTGCCCCACCAGGGAGCTCGCCCAGCAGGTCTCTTGACTTGACACTCTATACTACACCTGATATGATATGTGCTCTCGTCTGGTTATCGGAGCTGACCCTGCTGTTACTGTGTTGCTTGTTTCTGCTGTAATGTACTGAATCTGATTGGTTGGCCTGTGCAGAATAAATCTGTGCTCATGAGGATGGGCAAGTTTACCGGCATTACCTGTGCCTGTGCGATCCCGCCGGCCCAGAAAGATTATATGCCCATCTCCAGGATGGCTGCAGTGACCGATCAGATTGTGATTGGCACTTCTGGCACGCTCATGAAGTGGATTAACAATAGGAAGCTTTCCACAAGGGGGGTCAAGATTCTTGTGTTCGATGAGGCAGACCATATGCTTGCCGAGGTACATTTTGGTTCTGTTGTCGTCTATCTATTGAGTTCTTAATATTCATAGTGATATTCAGAAGCCTTACTTCTAGTTGCCAGGGTCTTGGGAGGATGGACATTTACAGATAGGTGTTAAATCTATTGTAAGCCGTATGCTAACAAGGAAGCAAGAGTGATGCAGATGGGCCATGTAAAGGGCATTGACTACGTTATTCATTTGAGTCTTGATATCCTTGTACTTAGGAGAACAAATATTTCTTAGCAGCAAATAGTCAGGGTATTTTGAGGATAAGTCCCTTAGACCTTCCCTTCCTTGTATATCCCATCAGATGTATGTCAACCTGTCTGATGACCTAGTAACTGTCCTTAGCAAGCAAAGTAGACAGCATTGGCACTTATTTGCTATGCTTACTACTAACCTGCTATGATGTTGTTGTCAAGTAGAGTCGAATGGATCAGATTTGAATGAATGCGAATTGTGAAGCTTGTACTTCACAGTGGGTATTATGGGGTGCCATCATGGTGTTGTTGTTAGGTGGCTGATAGCTTATCCCTATAATGTGAACCATAATTTGGCTCGCTCAAAATTCCATACTTTATCTGCTGATGAACTTCTTTCCACGACTTAGCGGTTTTAGCTGATGTAAACTAGGTGCTTTTATGATTTAATGAGTCCAGTTTCTTATGCTGGTGATTGCTTCTTGCAGGAAGGTTTTAAGTCTGATTCTGACAAGATCATGAAGGATCTAAAAAAGAATGAGGCTGGCTGTCAGGTAACTTTTTTTGTCCGTTGACTTTTGACTTTGTGATGGTAGAATTACAGGCAACAGCTTGCACCTTGTATACAGTTCATAATCATATGTGAGTTCTTATTTCCATCATGTGTTCCAGAGAATATGTTTTGAATGAATCCTGTACTTTGTATATGCTCATGTGCTGCTTGTTGAACTTCTATCAATTGCTAATGATAGGTAGATGGTTTATTGTGGAAAGGGATCATTTGGTGATGCAGTGGTTTATTCAATGTTGCCAGTGTTTCCGATTGTCATATTCATTTTCTTTATTTTCAAAACAACGCATATCCATGGGGCATCTTCTAAGTTGCTAGTTTTAGGACTTATGTAAATCATATACTATCTATGTTTGATGTAATTGGCTAATTGTGTAATTCAAAACTCTATTATGATGATCTTATCATGGCCACCGGCGTTACTGCCTTTAGTCTGTCAAATCCATCCATTAATGGTGGGATTTGCTTCAGTCTTCAACTAGCTTTGTTATCCATGTGGTGAATAATCTTGTGTGATGCTAACTGTTGATGTAATTCCATGGATGTTCCATTACTTGCCTTGGATGTATATATAATTGCTAAATTATTGGTTAGTTGTGTTTGTTTCTCTTTCCATATGGTGCCTTTTTTTCTACTTATTTGTATTCTGTTTGTGCCAGGTGCTTCTGTTTTCTGCGACCTTCAACGAGAAAGTGAAGGATTTTGTTACAAGTGTCATTAAGGACGGAAACCAAATATTTGTGAGAAGGGAAGATCTTACTTTGGAAAAAGTAAAACAATATAAAGTCCGAGTCCCTGACGAGGTGGCCAAAATAGAGGTTATAAGGGACAAGATCTTTGAGTTCGGGCAGAAGGTTGGACAGGTTATCATATTTGTGAGAACAAGAGCAAGTACTAAGAATGTACATAATGCTTTGACAAAAGAGGACTATGTGTGCTCCTCAATTCAAGGATCCCTTGATCAATCAGAAAGGGAAAAAATAATCCAAGAATTCAAGGATGGGTACACCAAGGTTCTTATATCAACTGATGTTCTTGCTCGAGGTTTTGACCAAGCGCAGGTACTATTTGTGCCACACTAATTTTACATACGTGCAAATGAAGTTTCTCCTTCTAACATTCTTCCTCTCAAAGGTTAACCTTGTCATCAACTATGACATGCCGATCAAGTTTAACACGAGAGATGAACCTGATTATGAGGTGTACCTGCACAGAATTGGAAGAGCTGGACGCTTTGGCCGAAAAGGTAAATTTATGTCAACCAGTCTATTGTTTGTTCTTTACAAAAGAAATATAGGGATAGATGAATATATTCTTGTTCTGGCATTGCATCAAATTTACAATAGAGGGTATCACGTGCAGCCACTGTAAGCATATTGCTCAACATCGTGACAGGTGTTTATAGGAATCAAATGGCTTGGGGATAATATCAGACTGAACCTGTTATCAGTGATAAGCAAACATGCTACCTTTAGTTAATCCTAATGCTTCATTGTTCTAGCTTGACATTGAACTTCTCAACTGAATAAGTTTGCTAGGACTACGAGGATAAAATGAACTGATGTGACCAGTGTTTGTCAATTATGGATGTCATGTTTGTTTATTTGTTTGTTCATTTTCATTGTTTCTGGGTATTGTAAACTGATTTTCTTGGATTGTGTTCATGATTTATCAGCTCGATACATGTAGGGTTTGTAGACTAGAAACTGTAGATCATGGCTAATCATTGTGAACTTTTATGCCAAATTATCAGCGAATCAGATTAATAGAACCCTACTATCCCAGTGCTTATTTTGAGGCCTGTATTTCTGACTGAATCGTTGGTGGTGACAGGAGCTGTGTTCAACCTGCTATGTGGTGGAACTGATGACGTTGTGATGACAAAGATTGAGAACTACTTCCAGCACAAAGTACCTGAGGTGCCCAACTGGAAGAGCGAGGATAATTTTGAGACTGCACTTAGGGACGCCGGTTTACTTGAGTAAACATCCTCAAGAAATATTTGGCAGCAGATGCGCGATTGGCTTCAGAGCAATTTGGCTTATGTGATTACGTTGTCACCAGCACTTGGTTCTTTTGTACCAGATTCTTGTGTCAGTAGTTCTGTGAATTATGTCGAGGTTTTCTCCAACAGTTCTGAGGCAATGAATCCTATCCTTGTGTGCATGTAATCAATTTGTATGCTTTATTTTCCAAAGCTACTCCCTTCCACAATTTCATCTTGTCTCAACACGCGAACACGTACTTTTGTTTGCAATTCATTTGTATGTTACTTAACTTATGGCAACGAAATGGGGCAGTAATCTACTGTGTGTATAAATTGGTCGCCGCATTTGGCAATTACAAGAGAACATAAATCACACGTGTGAGAATGTACACGATTTCCTATTACTCTGTTTGCACGAGAAGGATGTTACAAGTTGTCGTGCTCGATGACCTGTGCCCCCTTCCACTCCTCGCCGGGGCCGACGACGACGGGCACCAGCATGGACGCCGGCCCGGTACAGAGGAAGTAGTCGTTGCCGAACTTGTCGTACATTCCTCCCGGGCTGCTCAGGTACATGTCCTCGAACCCCATCTTCACAAGCCTGAACCCGAGACCGCTATACTGCAAAACCAATCACAAATCATCAGTGGGCAAGCAGCAGTTGATTCACGATGCATCGCACGGACTTAGAATGGTGGTTACCTGATCGATGGTGGTGAACTTGGATGGCGCGGTGCTGTAGATGCGCTTCTTCCTCTCCTCCGGCGGCGCCGCGTACACCCTGCTCACCTTCTTCTTCAGTATCGTGTACAGGTTCTCCTCCACGGTCCATTCGCCCTGCCGGGACTCCTCGCCGCCGCCGCCGAACCATCCGGACTCCTCCCGCTTCATGGCATCGGCAGGGGTGAGCAGCGCGAACCCGGACGCCGGCGGCGGGTGGGAGCAGTAGGGGCACCCGCGGAGCCCCTCCACGGCCGTGCCCCGCCTCTTGTCGAACTTGATGTGGCTCAGCACCGCGCTCGTCAGCTCCACCGGCTTGCTCCCGTTGTTGTTCACGATCACCGCAGTCGCCATGCTATGAGCATACAGCGTCACCACGTACGACACCTCCAGCGTCCCCGCGACGCAGCCCAGCTCCACCTGCACCGCGTCGTACGAGTCGGAGTCCGCGTCCGTCACCGACCACTCGGACCCGGCGAGGAGCGACGTCGAGCTCGACGACGACGACGAGCCGTTGAGCACGAGGCCGACGCCGCCCTTCACGGCGTCGGCGCCGGCGACGGTGTGGAGCACCTCCCTGTAGGAGAACTCGTCCTTCCAGTACACCTTGGGCCGGTACGAGGTGACCAGCCCGTCGTTGAGCCGCAGCTGCAGCGAGCTGCCGTTGCGCACGCTCAGCTCCGCCGTGGGCGCGCCCGTGGAGTCAGTGCCGAACTTGAGGCCCTTCCGCCCGAACGCCTCCTCCAGCTGGGACGTCTGCGCGGTCGTCGACGCGACGCCGGAGACTGCTCGCGTGGCCACGGTGGCCGGCCTGGGGGAGGCCGGGAGGTGGAGCGGGAGGAAGGAGGCGGCGGCCATTGGAGCTGGAGTGGAGTGACCGAGTGAGTGGCAGAGAAGGGGAAGGCTGGATTCCACCTTCCCCTGGAAGAGGCCGGGCTCTCACTGCAGCCTCATATCCGCCGGCTTCAGGATAGGTGGTTTCCCCTTGTCGTCTCGTCTCCTTGCTCAGTTGCTCGCTCCCGCTCCTTTTTGTGTTGGATACTACAGTGCTGGCAAGTGGCAACTACAGAGTACTTGTCCATTATGAACGATCGGAACAGCGCCAATGCTGAATGGGCAAAGTAGAACACATTCACGGCATCTCGTTTTGCAGCAGTTCAGAAGCATGTTGTACGCTTCACTTGTACTGTTTTTATTTACAGCGGGCAGAAGCTCAAGTTAAGGGTTCAGATTCAGAAATGTTACCATTGGGGAAAACAAGATTCAGAAGCATTCGCGTGGAATTTACCTATCGGAAGTCTGGAACGGGTAGAGGTACTGAAAGAATAGGAGAGTGGGGAACTGGTGTAGGCGTACTAAAACGCAAATAATTGTATCTAAAGAATAGATAACTTTTGAGAACATAAGTCAGGATGGCCGAGTGGTCTAAGGCGCCAGACTCAAGTTCTGGTCCTCTTACGAGGGCGTGGGTTCAAACCCCACTTCTGACAAATTGTTTTTTTATTCTATGTCATATTCCTTTTTTTTTATTAAATTGCAAAAAATAACGCAATTTATGTCATATTCCTTTTTAGGTGCCTTTTACAGAATCGAACAATCATGCCTTTATTATGACCGGTTAATTTTTTTCACTAATTTTGTCAGCAATTCTGATTCACACTTAGAGCCGGACGTGCCCTCTTGATGAATTCCAAGTGATGGACTCCACACGATCGATTCAGCACTGTGAAACACATGATACTCTCGGCACAAAGCAGTCACAGATAAGTAAGGGCGTGTTCGGCTTCGTGCAGCAGGCTAGGCTCGGCCAGGCCTGCTGGAGCGCAAAATGTCTGTTTGGTGGGCTGGGCCGAGTCCACGTTGTTGGTCAGCACGAAACTTAAAGCAGTGCGCAGCCAGGCCCGCTGGGAACGCTCCATTCGGTCGTTTCTTCTTGGCCAGGCCGTGGCGATGCAAGTTGTCGAAGGACGTTCCTGTCACCCGGTACCTTCCTCTCACCTCCCTTATACGCAAGCTTCGATTCAAAAAACTTTGTACATGAAATATGTGTGCCTCGACGAGTAGGTTCCATTCCCGTACTCGGTTTCAAGTTTTGGCGACCGTAACTTCTGATTTTCGAAATTCCCTTTTGAATGTTTTTGGATGAATTTTGTCAAATTCGTCGCACTCGGTCGACCGTTTCGAATTTCCTTTGACCAGTAGATTCAACTCGATGTATCCAACAACTTTCATGTTATAACTTTTCTGTTTCACAGTACATATATGTGTAGATCTGCTAGTGCGTATTTAGACTATGTCTGATACATGTGTTCTTTAACCTCTCACATGCGTCTAACTACGAGCTGTCGTGAACTCCGGCGTGTTCATGGTGTAACCTCCACCGCTTGCCGTCATGAACTTCGGTGTGTTCACGCTCTAAACCTCCGCCGCTCGCCGTTCAGACTGTGCTTTGTGAACGTGTGTTCTTCAACCTCTGTCGTTTTCGGTAAACCTCCGCAGCTAGCCGCCATGAACTTCACCGTGTTCATGGTAGTCTCCTTCCATGACATCTGTCGCCGAATCACCGCCGTGCCGCGCCATTGCACTGCTCGCCGCTCCTTGTAGTGTTGTGTGGTAAGTTCACCAAGTCTTAACATGGTGAGAGTACAAGAAACATGGAACTACAACCAAACGCCTATTTTTCTGCTCCCCAGATGCAGGCAAGCAAATGGAGTGCACAACATGGTTTTCATCTCGTTTTTCCACAGCCAGGCCCTGGTGAGCCACAGATGCAGGGAGGCAAAAAATGGTACAGGAAACCAAACACGCCCTCAACGGGGGCTGCTAGCTTGCGGGTTGGAAGAAGCTGGCGGAGGCGGCGGTCGATGGGCTGCTCCGGGGCAACGAGCCGCCCCTATTCCCAACAGCAGCAGCCGCCGCCGCCGTTTGCAGCCACAGTCACGGATTGCTACAGTCGCCGGCGTGCCCAATGAGCGAACACGGAGAGAGCTAATTTTTTTTTTAACTCAAACTCAATATATTAAGCTAGCAAGCTGCCTCATTAAAAACCTTACAGTCCCCTTAGGTAGCGCGTCTGAAACTTGCTGCTTTAAGCATCAATGGTTACATCGTTTATCAGTTTGCCAAGAATAAAACTAGGGGGCTCATCGACCCAATTACAAGAATTTTTATCTGTAAAACCAAACCTAGCTAGTTCATGGGAAATTCATTTGCTTCCCTCGGGCAGTGCTTAAAAGAAACATTTCCAATAAGAGTCACCAGATCAATACAGTCTGAAAAAGATAACCGAGGATTCACCCCACCATGTTTCTTCTCCAGAAAAGGCCTCAATAATCTCCATGGCATCTGATTCTGCAATAATATTGGCGCATCCAAAGTGATTAGCAAGAGCTAAACCCTCTCTCATAGCTAGAGCTTCAGCGGCCGCCGCAGATGCTATATTTGAAAAATAAGCAGTAGATGCTGCTAGAAAGCGTCCATCATGATCTCGGAGAACAGCTCCAACAGAGCCTGCAGAAACATCAGAATGAAAAGAACCGTCGACATTTACCTTTACCTATCGACATCCAGGTTTAGTCCATTTAGAATCTGGCGCTTTTTGTTTCTTCATAATATTCGCATAATTTGATGTAATACTCAGCACCGACATTCGACAATGAGACATAGGAGGTATAGTCTCATCATGCGTATACCTGCGCCTAAGCCACCAGAGATACCAGCACGCCACCGTAATCGTCTCCTTCAGCCCAATGTTTGCAAAACCTTGTGTATTATTATTATTACCTCTGAGAATAAATTCAAACGTAGCTGATCCAGCTCAGTCAATAGTAATTGCTTCTTCAATCAACGCCTCCAACCCAAGCAATTTCCACATTTCTTTTGCTGCCACGCACTGAAACAAAAGGTGTGTCAAATCCTCCGCTGCATGGTGACATATAGGATACTCTCCACTTGTGCCCACATGACGGTTCACCATAACAGATTTTAGGGGAATGACGCCATGCAAAGCACGCCATGCAAATATTTTAATTTTGCTAGAGATTTTAAGCTGCCAAATAATTTTTCACACAAGATTATTAATCGATGAGCCTGGAAGTGTTAACTCGGCTGCACTAGGACCAAACAGATGCCTCCACTGAACATGATACCCTGACCTCACTGTATATCTACCATGCTTGGTGTGCTGACATGCTATAAAATCTTCAAAACCGTTGATGTTTAAAGGAATTTGCAAAATACGATTGACATCGGCTGAATAAAAAAGTGTACGCAATAGAACCTCATTCCACTGACCCGTATTCTGATCAATCAGCTCTGAAACTTTTGTATGAACCACATCTCTCCTAGGTGTAATAATTCGTCTATCAGGACTTGAAGGGATCCACGGATCTGAAAAAATATGAATATTGTCTCTATTGCCCACTCTCCAAATATACCCTCGAGAGAGCTAATTTTTTGTTTTTGTAGAATCGAACAAAGAGAGAGCCCGGACGCATATACTTTGGCCGCCGGACGTCACCACCAGGCACCAAAAATACAAACCTAATCGTGGGTCGTTCGTGGGCCAGCCTGCCCTTGTTTACAGGATTCTAATCGGGTCCGATCGAGTCCGTCTCTGAGTAAAGTACGTAGTGGAAGATGTGTGCCATATAAGGATGCGACGTGTATACGGCCGGCAGCCGTACGAGGGACAACCACGGCAGATTGAATCTCGATCATGGAACAGACATCGGCAGCGAAGCTGCTGTCGGCGGAGGATGTCGTCCTCGAGATCCTCCACCGCGTGTCCACCGACGCCGCCGCACTGTTCCGCTGCTCCGTGGCGTGCAAGCGGTGGCGCGCTCTGGTCGCCGACCGTTGCTTCCTCCGCCGCTGTTGGCCAGAGAACGCTCGTGTTCCATCCACCCTTCTCGGCTTCTTCGATCGGCAACGCGTGGACGCCGACGTGAAAACGTCGTACCGGCTTTTCTTCGTGCCGCCGCCAGCAGGATCGGTGCTCGGCGATGAGCGCCGTCTTCTCACATCTATCGTCGACGGCGTGCCGGACGACGACTCGCCATCCGCGGAGCCGCTTGCCGCGCGTCGTGGCCTCCTCCTGCTGCGTTTGGTCTTTGGTCTCCGGCATCCGCCACTTTGAATCCGTCAACATGGCGGTGTGCGACCCGGTCGCCCGGACGTGTCATGTGCTCCCTCCGCTCGAGTGCAGGGTCACCTTTGTCAGTTGCACTATTTTGACCGGCGCAGAGTGTGGCCAACATCCACCTTGTCCATGGACTATTTCAAGGTGCTAGCCATCGTCTTCTTCGGCAACTTCAAGAACAAAGACGATCAGGAGTGCAACCTCTACACCTTCTCGTCCACCGAGTCACTGGCGGATCTGCAGCTAGCTTAGGGGGTGCACAGGACACTGGGTAAATGGAAAATCCTTTGCAAAACAGCAATTTTTCACCATGTGTGCACCCCTCAACAATGAATTTTATCCAATTTTGCACCCGTATGCACCCTGGTGCTGAATACTCTAGCTCCGCCACTGCACCGAGTCCCGGTGGAGTGCACCTACAAAGTGTTTCGATGAAATCGGCCGGATCGGCAAGCGTGGCTTCGAGTTTCCACGAAGCAGCAATGGAAACGTCGTGCATAGCGCGACAACACACTGGCTCGTCACGTACAGTTTCGACCACGTCGAGGAACCATCGAAATATTACACCTTGGACGTGAGCAACGACACAGGCGCCACTTCCTTGACTGAGATACCGATCCCTGCGAACCAACTCATGAGCAG
Source organism: Poa pratensis (assembly GCA_947311845.1). NCBI lineage: Eukaryota > Viridiplantae > Streptophyta > Magnoliopsida > Poales > Poaceae > Poa > Poa pratensis. The sequence goes on along the minus strand of CAMZMU010000076.1, from coordinate 39,334,650 downwards.
TCCGAAGCTTCGCGTCGCCGCCGACGGCTCGCTCTCGCTGTTTTGCATAGACGACGAATCTCCTATCTGGCGACTGCACATGTGGAAGCGGGATAGTGAAGCCTGGCTCTACACAAAGGCGATCGAGCTAAACCTATCGAGACGTCCGAATCATCTTTGGGATGTGCGCATGTTGCCGGTGGAGAAGAGCGACACGATGTTCTTCATAGACGAATACCAGTGCGTGCACAAGATCGATGTTGAAGCCGAGACGGTGGAGGAGGAGCAATTCGAGAACGCGCTAAGTAGATTGGCCATGCCTATGAACATAGAATGGCCGACCTTGTTTGCACCACGACTTGGTTAAGTTTTGGAGTCAGAGATTTTGAAAACCATATGTGTTACACCATGTCGTAGGTGTAATAGTCGCTGGAGAAATACTCCCTAATCTCACCTTAGCTCGCATAGTACAGAGACCCAAATTTCCCATGGGGAAACCTTGCCGATGCATGCATGCACGGATGTGTCTGGTGACTGACCGATTGCCGTATTCACGGGCGGATGCGACGTGCCGACGTGATCCCTCGGAACTCGGAAGGAGGTCGAGAGCACCATCACGCGCGTGCTGTAACCTCGGACAAGCAGGTCCGGCAGATGGTGCTCCTCCTCTGCAGCGTGCCTCGGTACGAGCTGCGGGCGACGCCGCCGTGCTCGCCGATCGACGCCACGGCAACCTTGCGGACGTAACGAACGTGGGCGCGCTGAGGGACATCACCGCGGCACCGCTGCTGTGTGCCCGCCGGCGCTGGCATTGTCGCCGTGCCGCGCCAGGGCCGACGTCACGCCGGCGAAGCCGTCGCTCGGCCGGTACGACTTGGGCGAGATCGTCCGCACGCTGCTGGTTATTAGGGTAACCACTGCGCGAGTGATCCACAGGCTGCTCGGCTCCGGTTATATAGATCTTGGCATCGCACAGCTTCCGATCACGATCGCTTCAAAAAAAAATCACCTTGAGATCAGGAATCAACACCGATTGAGATGCACTTCTTCCCGTGGGGACGCGAGCGATCGAGCACGCGAATTTGGGCAAGGCACGGCAAGCCAAGCCGGCAGCCATAACGGACCGGTCCGTGGCAAATCTGGTCCGTCGGACGGACGAAACGGATGGCCCAATTTTATCCTTAGCTCCATATGCCTTATAAAAAAACCGCCTTTTTGTTCTTCAGACTTGGGCGAGATCGTCTGGCCCGACGCCATGACGGCGTCCGCACACTGCTGGTCGTCGGGTAGACCAAGTTTTTAACAAAAATATGGTAGGTAGGGTGAGGACGGCACCGGCGATCCCGGCGATTCCGGTGATCCCGGCCATCTCCGTGGCCGCGATCCGCTCCCGACACCGAGCGGGACCGTCGACGAGGTCGCCCACCAAGGTTGCGCCCCCGGGTTTCGCGGGCGGGAAGTTTTGGAGGGAGATCGAGGACGATTCCTCGGAGGATGAGGAAGCGGTGCGACGGATCGGGGGTTCCCCGTGCAGAGCGCAACCAGCGCAGTGCTCGACGCCGGAGATCCCTGCGAGACGGCCGGAGTCATCGGTGAAGAAGGGAGGTGCCCAAGGAAGGAATCTAGGGTTCCTGACTTGCGGGGGCCGCGTGCTAGTCCGTTCCGGCGAACTCCATACGAGGATCAGGTGCGCGCTCGTGCGATTCCTAACCTGACCAATTTTCAGGACTGGTTTGTGCAGGCAATGGACGCGGCCGCCATGGATGGACCTCGGGAGGGACAAGGGCGGGGAGATGAGTTTCAAATTGATGGAGATGGGCTTCGAATTGGGCCGGCCCGTCCAACCTCGGTGACTACTGTGCGCAAGGATAAGGGTGGAGATGGCTACAGTATACCATCTCTACCAACCCTGCTGCGAGGTTTCTGGTGCTCTCGAGAGAAAGGGGAGTGCGGCGGCGCATCTGGAGCGGCGCTGATGGCGGGAGGTGACGGAAGCAGGAATTGGAGGCCTCCGGGCAGGACTAATCAGGGCAGAGGTGTGCGGCCACCGCAACATGTGGGAGCAGGTGGGGATTGGGGCGGCGGCAGAGGTGGTGGTGGCGGATACGCTGCGCCGCCGCAGGACACGAACTTCTACCAGGATCAGCGGATGCCGCAACAGCAAGGAGGGTTTGGGTTTGGGCAGATGCCGCCACAACCTCAAGGCGGTGGCTATGTCGCACAGCCAGATCCGCAGTACAATTACCAGGATCAACAACAGCAACAGCAGCAAGGGGGTTTCGGTTTTGGTCAACCACCGCAACCGGTTCCACCGCAGCAAGGTAATTTCTATCCACGGCCTCCACAGCAATGGGGTGATCCGCGTATGCAATTTCCGCCGTTAGCATATGGAGGAAATCAGCAGGGTGGTGACCCCAGGAGATTTGAACAGAGGATGGGGCAGCAACCAGTGGTGAAGAACATTCAGGGTCAGGGGGCTCCAAAACCTGTTTCACAATCAGTGTATGCAGGCAGTGCAAATTCAGGTCACATGGCCACATCAAGTTCAGGGGATAGTGCAAAAGGGTTAGAGAAGAACAGTAGTGGTGCCAATTCAGCGGATAGTACTGTGGTCAAAGGACCTTTATGTTTCAGATGCAACTTAATAGGACATATTCTTAAGGATTGCAGTGTTCCTCTGTATTGCATTCACTGTGGAAAAGAAGATGCTCATATATCTGACAGGTGTGGGATGCTGAACAGAATTCCTCCAGTGGTGAAACTGGTAGGTTGTGCGAGTGATGGTTTACAGATGTTAGTGGCTCAGACTGGGAAGAAAAATGCAGGAGACAAATCAAGTCAAGCTATGGGTCTGAATCAAGTTCTAGAAGGTTATCTTACGAGTGAGCAGTTAGAGAAAGCGTTATGTGATCAGTTTCCATGGGGAGGTGCTTGGAAAATGAAGAGTTGCGGCAACAATTCCTTCACTGTCAAATTTCCTTCTGCCCTGCAGCTGCAGGAACTCAGCGAATATCCTATGTTTGGTCTGCGAGGAACAAAAGCAATTGTAAAGGTCAACAGATGGTCGCCGGCTACAATGGCGACATTCAAGTTCTTCTCTGTATGGGTAAAGGTTACAGGAGTTCCACCTTCACTAAGACACAGAGACGGTTTCGCAGAGGTTGCTTCAATGATTGGAACCATTCAGGAAATTGATATGCTGGGGTACAGGAAGAATGATGAGATAAGGATGAAAGTGGGAGTAAAAAATCCAGAGAAAATCCCAGAAGTGACAGAGCTGACTGATGACCCATACATTGATACGTCTCAAACGTATCTATAATTTTTGATGTTCCATGCTTGTTTTATACCAATTGCTACATGTTTTGCATCTACTTTATATCACTTTTATACATTTTTTGGGACTAACCTATTAACAAGATGCCGAAGTGTCAGTTCCTGTTTTCTGCTGTTTTTGTATTCCAGAAAAGTTAGTCTGTAAATATTCTCGGAATTGGACGAAACTACACGGGGGTGCCTATTTTTCCAGAACACGCCTGACGGAGCGAAGGAGCAGCAGATGAGGGCCACCAGGAGGCCACACGCACCTAGGGCGCGGCCCCCCTTCTGTCGCGCCCTAGGGTGGTGTGGGCCCCTCGAGGGTCCGCAGCCGCCGCCCTTTCGCCTACTTATTCCCCCCCGACGCGAAAACCCTAAGTACCTGAGCAAAAATCCACGAAAAGATCCAGAGACGCCGCCGTCATCAACCCTAGCTCGGGAGGGTTCAGAACCTCTTCCCGGCACCCTGCCGGAGAGGGGAATCGTCACCGGAGGCTTCTACATCGCCATGCCTGCCTCCGGAGTGATGCGTGATTAGTTCATCCTTGGACTACGGGTCCATAACAGTAGCTAGATGGTTGTCTCTCCACTTTGTGCCATCATGTTTAGATCTTGTGAGCTGCCCTACATGATCAAGATCATATTATTGTAATGCTACATGTTGTGTTTGCTAGGATCCGATGAATATTGAATATTATGTCAAGTTGATTATCAATCTATCTTATATGTTATTTAAGATCTTGCATGCTTTCCGTTACTCGTAGATGCTTTGGCCAAGTAGATGCTTGTAACTCCAAGAGAGAGTATTTATCGTAGATAGTGGGTTCATGTCTCCGTTTAACCTGGGACAGTGACAGAAAGTTCTAAGGTTGTGGATGTGCTGTTGCCACTAGGGATAACCTAACGATGCTATGTCCACGGGCATATGTGTTTGTTTACATTACGCACTTTACTTAATGCAATTATCCGTTGCTTGCAACTTAATACCAACGGGGGACTCGGATGACAACCCGGCGGTGGATTATTAGTCATAGATGCTGTTGGATAACGGTCTATGTATTATGTCGTAATGCCCAATTAAATATCATAGTAGTCAACATGTCATGTATATGCATTGTCATGCGCTCACTATTCGTCAATTGCCCAGCTGTAATTTGTTCACCCAACATGTTAGTTATCTTTTATGGAGAGACACCACTAGTGAACTGTGGACCCCGGTCCATTCTTTTAAACTGATTAAACAACCACAAACTGCAAACTGTTCCTTTTTCATTCTCTGCAATTTAATACTCATTTTCCACACCATACGTTTAATCCTTTGTTTTCAGCAAGCCAGTGAGATTGACAACCTCACTGTTTCGTTGGGGCAAAGTAGTTTGATTGTGTTGTGTGCAGATTCCACGTCAACAGTCCAGACTCCCTTCGACAGCTATTTTTCTGGCGCCGTTGATAACCTTCTGAAGAGTTGCTGCTCCTACTGGTTCGATAACCTTGGTTTCTTTCTGAGGGAAAACTTGCTGCTGACTACATCATACCTTCCTCTTGGGGTCTCCCAACGAACGTGTGTTTTACGTCATCAAGCTATTTTTCTGGCGCCGTTGCCGGGGAGACAGCAGTGTTCTGCAAGGGGAGTTTCACGCTTCCAATCTCTTTACTTTGTTTTTGTCTTGCTTAGTTTATTTTATTTTATCTTGTTTGCTTTCAATTATCAAAAACACAAAAAAATTAGTTACTTGCATTCAGTTTATTTTCAGTTTTGTTTTCAGTTAGTTATCAAGTCTGGTTTGGCTCATCATGTTTTGGTTCCTGAAGTTGAGGTTCGATCTTTTAAGCAACAAAGTGGAGAAAGTTTGAAAGATGCTTGGTATAGAATCAGCGATGCTCATCGTAGGTGTACAAAAAAATATTCCACTATGATCCTGCTTAGAAATTTTTATGTTGGCATAACTAGCTGGTATAGATATGTCTTGGACACTGACGAGGTTATACTCTGCGGGTACCCCAGCACAAGGGTACCTGGTGCACGTGATGACCAAAGAAGCCCAAGGATTAATCGAAGCCCATGAAGAAAGGCCCAAGACGAAGATTGTTTTCCAAGCTAGATCAAATAATAGTCGGTTAAGACTTTCCATACATGTAACCTTGGTCGGTTGTGTTTCCCGAGACCTAGCCTCCTATATAAAGGCTGGGAGGGTGATCGATCAAGGACAAGCAATCCATAGCCACCAAATCTCGACGAGATCAGTAGCTCGTCGAACCCTTGTAACCCTATATTCATACCATAAACACAGACAAGCAGGAAGTAGGGTTTTACCTCACTCGAGGGCCCTGAACCTGGGTAAATCCAGCTTGTCAGCCGTCGATTCCACCGATACTACGCGTTCTCTACCACACAATCAACCCTAGGTATAGCAACCATGGGAATTGCCGAGGGCACACCTCGACAATTGGCGCCGTCTGTGGGAAAGGTAGTATTGGGCTCACGGTTTCGCCGGTTTCATCATCAAGCGGCCACCCGATGATCGCATCTGCACAAGGTAACTCGCCTACTGCATCATCAAAAAGCAAATCACCAACCACCGTTGCAAACAGCAACTCGCCGGCAAGATCCACCAGCATCAATTCAAAAAGCGATCACTCGCCAAAATCTCCAAGGAGGCTCACGCCGCACTCGATGGAAGCTCAGCAAGCCTTCGCCGGACTCGAATCAGGTTTGGATATTACGGTTGGAAAATTTAACTTCTTTGTCGATAAAGATGGTGTGCAGGACCTGTTAGATCCACTCGACGTGGAGACACTCGACATGGAGACAATCGACAACGCTTCGACTGCAACACATCCATCTTGGGCGCAACATCGTCACAGATCGTCCCGATCCAATCGCCAAGCGACTCTGCCACGTCCATGACCTCGCAAGAGTTCCGTAACGAGGTGGCAAAAAGATTTGGAAGAAGCGAGATCGAATCTGCGTACCGCCCAAACAACTCAATCGAGTCACTCGACGACATCGTCGACTGCAATGACGTCGCGGGGAACGAAGAGAACATAGACGACAACATATATCTCGCCGATCTAAACGGCCCAGAAATCCGTGCTAGCCACGAGATATTCACCTGCGACGCAGACAGCCTGGACAAAGCACTCGAAGACATACTCGATTGTGGCGGAAACCCCAACAAGCAAAGCAACTCCAACATGAGCCTGGACGACGACGCCGAATCCATAAAACGCATCAGCAGCACATGGATGGAGGATCGGGTGGTACCGTATCAGGTATATACCGCGAGTACAGCAGAAACATCAGCAGCCGCAACATGCCGTCGACCTACAGAATACCCTTGCACAGTCACCATGCCAGATGGAACAACCACGCTGACCATCACCGCAGAGATGGCGGAAAAGTGAGCAAAGTAATCGAGAGCTGCACGATGCTACCAGCAAACGCAACTCCAGAAGAGGTATTAACCTTACAATATTTCCAATGGCAAGAATCGATACGGTTAAAAAACTACCGAGCAGTACTCGAAGAACGCAAAAAGCAAGCCAGCATATCGAGTGCTCGGCGAAGAGCATTGTCTACGAGTTCAACGGGCAGAAACGACCCCGCGAATAGGTCACGATTCATCAACCTCGGAGACGCAGATCGTGCAGCGGTCACTCGGAACCTAAACCCAGCCTTATGGCAGTCGACGCGGAAGGAGTTCCCATACCTACTGAGCCAGCCGGGGCGCTGATGACGCTAGGCACCTACCTCAGAACAATCGAACCTCCTGCAGGAGACCCAAAGAGGGATCAGCACCTCCAACTGTACAAACAACTGGCAATAGCAGCACAAGCCATACAGCATCCACAAGCAACTCCAAGGAGAGATACAGATCGGGACCGTCGCAGTCGAAGCCCTCGGGGAAGGAGCAGTCGAAAAAGCTCACGTCGTCATCGTTCCAGTAGGAGCCACTCGAGGAGGTCATACAGCAACAGCTCAGACTCGGAAGCAGAAATCGGGCCATGTGGAGCGCTATGCTTCACTCGACGGATCCGGGAGGCTCGTATGCCCAAGAAATTTTCGCTAGCTACCACGCCTAAGTTCAACTGCAAACAAGAGCCATCAGGCTGGCTAGAAGATTACAGGCTGGCAGTCGGATGTCAGCGCGGTACCACAACTACAGCTATGCAGTACATACAACTTATGATGGAAGGAACGGCTCGCGATTGGCTCAAATCGCTACCCGAATCATACTACGATTCGTGGGAACACTTCAAGGGTGATTTCATCAAATACTTCGAGCCTCTATGTGAGCGCCCCAAAACCTTCGAGGAGCTCCGGACCTGCAAGCAAAAGTCAGATGAATCTCTGAGATCGTACATACGGCGGTGGACCACCATCCGTAACTCAGTAGGCAACGTATCAGAAGATAGGGCAATCGACGCCTTCAAAAACGGACTCTGGAGGGAAGACTTCAAAGAAACACTTGGTCGAGAAGACCCAAAAACAATGGCCGCACTCATGGTACTCGCAACAAAGTGGGCAGACGGAGAAGACTCCGTACGAGGCAATCGACCTGTAGCATCACATGAAAATCACGAGGGGGCAGTCGAGACCGCAGAGATAGCTACAGAGATGATCGAAGGCGCAAACGCAAGAATCGTTATCACGACGATGACCATCCAAACTTCATTGCAGCAGGCTTTGTCCAGTCAAGGGACAGTCGCGACCAAACTGACAGACGACCGACGATCATCGTGATAATCGAGATCATCATACGACGACGCCGAGGTAATCGAGACCACCGTACAGACGATCGACGTGACAGTCGAGAACACAGACGCGACGACCGCGATAGCTACAAGAGGACCGAATGGCGCAGGCGAGCAGACAAAGAGCCTGAGCGCTCAGTCGAAGAGAGGATGAACGATTATTGCAGATTCCATCTTTACAGAGGGGATGATGGTAAGCTTCGCTCTAGCCACTCGCTGAGAAATTGCAGGGAATTCGATCAACTCGCGATTGAACATATATCACGAATGCAAAGAGAAGGACGTGCACCTCCTCAACTGACGCACGCTCCATCAACTACATCACAAGCACAGCCTGTTCAAGCATATCCAGCACCGCAACAAGTACAACAAGCACAGTTATATTCCATACCACCGCAAACACAGCCTACTCAGGTGTATACTGCACCAGCACCAGCGCAACCGACACCAGTATACATGGTGCCAGCACAACCCGTTACGGGAACACAAATGGCAGCAGCCGTGCACCAGATGCAGCAGGGAGATGAACAAAAATTCCCGTAACTCGCGGCAGATGAACATGATCCAGCGAGGACGTCCCTCCAAAAGAGAGCAAAAATTACACACTCGACACGTCAATATGGCGGTCATGGCACCCCAGCCATCACAATTTTTTGAAAGGATCAGAAACTCCGATTATCTTCAATCGAGAGGACCACCCACCCGCAGTATATCGACCAGGGCATGCAGCCTTGGTACTCGACGCCCAAATTGGAGGCTACGCCATGACCAAGGTCTTCATGGACGGAGGAGTGGTCTCAACATAATCTTTGCAGATACGCTACGCAGAATGAACAAACCAGTCGAAAATCTGCCAAAATCCGCAAATACCTTCCACGGTATCGTTCCAGGCAAAGCAGTGCTCCCAGAAGGCGTATACAACTCGATGTTACGTTTGGAGATCCTACTCACTTCAGAACCGAGTCGATTGAGTTCGAAGTGGTCGATTGGAAGTCACAATACCATGCAATACTTGGGCGCCCCACTTTCGCTCGATTCATGGCCGTCCCACACTACGCCTACCTCAAGCTCAAAATGCCAGGACCAAAAGGAGTCATCACGATCAACGGGAACTTTCAAAGGTCAGATTCATGTGACCGTGACTTCAGCAAAATCTCAGAGATGTATGGGATGGAGCAATCATTCGCCAAACTCGAGGTTTCTAACGACCGCACACTTCTGCCGGAACACAAGAGGTTAGCATCCGACAGACAATTCAATGCAACCAACGACACAAAAAGCATCAAGTGCACCCAACTGATCCCTCAAAAACAGTCAACATATCATCGAGTCTTACCAGCGAACAGGAAAATGCACTCGTCGAATTTCTCCGTAAAAACTGGGAAATATTCGCATGGTGCCCAGCTGATATGCCAGGTGTCCCCAGAGAGTTCGCCGAGCATTCTCTACAACTCAAGCCAGGGTCTAGACCAGTCAAGCAAACTATGCGCCGTGTTTCCGATCCCAAAAGAGGTGCAATCGAGGCAGAAGTTGATAGGTTACTTGCTGCAAAGTTCATTCGAGAAATCAAAAAGGCAGACTGGGTTGCTAACCCAGTACTGGTCGAAAAGAAGCACTCAGACACCCTGCGGATGTGTGTAGATTTTACAGCCCTAAACAAATGCTGTCCAAAAGATCACTTTCCATTACCACGAATCGATCAGATCATCGACTCAACAGCAGGATGCGCTCGGTTATCATTTTTGGATGCATATTCAGGATACCATCAAATTCGGATGAAAGAAGAAGACGAAGACAAACAAAACAGCATTCATAACCCCACTCGGGGTCTACTGCTACACAACCATGCCTTTCGGGCTCAAAAACGCAGGCGCAACCTACCAGCGCATGATGCAAAACTGTCTACAAGAACAGATAGGACGCAATGTTCAGGTCTACGTCGACGACATCGTCATCAAGACTGAAAAGGAGGACACATTAATCAGTGATCTACAGGAGACATTCAAGAATCTCAATCGATACAACATCAAGCTTAACCCAAAGAAATGCACCTTCGGTGTCCCAGCTGGACAACTCTTGGGTTATTTGATATCTGCACGTGGAATCGAAGCAGACCCAGAAAAGATACAAGCTATACTCACAATGAATAGACCTACCAAACTCCATGAGGTACAGCAGCTAGCTGGTCGAGTAGCAGCACTCAGTCGATTCATCAGTAAACTAGGCGAAAAAGCACTTCCATTTTACAAATTGATGAAGAAAGCAGACAAGTTCGAGTGGACGGATGAAGCTGAAGCCGCTTTTCTCGAACTCAAAAAGATGCTCACAAGCCCGCCAATCCTCGTAGCACCTAAGGAAAATGAGCCACTCTACCTATATATCTCAGCCACCAACCGAGTGGTCAGCACAGTGCTGGTGGTCGACCGCATGGAAGAAGGACATAGTCAAAGCATACAGAGGCCAGTATATTACGTAAGTGAAGTTCTTTCCCCGTCCAAACAGCGGTACCCACAATATCAGAAATTGGCGTACGCCGTATTCATGACTCAAGAAAGCTGGCGCACTACTTCACAGAACACCCGATAACGGTGGTCAATAAATCAGCGATTGGAGACGTCCTCACAAACCCCAACGCAACGGGGCGCGTAGCAAAATGGCTCATCGAGCTGGGGCCACTAGGAATCAAGTACGAACACCCGAAAGCCATCAAATCACAAGTCCTACCCGATTTTCACACCGAGTGGGTAGAAGCCCAATTGCCAGGGGTACCTGACGTATCAAATTCCTGGACAATGTATTTCGATGGGTCCAAAAAGAATGAAGGAGCAGGAGCGGGCGTCATACTCATATCACCAAAAGGCGACAAACTGCGCTATATCTTGCAAATGGGTTTCGAGTTCCCATCAAATAACGAGGCCGAATACGAAGGTCTAATCCATGGCATGCGCATGGCAAAAGCCATGGGATGCACTCGACTAATGATTTATGGCGACTCTAACTTGGTTGTGCAGCAAACAATGAAGGCATGTGATGCAATCGCAGACAACATGATCGCTTATCGGGATTTGTACAACATAATGGAGGGCAGCTTCGATGGCTGTGAACTACGACACATAGGGAGAGAAAGCAATGAAGAGGCCGACAAATTAGCCAACATTGCTTCCACAAAAGCACAGTCCCGCCGGGTGTTTTCTTTGAACGAATAGAACGTAGGTCAATCGACAAACGACCATCGGCTACGACGACAGCTACAGACAAAAGCAAAGCGCCAAGCACAGAGGATCCTCCGATTGAGGTACTTCTCATTGAGCCAATATGGACTCAACCTTTTCTCGCATACATACTTCGCAATGAACTACCAGAAGATACAAACGAGGCCAGACGTGTCACTCGACGGGCAAAAGCATACCATCATAAACGGTGAGTTGTACAAACGCAGCACCTCAGGTATGTTCCAAAGATGCATTGCACTCGAAGATGGCAAGGATCTCCTTCGGACATTCATGCCGGTACTTGCGGGCACCACGCGGGCAGTCGATCACTCGTAGCCAAAGCCTTCCGAGCAGGGTTTTACTGGCCTACAGCGCTAAGGGATGCAGAGGACATAGTCAAAAGATGCATTGGTTGCCAGAAGTTCGCTTCCAAGCCACATGCACCCGCGTCGGCACTAAAAACCATACCATTAGCATGGCCTTTTGCCCAATGGGGGCTTGACATGGTGGGACCACTGAAAAATCATCAAAAGGAGGTCATACTCACTTGCTAGTGGCAGTCGACAAATTCACCAAATGGATCGAAGCAATCCCTATCGCAAGCTCAACAGCTTCTACGGCAGTTCGTTTCATACAATCGATCATGTATCGATTTGGAGTAATGGATAGCATCATCACTGATAATGGTACAAACTTCACGGCGGAAGAGTTCAAATCCTTTTGCAAGGAACAAAACATCAAATTAAACTACGCCTCTGTGGCACATCCACAATCCAATGGGCAGGTTGAAAAGGCCAATGGACTCGTATGCAGTGGCATCAAAAAGAGACTCTTAGTACCACTCAAAAGGGCCGCGGGTGCATGGGTAGAAGAACTTCCATCAGTATTATGGAGCTTACGGACCACTCCAAACGCCTCCACACAGTATACACCGTTCTTCATGGTCTATGGTGCGGAGGCAGTATTACCATCTGACGTCAAGTTTAATGCACCACGAGTGGAAGCATATGAAGAAAACGACGCGAACAAGGCACTCGAAGATGCAGCCGATTTGCTGGAAGAAGCACGCAATACGGCTTTGGCACGAACAGCCGTTTATCAACAAGACCTCCGCAACTACCATAGTCGTCGATTACGCACACGGTCCTTCATGGTGGGAGACTTGGTGTTGCGAGAGAAACAGAAGAAAGTCCATAAACTTGCATCACCTTGGGAAGGACCTTACATTGTCACAGAAGTCATCGAAGGAGGAGCCTATCGATTGAAGAACGCAAAGACGGGCGAAGTAGCATCAAACCCATGGAACGTGGCGCACCTGCGTCGATTCTATGCATAGATCTTTTAACCTCGTATGTAATAGCACATAAGGCCAAAGAATCAGCAAGTTTCAGACGCACTCTTTTCCCTTACCAGGGTACCTAAGGGGACTGGAAGGTTTTAATGAGGCGGCTTGCTGATAGAACACATATTTTGAATAAAGATACATGTTCCTCCATATTTCTCATATATGCTTTTACGCTACTCAACCAATCGGGAACTCGATCGTAAAAACATAAGCTTCAAAATTCTAGCTCAAAAATCAGTGAGCACAAGGACAACCCAAATCCCACTCGACATGCTCGGGGGCTGGGTCAAACAGACAACCCAAATCCCACTCGACATGCTCGGGGGCTGGGTCAAACAGACAACCCAAATCTCACTCGACATGCTCGGGGGCTGGGTCAAACAGAAAACCCAAAATCATGCTCGGGGGCTGAGTTAAACAGGAAACACAAACCCACTCGAAAAATTGGGACCTGGTACAAATCAAAAACACAGATGTGTTACCTGAGAACTATCTTGATTATACCATGATAAGTCAGGTCCAAAATAAAAATGGCGTCTTCTGCGGTCAAAAGTTTGAAAATTGGGCCCACACAGACACGTCTTGTCAAATTGGCGGGCGCACGCCAAACACGTCATAATGACGTCAGGGGCAGTGATAACGTCCACATTCGAGTGGTGGGTTCGAGACTACAATCGACGCAAGGATTCGACTAGCAAAGGTACTCCCATGGGAGCATATCAAAAATTTGTTGCGATTGATCAAAAAGGAGCAAAATTATTGAGATTATCCTCTACTTCAAACGAAATAAAGCATAATCTCGGGGGCTACTCCCATGGGAGCGCTGACGCGCTCCCATAGATTTCAAAGACAAAATATTTCGATTGACAAAAAGCAGAGTAAAAGGATGATTTGAGATTGTCCTCTATTGCAAGACAATAAACCACAATCTCGGGGGCTACTCCCATGGGAGCGCTGTCGCGCTCCCATAGATTTCCAAACAAGGTAAGAAAAATTCACTCGAATACAGGCTCGATTGAAAGCATTAAGTACTCACAAAGCAAAGAATCAAACTTCATAAATTCCCGAACTATGCCAATCGCAGATGTTTCGGATGCTGCATACGCAAATGTAAAGGTAAGACCCGCCGAGCAATCGAGATGGGCCGAGGGACGCTCCAACAGTGTTTTCCCTTGAAATTTTCCGTGTCAACAGACATGATGAAAATCCTGACGGACGCGTTAGGTATCAAAAGTTAAACTGCAGAACGAATCAGTAAGACCTACAACGGCCTGAGTCGAGTCTGTCCAGTATGTTCCAGCTTCGAGTCCGGGGACTCGAACCTGATTGAAGGCTAGTATGGTTTCGCCCAAATGTGCGGTTAACTGAGCTCGATTTTCGAGTGAATCAGGCCTACTATGTCAATATCCCTAGGCAAAAGTTTCAAAAGTGTTCCAGCTTCGGGTCCGGGGACTCGAACCTGATTGAAGGCTAGTGTGGTTTCGCCCGAATGTGCGGTTAACTGAGCTCGATTTTCGAGTGAATCAGGCCTACTATGTCAATATCCCTAGGCAAAATCTTTCGACTGCATTCCAGGCTCGAGCCCGGGGACTCGAGTCTGACTGAAGGCTAGTATGGTTTCGCCCAAATGTGCGGTTAACTGAGCTCGATATTCGAGTGAATCAGGCCTACTATGTCAGTATCCCTCGGTTAGCATACACATACAATTGAAACAAATTAGAGCTTGAAGAATTACATCGGGTCAGAAGAACAAGCTAAGAAAACTATGACGTGCACGATGAAGGGAGCACATGCTCGACTCTTCGAGGCAAGCAAGTACTCGGGGGCTAATGACGAGGTTATACTCTGCGGGTACCCCAGCACAAGGGTACCTGGTGCACGTGATGATCAAAGAAGCCCAAGGATTAATCGAAGCCCATGAAGAAAGGCCCAAGACGAAGAGTGTTTTCCAAGCTAGATCAAATAATAGTCGGTTAAGACTTTCCATACATGTAACCTTGGTCGGTTGTGTTTCCCGAGACCTAGCCTCCTATATAAAGGCTGGGAGGGTGATCGATCAAGGACAAGCAATCCATAGCCACCAGAATCTCGACGAGATCAGTAGCTCGTCGAACCCTTGTAACCCTAATATTCATACCATAAACACAGACAAGCAGGAAGCAAGGGTTTTACCTCACTCGAGGGCCCTGAACCTGGGTAAATCCAGCTTGTCAGCCGTCGATTCCACCGATACTACGCGTTCTCTACCACACAATCAACCCTAGGTATAGCAACCATGGGAATTGCCGAGGGCACACCTCGACAGACACTTTGACGGGAGGTAACTTTCTTGGTACCCCTGCGTTGGAAGCTAGTTATATTATTGAGAGCCTAGTAGGAACACCACCTGTTAGTAACATTAAAAATGAGATCACCTTGGAAGATGTTATAAAGAAATTGGAGTCTATAGAGATTTGCCAAATCTCCTTGATAGTACTAGCAAAGTTGATGAATCACTGGGAACCATTAATGAAAGAATTGCTGTTTTAGAAACTAGTACTATTCAAGATAATCAAAATCTTAGGATTGGTGAATTAGAGGAGGCTATGGATGTAATAAGTTCTACTTTTACCTCTATTAAAACTAAAAAGCAAAAGGCTTTTGTGGGGAGAGAGCAAAAATTTATGTATGTGCCAAAAATTTCTAAACCAAAACCCACGGGTGCGTTTAAAACGGATAACGTGTTCAATGAGCTTGAGGGTGAGTCACATAATGGTCTATTTAAATTTTCTTCCCAAGAATTACGTAAACTGAAAAGTCCTAGTGTGACAAACCCTGTTCTTGATGAAGCTTTTGATGAATTAGACCTTTCTTCACTTGGTAATACTTGATGCATGCTTTGTGCCTAGCTAAAAGGCGTTAAAGAAAAGCGCTTATGGGAGGCAACCCATTTTATTTTTCTGCAATTTTTCTTTTATTGAGTCAAGGTTTGTTTACTTCTGTAGCAACTCCTTTGTATCTTTATTTTCTCGCATTGTTGTGCCAAGAGTAGCCTCTAATGTTAAGATGATGCTTAATTTTGATTGCTGCGCAGAAACAGATTTTTGCTGTTCACTGTACGAAATTCCTAAAATCACCAGATTGTTAATTAAATCTGAAATTTTTGTGCGTAATCTTTATGAATGTCTGAAACTTTCATTAGTTCAGAGTTTTCGATCTGAGCGTCGTAAGTGCCTCGAAAAAATTCGTCTTTGCGGACTGTTCTGTTTTAGACAGATTATGCCTTTTTATTTTGCATTCTCTCTTTTACTAGTGTTGAGTGAAATTCTTTTTTGGGTGGAAGAGCTTCACATAACATCAGTGGCTGTAGCTAATGTTTAAAGTAACAAATCATATTGCGTCTTTATAGAACATGTGAATTTTTGATTATGCACTAACCCTCTAATGAGATCTACTTTGAGTTTGGTGTGACGGAAGTTTTCAAGGGTCAAGAGAGAAGGATGATATAATAGGATCAAGAAGAGTGAAGAGCTTAAGCTTGGGGAGGCTCCCATGGATCTCCCCAGCATATTTCAAGAAGACTCAAGCGTCTAAGCTTGGGGATGCCCAAGGCATCCCCTTCTTCATCGTCAAAATTATCAGGTCATCTCTAGTGAAACTATATTTTAATTCTTTCACATCATATGTGCTTTTCTTGGAGCGTCTGTGTGCTTTTATTTTCAGTATTGCACTTTTATTTTCAATAAAGCTTGACTGGACCCTAGCATTCTTGATTGGGAGAGAGACACGCTCCGCTTTTTCATGAGAATACTCCTATTCTTCACTTATATTTGTTGAGTATTCATATCTAGCGCTGTTCAGCTTTTAGCTCTTGTTTTCATGTATCTCTTGTCAGAGCTATTAGCTTTCTTTTGTAGAAAGTACTCTCTTGCTTCACTTATATTTGTTTGGAGAGTTGATGAAATAAATTGATTGGTGTTTGGTTGGTTCAGAAAATGTTGCATGTGGTAATTGGTATAAGGAAAAACTTGCTTAATCTTGTAGATCACTAAAATGGATAACTTGATGCTTGTCAATTGTTTTGAGTTAACAAGTAGATCATGATTAAATTGTGCATCACATGAGTTAAGCCTATTAGTGAAGAACTACCGTAAAGCTTGTTGAAAATTTGGTTTGCATCGGTGGTATCTCTAAGGTCTAGATATTTTCTAATAACAGGGTTTGGTTAACAAGGAAGACGGTATGAAGTCTTATAACGTTTGCAATATGTTTGTCATATAAAACTTGGTGTACGGGTTGATATTCTTGTTTGCTTACATAACCTTGCTAGCCTAAACTCTGTACTGAGAGGGAATGCTTCTCGTGCATCCAAATCCTTGAGCCAAAATCCATGCCATTTGTGTCCACCATAACTACCTATATGTGGTATTTCCTTGCCACTCCAAGTAAATTTTTCATGTGCTACCTTTAAATTATTCAAAATGTTATTATTCCCTTTTTGTGTCAATGTTTACTAGCTCATGAGGAATTAGTGTGGTTATTCTTTATTCTATTTGTCGAGTGGACTTTTACACCTGGACTAGTGGCATATACATCCGCTTATCCAATAACTTGCAAAAAGAGCTGGCAACGGGGTGCCCAGTCCCAATTAATTACAACTTTAACCAATTAATTCTCTTCACACTTTTGCCCTGATTCATCAGTAAGCAATGACAAACAGTGAAATACCTGAATGTGTGTAAACCAAAGAGAAAGAGGGATGATCTGCCTTGCTGGTAGAAATAACGTCCTTCATGGGAGCCGCTCTTAAAAGTCCGTTCGACAGGTAGAATACTGTTCTCACCCGCTACCATTCGTTGACAATTAACAAACACCTCTCAAAAATAGATACTCCTCCATGGTATGTGATTGATGGAAGGCACCCGAGGATTCGGTTAGCCATGGCTTGTGTTAGCAAGGTTGGGAGGAGTATCAAATATTTTATGCAATCTCTATATGCTTTCAAAAACCTAAAAGCTCTAGCACATGATTTAATCCCTGCTTCCCTCTGCGAAGGGCCTTTCTTTTACTTTTATGTTGAGTCAGTTTTCCTATTCTTTCTGTCTTCCACAAGCAAACACTAGTGTCAACTTTGTTACAACATGCGTTATATGCAATGTATTGGACTTGTTATACTACTTTGTGTTGACAATATCCATGAGATAAATATGTTGAAAGTTGAAGCAAATGCTGAAACTAAATTCTTCCTTTGTGTTGATTAAATACCTTTTATTAGAAACTATTGCTTTATGAGTTAACACTTATGCAAAACTGTTTGATGCTTGTCTCGAAAGTACTATTCATGAAAACGTTTAGCTTGTGTGATTCATTGTTTACTCATTATCTATTTGGTAGCAAATTATAGACCATTGACTTGGATCACTTCATTCATTTACATGTGCCTTGCAATATTATATGATCAAGATTATGATAGTAGCATGTCACCTCAAAAATTATTTTGTTTTTATCGTTTACCTACTCGAGGACGAGTAGGAACTAAGCTTGGGGATGCTGATACGTCTCAAACGTATCTATAATTTTTGATGTTCCATGCTTGTTTTATACCAATTGCTACATGTTTTGCATCTACTTTATATCACTTTTATACATTTTTTGGGACTAACCTATTAACAAGATGCCGAAGTGCCAGTTCCTGTTTTCTGCTGTTTTTGTATTCCAGAAAAGCTAGTCTGGAAATATTCTCGGAATTGGACGAAACTACACGGGGGTGCCTATTTTTCCAGAACACGCCTGACGGAGCGAAGGAGCAGCAGAGGAGGGCCACCAGGAGGCCACACGCACCTAGGGCGCGGGCCCCCCTCTGCCGCGCCCTAGGGTGGTGTGGGCCCCTCGGGGGTCCGCAGCCGCCGCCCTTTCGCCTACTTATTCCCCCCGACGCGAAAACCCTAAGTACCTGAGCAAATATCCACGAAAAGATCCAGAGACGCCGCCGTCGTCAACCCTAGCTCGGGAGGGTTCAGAACCTCTTCCCGGCACCCTGCCGGAGAGGGGAATCGTCACCGGAGGCTTCTACATCGCCATGCCTGCCTCCGGAGTGATGCGTGAGTAGTTCATCCTTGGACTACGGGTCCATAGCAGTAGCTAGATGGTTGTCTCTCCACTTTGTGCCATCATGTTTAGATCTTGTGAGCTGCCCTACATGATCAAGATCATATTATTGTAATGCTACATGTTGTGTTTGCTGGGATCCGATGAATATTGAATATTATGTCAAGTTGATTATCAATCTATCTTATATGTTATTTAAGATCTTGCATGCTTTCCGTTACTCGTAGATGCTTTGGCCAAGTAGATGCTTGTAACTCCAAGAGAGAGTATTTATGCTAGATAGTGGGTTCATGTCTCCGTTTAACCTGGGACAGTGACAGAAAGTTCTAAGGTTGTGGATGTGCTGTTGCCACTAGGGATAACCTAACGATGCTATGTCCACGGGCATATGTGTTTGTTTACATTACGCACTTTACTTAATGCAATTATCCGTTGCTTGCAACTTAATACCAACGGGGGACTCGGATGACAACCCGGCGGTGGATTATTAGTCATAGATGCTGTTGGATAACGGTCTATGTATTATGTCGTAATGCCCAATTAAATATCATAGTAGTCAACATGTCATGTATATGCATTGTCATGCGCTCACTATTCGTCAATTGCCCAGCTGTAATTTGTTCACCCAACATGTTAGTTATCTTTTATGGAGAGACACCACTAGTGAACTGTGGACCCCGGTCCATTCTTTTACACTGATTAAACAACCACAAACTGCAAACTGTTCCTTTTTCATTCTCTGCAATTTAATACTCATTTTCCACACCATACGTTTAATCCTTTGTTTTCAGCAAGCCAGTGAGATTGACAACCTCACTGTTTCGTTGGGGCAAAGTAGTTTGATTGTGTTGTGTGCAGATTCCACGTCAACAGTCCAGACTCCCTCGACAGCTATTTTTCTGGCGCCGTTGACAACCTTCTGAAGAGTTGCTGCTCCTACTGGTTCGATAACCTTGGTTTCTTTCTGAGAGAAAACTTGCTGCTGACTACATCATACCTTCCTCTTGGGGTCTCCCAACGAACGTGTGTTTCACGTCATCATACATCTACCATATCTTCTTTGAACTGGAAAGGATAGCTGAAGATGGTGGGAGATTGATTGATGGGGAAGTGGTTAGATCAGATGGTACACCAAAATCCAGAGAAGGGTAGAGAAGTTTGCTGAAGATAGATTGGCAAAAAGATCAAGAAATGCTGAAGGGGAGCCTAGTGGAACCAAGCCTGGGGAAGATGAGGAGATGGTACCGTCTAGTCAGCCTGAGGCAGATACATTGGCAGAAATAGAACTGAGGAACAAGATACTAGAAAACATGGCTCGGAGCAAGCAGAATAAAATGAAAGGCAGGGAGCTGGACAAAGATAGAGATGGGTTTGTTGATGAAAAAAAGGAGAAGGACTGGTAGGATTAATACAGAGACGAACATGATAGATAAAGCAGTGGACAGAGCTAAGGTGAGGAACCCGGAGATTGCAGGTAATAATTCTGTCCAGATCTCAGTGGCTGACATGAACTTGGCGCGTTTAAATTTACAGGACCTTGCAAGTAAAGTAGGAATTAGTTTTGGTAAGAGTAATGTAGAGGTTGTTAATTCTGTCAGTGTTATTGAGAATTTAGAAATCGCTAGAGCCAATCTTTTCCAAGCAAATAACAGTAAAGATAATATGCATTTTATTTTTAAGCAAGTAGAGAGTAAGGCAGTAGAAAAGGATGATAGTAGAGATTTATTTTCTGATGATGATGATCTAGATGAGGAGGACAAGGATTTAGATGATACTGTTAGGCTACTTGCCAGTCTTGGTGGTGGGGTAACAAGTTTGCTTCGATTGGTAAAAGTAGTAGTAGAGGTTTTGTTGTAGGAAGAAGTTAATGGTGCGGTTAAATTTAATATCTGATGTCGGGTTTCACTTGGAATGCTAGAGGAGTAGGGGACCCGGGTAAAGGTTTTTATATTCATGATGTAATATGCAAGTATCATGTAAATTTCTTAGGTATTCAAGAGACTAAGAAAACATCTTTTTCGGATGCTTGGTTAAAAAGTATTAGTG
This sequence comes from Poa pratensis, assembly GCA_947311845.1. Taxonomy (NCBI): domain Eukaryota; kingdom Viridiplantae; phylum Streptophyta; class Magnoliopsida; order Poales; family Poaceae; genus Poa; species Poa pratensis. The sequence continues at coordinate 39,313,908 of CAMZMU010000076.1, read as the reverse complement.
GTAGCTTTAATTTCCAGTGGGCATGGGTACCATCTCAGGGGCAGTCTGGTGGTATATTACAAGGAGTGGATGTAGATGTGTTTGAAGTTCTTTATACGGAAATAGGAAGTTTTTATGTTTTGATGCGTGTTAAAGAAAAATTGTCAGATTTTATTTGCAATATTGTGACAGTGTATGGGGCTCCGCATGATAAGGATAAAGAATCTTTCCTGGTAGAGTTAGCTCATGTTTGTAGCAATAATAACTTGCCCATTATAATAAGCGGTGATTTCAATATTATTAGAAGAAGTAATGAAAGTAATAAGCAGAGAAGGTTGTCTAAATGGTCAAGACTTTTTAACGCTGTTATTGAAAACTGGGATCTTAAAGATATAGAGATGCCTGGAAGACGGTTTACATGGTCTAATAACCAACAAGACCCTGTTATGGCTAGGCTAGACAGATTCCTTGTTAGTACTGATTGGGAGGCTATGTATCCCCTTTCGTTCATTAATATGTTTCCTAGACATATTTCTGATCATTCTCCGTTAGTGCTTGATTTAGGGCTAAGTAAGAAGCGTTCCAATAAACCCTTTAGATTTGAGTTGTGTTGGTTTCTTAGAGAGGATTTACATGATGTGGTGAGTAAAGTTTGGAATTCTTTTTTCTTTGGTAAGTCTGTGCTAGATAAATGGCAGAATAGATGTCGTAAGTTAAGAAGTACTTTAAAAGGTTGGGACATTAACTATCAAGCTTTTTATAAAAAACAGAAAAGTGCTTTATCTGCAGAAATCGATAAGATTGATAAGGAGAGTGAGATTTTTGGTTTATCTTTAGAAAAGTTTTATAGTAGGAAAGAACTAGAGGACAAGTTAATGGTTATTAGAAGAGAGGAACAAGTAAAGTGGTTTCAGAGGGCTAAAACTAAGGATTTATTACAATGTGATTCTTTAACTGCTTATTTCATGGCTAAAGCGAGTGGTAGGAAAAGGAAGAGTAGGATTACCAGTCTGTTGCAGGAGGAGGGGTTAATTGTGGGGGATGAAGAGATTTTACAATATGCTACTTCTTTCTATAGAAATTTGTTTCTTCCAGTTGTTAACAATACCAGTATTTCGCTGGACATTGTGCTGGATAATGTACTTTCGGATAGAGATAGAAGCCTGTTAGTAAAACCTTTCTCGGTAGAGGAAATTAAGTTTGCGGTTTTTTATATGAAACATAACAAAAGCCCTGGTCTAGATGGCTTTCCAATAGAGTTTTATCAGCATTTTTGGTCTCTTGTGAGTAGTGATTTAGTTAATTTGTTTAACAAGTTTGATGCTGGGGAGTTAGATATTTCTAGGTTTAATTATGGTTTAATTACTTTACTGCCGAAAAGTACAGATGCTAGTAAGATACAACAGTACAGACCTATTTGCTTATTGAATGTCATTTTCAATTTTTTTACTAAAGTTATTAATAATAGGGTGGCAGAGGTTGCTGAGAAAATCATCTCGCCAGTTTAAACTGCTTTCATTAAGGGTCGTAATATTATGGATGGGGTGGTACTCCTTCATGAAACGTTGCATGAGGTTAAAGCTAGAAAATTAGATGTTGTTTTCTTCAAGGTAGATTTCGAGAAGGCGTATGATAAGATTAATTGGAATTTTGTTTTTGACATTCTTAAGATGAAAGGGTTTCCAGATTTGTTTGTGGGTTGGGTTCGGAAAACGGTAGAGAATGGGAAGGTTGCTATTATGGCCAATGATTTAACTGGTAAGTACTTTAAGCCAGGTAAAGGTTTGCGGCAAGGGGACCCATTTTCTCCAATTTTATTTAATACTGCGGTAGATGTGCTAGCGGTTTTAGTAAATAGGGCCAGAGATAGTGGGCTAATTAAACCTTTAGTACAGGATCTTCTAGAGGAAGGGCTAGTAATGTTACAGTATGCGGATGACACTATCTTTATGTTCAAGGATGATCTAGAATCGGCAAGGAATTTGAAAAGTCTTCTTTGTATTTTTGAGCATCTGTCTGGCCTTAAAATTAATTTCTTAAAAAGTGAAATTTTCTGTTGTGCTAAAGCCAAAGATAGAAATGTAGAGTATGCTTCTATTTTTACGTGTGTAGAGGGTGTTTTTCCTTTTAGATACCTTGGTCTACCTCTGCATAATAGAAGGTTGAGAGCTATAGATTGGAGACCGGCAGAGGATAAAGTAGAGAAAAAGCAGGATGTTGGTTGGGTAGATACACTTCTTACGAAGATAGGCTGATTTTACTTAAATCGTGCCTGAGTCCTGTTCCTTTTTTTATGCTTGCTTTTTTCCCTTTGCCAAAAGGTTCCGGTAAAAGAATGGATTTCTTCCGGAAGAGGCTCTTTTGGCAAGAGGAAAAAGATAAGAAAAAGTACCATTTAGTTAGCTGGGAAATGATCTGTCAGCCTAAGGAACAAGGGGGTTTGGGTGTGATTGATCTTTTTACAATGAATATTTGTCTTCTATGTAAATGGCTTTGGAAAATTGAAAATGAGGAAGGTTTGTGGCAACAAATGATTAGAGCTAAATACTTGCAGTCTAATACTTTAGCGCATGTAAAGCTTAAAGCATTTCATTCACATTTTTGGTCTGGCTTAATGAAGGTTAGAGATATCTTTTTTAAATTCTGTAGGAAAAAAGTAGGAAATGGTTGTAGAACTAGATTCTGGGATGACTTGTGGATTGGAGTAAAGCCTATTAAAGAAGCTTTTCCGAGATTGTACAATCTATCCCATAGTAAAAACATCACTGTAGGTAGAGTTTTTTCTGAAGGTTGGAATGTGCTAAAGTTTAGAAGAACGTTGTGGGGGTGAGTTAGCCGTCCGTTGGCACAGTTTGCAGGAAGTGCTCACATGTTAGATTGACAGAAGTAGAGGATAGATGTGTGTGGACTTTGACTAAATCTTGAATTTTTTCGGTTAAATCTCTTTATACTGCTCTTAAGAAAACTCAAGTTAAAGTGCCATATAGGAAAGTTTGGTTTGTTAAGACTCCTTTAAAGATTAAGATTTTCTTGTGGCTTGCTTTCAAGAAGAGTATTCTTACAAAGAGTGTTCTTCTCAATAGAGGTTGGAAGGGTAGTGAAACGTGTATGTTCTGTAGTAACGTAGAGACTATAGATCATTTATTTTTTGATTGTCCTCTAGCAAGATATGCCTGGAGTGTAGCTGCTTGTGCTCTGAATTTACAGTCAGTACCACGTAATTTCGATGCTTTGCCTGCATGGCTAGATAGTTTTTGTACGCAAGATAAAATCCTGTTGTCGACAGGGATTGCTGCTTTGATTTAGTCCATCTGGAAGACCAGAAATGGTGCCTGTTTCAATGGAGTATATCCACAGGATCCTTCTGTAGTTATTTTTCAGACTGCTCACTTTATTTCATACTGGGCTGATTTGCAGAAACCAAATCTACGAAGCCTTCAACGCAGAGGAGCAAGAATGCTAACGCTGGTGGCGGCTGACTTCTTCCATCGAAGGCAGGGGTGGGGGCCGTTGGTGCTCCGCATCGCTGATGCCTGAGAAAAGAGGAAGTTGGTGCTGGTTATGGTAGAGGTAGAAGCTTTAGTTAGAGCAATAAAAGTTTTAAGAGTGCTGTTAGTGAGGTTGAACTTGATGTAATATCTTATGGAGTTTGTTGGAGGTTTAGTAGTTGTAGAGTGCTTTAGTTGCCGGTGTTTTGTGCGGGTTTGCACGCCGGCACAGTTTCTTTTAAGTTGGCTTTCGGGTGGTGTTGCCTGGGGCTTAAACCTATCTATGATGGTGATGTATTATCAGTTTTCAATAATGAAAATTGGGAGCTGGGCTCCTTTTAGTAAAAAAAAAACTGCTGGTCGTCGGGTGACCACAGTGCTACCCAGCTCCGGTTATATAGATCTTGGTATCGCACAGCTTCCGATCACGATCGCTTCAGTCGACAGACTGTCGAGATTAAGATCTTTACTTGTATTTATTTCCTGTCAGTGACTGACACAGCAAGTCAAAATGTCATCGTGGCTGCGACAAATCTCAGGATGATTGTTATTTTCAGGCTCCAGTCGATAGCGCCGCAGCCCCCAGCCAGAGCTAGTATCCATCAGATAGACAGATACGGATCAGCATGTCATTAGTCAAAGCTGTATAGAGTACTGATTCTTTCACCTTGAGTTATGGAATTAGCACTGATTGAGATGCACTCCTCGTGGGGACGCCAGGGAGCAAGGGAATTCGGGCAAGGCACGGCAACGGCAAGCCAAGCCGGCTGAAGCAGCCATCAACTTGTTCTTCAGGCTTACCTGTGGAGAAAACGCCCTGGACAATTTGGACAGTTCAGACGTGTGTATGCTGAATCGTCCAAATTTGCAGTAGTAAACAGTTGGTGCAATCATGCATCTAGATTATACAAACGAAGATCGCGAGTTGCAGTAGCAGTCGTTATCCAGGATGACAGGTGGCAGTCGACAACATCGGTGAGTGACTGATCACTGATCAGTGATGTGGTGTGTATGCGAATCCATCAGATCAGTCACTCGTTTTGAGGAAGAAATCCTTCGTCACTCGCCAGATATCATGCGTCACCAAAAATAAAGAAAAACAAAGGAGGATATGCCGGCGTTCATCAAATTTAGGTATTTTTGGTGACGTCTTCATCACCCAGAAACCACCGTTAGTAGCTGTGGTGTCCGTGCCTTAGAGCAAGAACAATAACAGCGCCAGCAGCGGGCTCTATGCGCAGGACACGTCAGCTAAAGGTTTACCAAATAAGTATCCATACAGTAAGCTGGCTCTTAAGTCGGCTATGTTGAATATTTAATCACTAAATCCTTGCAGGTGCATGTGCTGCATGCAAGACTGCAGGCGGATGAAATAGCTGGCTCTATCGCCAGCAGCGGGCGACAAGCAGGCTGCAGCGTTTTGTTTATTGCGCTATAGCCGGGCGATACGCAGAGCGCCCGCTCGCATCTCTTTCCTCTCTTCTCTCTCATCCACCTAGGATTTTGCTGATGTGGAGTGGCTTATAGCCAGCTGACTAGGACCTATTGTACATGCTCTTAGAAAACAGTGATCATTGTAGGAAAAACTTCATTTTAAACCTTAAACGCGTAGAGATATTTACACACTAAAGTTGTAAATCTCGGTCTAAATTGAACTTTGGATTGATTTTCGGAGATTTTTTTTCTAAATTACTACTCTCGACTGACTCATCATATCCATCTTTTTCCCTAGTCTATGTGGTCCCTGATCTCGTACAGCGCCATGTCCTTCTCGACACTGAGCACGAGCACGAGCGAATCAAATGGGCCGAAATTCCTTACAACCTTCTTGTTGGAATCAAGATTGACAGGCGCGACGACGCTGGTCAGCATGGACAACGATCCCACGGCCTGGAGTTGAACAAGAAACCGAGATCCACAGGGATGGAGTCAAACAGGCGGCGGAGACGATCAACGATTGACGGTGACCTGGTGGGCTTGTCGGAGATGTCGAGACATTAGGCCCCCACGACCGTGCAGGAGAGCAGGACCCGGGCTCGCGCGCCCATGGTGAGGGAGGCCTGCTTGGATGCGTCTGTCATGAGGATGGGGACGTGTGTGTGTTGGGGGGGGGGGGGGGGGGGGATTACTGGCACCGCGGCCCTGTGGGGCGCTGCGGCGAGCGTGAGGGTCCGGAGCTGGAGGGAATTTGAGACCCACATGTGAGTGAGCGTAGTTTGCAATCCCGGCCGAGATGCCGCATTCCCGGTGTACTATACATTTTTTTCTAAGGCGCCAGACTCAAGTTCTGGTCCTCTTACGAGGGCATGGGTTCAAACCCCACTTCTAACAAATATATTTTTCTTCTATTTCATACTCCCTTTTCAGTTTTCCTTTTACAGAATCGATAACTCATGGCTTTGTTATTATGTGATAGTTTTTCTCAGAAACTTTGTCAACGATTCTGATTCACAATTGGGCCGTTGGGCAATAGAGGCATAAAAAATAGAGGCAGCAATGCCATCTTCGTTTTTTCAAGGAACTAGCAAAATGCCTGTGCGCTGCAACGGGGGTATAAATATTCTAACGGTCTCACACTAATTCAGGTACGTTAGTTTTAAAATTCTTGTGCACATCCATTCAGGTACTGCAACCAAGGTAAAAGAAACCAGAAAGAAGTTAGAAGAGATAAAGAAAACCGAATCAATGCAACCAAAAATAAGCAACTTGCTGATTCTCTCGCCACGTCAGTGAAAGTTGGACAGTAAGATAAATTCATTTTCGTCCATTGGAAAGAATTTTGAACATATTAATGGAATTGCCAACAAGATAATTGTACATAAATACAATCATTAACAAAGCTTGACCAGAAATATGCCACACCGCCAAAGAAATTTGAACAAACATCATCTCACTGATGCTACAATTCTGTCTCAACTTAACCACGCCAATTCCATTACAGTCTAGGCTCGTCGGCAACACGGACTTCTCTTAGATTTCTCCACCCAAATTGATGAATGCATGTGTGGCACTACGCGCTCACGAACTTGCAAATTAAATTTAATGTAAATGAAACACAAAGTTCATCTGTTAACATTTGGATGCTACACACGAATGTCACATTCGATTTCAGGATCAGTAATCGAGCAGCTGGCTCAAGTTCCTTGTACATTTCAGTTTCTGCTTTGAGAATAGAAAAACAACAAGTTACCCAATATTTGATTGTAGAGAGAGAAGGGATTCAGTCGAGGAATGGCTTGGGTACAGAACTCACCCGTGTGAGGCGACGATTGGTAGGCTGCTTTCTGCAACCTGAAGATCAGGCTTTTGTTAACTCAATAACCAAATGCAGTTATACCCTAGTATATAAAATATTGTTGACAATAAACAGAAAACAAACCAGATGAATGTTTATTTTATTTAATATCACACCGGGAAGATCTGAAAGAGGTGGCTCCGCAATTGAAACCAACTCATCATGTTCAACACCTGATGTTGCAAGAACGATCCTAGGAGCAGTATAATTTCCTATATATTTTTAACATGAGTAGAGTCGTCAAAGGGAGTCATTTCTCACTAATAATGCATGGGAGATAAATAGTTGAATCTTACATGAACGAATTCCTCTAGGGTACTAATATCCAATGTGTTTATAGTGCATCCTGTAGCCATCAGAGGTTATGCTAGTACTAATATCCAGCCTGAATAAAGTGCCTCCAAAAACAGACATTGTGGATTATCAGAAATTTCAGATATATCACGCTTTATCGCCTCGAGCTGTAGAAGAAAAAAACATCTCATGATTAGTAAATGCAGGATTCACTTTGTAAGGTTTACTGAAAATAACAAAATACCTGTTCTTTCACCTCCCATTATAAAAATGATGGATTCCTCAAACTGTGAAGGAGAACTTCAACCATCTCTGGAGCATAACTCTTCAGTGAATTATATGTATAGCCCATTCGTTCACGAGAAGTGCATGCAGATACATTTCCTCCGATGACCTTGACCTCACGAACTAACTGCAGGTGAAACCAATTAGTTGGTTTCAGATAAGAGAGAATAGCCAAAATACCATTGATGAAAACCGAGAGAGCCAAAATACCATTAGTAAAAACTGAGTTGCCAAAATACCACTCCATTTCAGTTTTCGCATGCCAAAATATCACTACCGTCAAATATCAAACAAACCCCGTTAGTCAACACAGGCAAAACTGTCAGATTTATATGACATACCAAAATTACCCTCCTTGACCTTGGCTTCATCTAAAGGAAAAAAGAGAAAAGATTATCTCCTCCCGCACCGCACCTTCACTTTTCCCGGCCATGGCGCTGCGTTGCATGTCCCGCCGCCGCTCCACCGTAGGCCGTCGCAGCCGCTCCACCGTGCCTCCCCGCCGATAGATCCTCGCCGACCTCCGCCCTTTCTCGTTCCCCGCCGGTCCGCCGTTCCTCTTTCCCGGTCTGCCCCGCATCCCGCAGCTCGGCCCCAACTCCTCGGCCGACGCTACTCACTCCCACCGGCGGCGCCGCCTGCTGCTCGTCCCCGGCGCAGTTCTCCACCTCCATCGTCATGTCAAGCGCATCACAACCCTCACCATGGTAATGATTTTCCCTCCCTTTTGTAGCATCTCTTTGATTATTGTTTGTGATTTATGGATGTTAGAATTTGTTCCTTTGTGTTATGTTTCAGTGTTCATCCCGACGACGCATTTCAACTAGAATTAGATGTTCAATCATATTTGACAATGGTAGATGGCAGAAAAGTGTATCGGAGAGGCAAAACATGGTCATTTGTGGTAGATCGTCGTTTGTCCGTGGAGCATATAAAGCGAGCTGTAGAGGAGAATTTCCAGTGGTCAGATGAGCAAAGAATGACTATTTGGTATGGGTCGGGTGAGGATGTCATGCCTTTGATTTCGGAATCAGAGATTGCAGAGTTGTTTGATAGATGTGCTAACTCTAGGATAATAAGGTTTGGTGTGACAATTGAGAACAAATAGCTACCAAATAATTCTACTCCTGTCACCATTGATGATGAGAATGATCAGCCCGTCCGTGCTCCTTTCTTTGCATGGCCGAAACAAGCCTATGAAGGGGAGTATGAGGATGATGAGCCTGTGGGATTTAATGAAGAGAAGACATACTTGCCGAAGGAGAAGAATGAGCCGGAGGTAGTTTCCCCAAGTGTTGCAAGAGTTCCATTGGGAACACTAGATGTTCCCAACTCTTATGATCCGCAACATGTGGTAGGGGATGATGAAACTTTAATTGCTAACAAGGTGGCTCCCACGTATATCCATGATAGAAACATTCCTCGAATTGAAGTAGGCGTCACATTTCCCAACTCTAAAGCATTTAAGGTTGCATTGAGACAACTTGCAATTAGAGAAGATTGGTCATTTAACACAGAGCATAGTGACCGAGAGAGATTCAGGGCTAGCTGCACTGATAAAGAATGCCCATGGAGGATAAATGCCTACAAGATAAAGAATATTAGTACTTTCATGGTATGATTATGATATTTAGTTTGTATCTTCTGTTTCTGATTATGTTTACATTGCAACCTATTTGACACCAATTTTTCCTTGTTATTGCAGGTATCAAAACTTCCTTTTCTCCATACGTGTGGGAGCGCTAATTGCAGCAAAGGAATGGCAAACCGAAATTGGTTGGCTGATAGAGGGATAGCTGCAGTTCAGGAGGATGCCACAGTGAGCGCAAAGCAGCTTAGAGAACGTTTGCAAAGAGAGTATGACATTAAGCTGCAGTACAGTGATGTTTGGAAAGGGAGAGCTCGTGCATTGGATCAATTGCAAGGTACATATAAGGAGAATTTCCAGTTGTTATGGAACTTTAAGGCTGAATTGCTTGCAGCCAATCCTGGAAGTATCTTTGAGATAGACATAAGAACAACTACTAACAAAAAGGGTGTTATTGTGCACTACTTCAACCGGTTGTTCATTGCCTTCAAACCGTGCATTGATGGTTTTCTGGCTGGATGTAGACCATATTTGGGGGTTGATGCAACATTTCTTACTGGCAAATATACAGGACAATTGGCTGCTGCTATTAGTGTGGATGGACATAGTTGGATGTTTCCTGTAGCATTTGGCATTTTTGAGAAGGAAAATACTGACAATTGGGTGTGGTTCATGCAACAGCTGAAAATTGCCATTGGAGATCCAGCGGGGCTTGCTATCCATACCGATGCATGTAAGGGGTTGGAGAACGCCATTTCTACAGTGTTCCCGAATTGTGAACATAGAGAATGCATGATGCATCTGATGCTTAACTTCAAGAAAAAGTTCAAAGGAGACATCCTAGATAATATGTGGCCTGCATCATGGACATACGAAATAGAGAAGCATGAGGCTCTAATGGCGGAAATAGAAGCCAAAAGCCCCGAAGCAATAGCCTATTTAAGAATTTTTCATAATCGTGTGTGGATGCGAAGCATGTTTTCAGCAACAACTAAAGTTGAGTATGTAAGCAATAATTTGGCAAAGGTGTTCAATAATTGGGTTAGGGACTACAAGATGCTTGCACTTGTTGAGTTTCTGGACACACTTAGGGACATGATAATGCAAATGAGAGAAAAACGAAGAACAATTGCTGAAGGGCTGCAAGGTTGCATACTACCTAGTGTGATCAAGGAGTTGAATCAAAAAAGTAAGGGGCTGAATTATTTGGAATCAAGAGCATCACCCACTTTAGCTGAAATATCAGGAAATGGATGGAGGCACACCGTCAACCTTGAGACAAAAGAGTGCTCTTGTAGGAGATGGCAGATTTGTGGTAAGCCATGCACACATGATCTTCGGTTCATATTCTCCAAAAAAGCTAGATTAGAGGAATATGTTGATGATAGCTACTCGGTGGCAAGATTCAAAGCAGCATATGAGGGAATTCTCATGCCAATTAGAGGAAGATCGCAATGGCCCAAGGTAAACCCCGGATTTGATATGATTCCTCCAAAACTCACAAGGAGTGCTGGACGTCCAAAAACTAGGAGGGCAAAGAATTACACCGAGGGTGGAACAGGTAGAAAACATAAATGCAAAAGATGTGGAAAGTTAGGCCATCTTAAGAAGACTTGCAAGGAGCCCGAGATTGAAAGTGATGCTGATCGAGATGCAACTCCTCCTCCGCGGTATTATTTTATAGATCTTAGTTTTCTTTCACTTATTATCATACCCATTGCATACTAATTAGGTGCATTGCCTTGTAGGAAAAAATCAAAGGTGGAAGCAAGCATGGCAGCCACTTCTCCAAGGACACCAACTAAGCAATGTACTCAACCTGCTACTCCTACTACAAGCCCAATGACAAGGCAAAGGGCTGCAGCTATTGCACATGCTTGTACACCTCCTAGTGCATCCACAAGGAGCAAAGTTGCTGCAGCCAGCCCTCATCAACAAATTTAGTGCATTTGGGTGTGAGAACCATGATGTTTTGTTGCCTATGTATGCAAACTGCTGTATAGTGGTCTGAACTACTATGTTGGTCCTTTTGGTGATCTAAACCACTTATGTATCGTTGCTGAACATCTATCTCTTGTATAATATTGTGCACCACTGTTGTCTCTTGTATTGTTTATGATGTTGTGCAGAAATGTTGTCAAAATGCTGTCGAAATGCTGTCGAATTGCTGTCAAGATGCTGTTGTAATATTGTCATTTGTTGTTGACTAGGTAGTGCTGAAATGATTCTCAAATGCTGCTGAATGAAGATTATAAACATGTGAAGAGGTAAGGGCTTTTGTGTCTTTTTTGAAGATGTTAGTCCCGGTTAGTCACTTGTGGCATTTTGGCATGCAAAACTGAAACGGAGTGGTATTTTGGCAACTCAGTTTTTACTAGTGGTAATTTGGCTCTTTCGGTTCTCATCGGTGGTATTTTGGCTATTCTCTCTTCAGATAACCTGAGACCTCTGATGTACAGGAACAACGATTGGACATGATGTAAATTGCCAAAAGGGAAGAAGAACCTGCTAGTGACTGCCATTGTAGCATCCAGCCTTCCTGAGACTTGTAGTTGTATCATCTTGTGTCTGCAGCCACGCCAGAGCTCCTGCATTTGTCCCCTTGTTCCTCCATCGCCAAAGTTCTTGCTGCCTCGGTTCCTTGGTGGAGCGGCCAATACAGGGTATGAATTCTCCGTAGTGATAGTATGCAACACAAGGAATCGAAATAGTACAATCGAACTGAGGATTTACCATACTACAAAAGACTCCTTGCTGGCGAGGTGCACAGAACGAGGACCGCGACGGGAGGCGGGGCCGGAGACGCGAGAGGAGTACGGAGGGAGGTGAGGCCGGGCTCGCCATCGATAGGGAAGATGGGGAGGCGGGGACAGCGGTGAAGGCCGCGCTCGTCGGCGCTGGCCGGCGGCAATCCAACGCGATCGCGGGATGCGCAGGAGAGCAGGTTCGGCGGCGGGGGCGGCGCACATAGGATAGCACCGGAGGGGACGCTGCCGCCTTTTCCCCGTCCTCGTCCTCGTCGTTGCGCGGCGGTGACAGGGGCCAGCGGCGGGAGTCATGCTGTGGTAGGCCGCGATGAACGGCACGCGAGCTGGAGGAAAACGGCGGCGGGGATCGAGCTATGCGGGCAACGGCAGTAGTAGTGCCTCGAGATCCGGGGCGACAGAACGGATCGACGCGTCAATTCGTTGGCCCACCGGTCGGCGCGGGCGAGCGGGCGAGTTGGACGAAAACGACGACGTATTTCCGAAGTGGCAAACTAAGGAACGAAAATTTTCTTTTAGATAGGAGAGATACCCTCTGATCGATTCAAGCTAACACTGTCTGTTTATTTGGATGATTGTCCAGGCTCCGAAGTTGTCCTAGTCTCCCAGATAACTAAGCAGTCAACAGCTGATTATGATAAACTGTTTTCTTATCCAAAAGCCAAAATGTTGAGCGCATCTTGCGAACACTAGGCGCACGGACAAACATACAACTACAAAAATGCATCTTTATTTTGCGATAACTACCATGTGCTCTACTTTTGAAAAATCATGAAAACAGACTCAAACACTAGAAAGTAAACAGCTTGTTCAGACGTGAGCACTAGTTATGTCTCGATTAGGGTAAATGCTAACCAAATATGGAGGTTCTCCAGCCCACACAGATCAGTACCAAATGTGTGTGTGTGTGTGTGTGTGGCTGTGTGCGTCAAAGCGCACTGACATACTTGTTTGTCAATCCCTCTGTGAGTCTATTAGAAACACGCGGGCACGAGAGAATCATGATGCAGCAGGAGAATAGTGAAGATAGTGGAGCTAGAGGAAGATGCACAAGAGTATCATGAGTCGGGGAATTCATGTTGTAATTCCGAGGATTCGTCGATAATTCTTGAGGCCTCCTATTCTCATCTATCAAATTCATATCAACGAAATAAAGCAGGAAACAAGACTAAAGAATTCCAAGATAGAGGAAGAAATAAAATGAGAAATAGATATTCATGGTTTGCTTAGGGAGACAATGCTCCTTATAAGAATACTTGGGTGGTAGGCACAAATATGAAGTCAATGGTCCTTCGGTAGGTCAATAAGTTATAAGGATCCTTTGGTTATGCTCTTTGTCCTCAGTTGGTATGTGGCTATGAAAGATTTACCAACCACTTTGTCCAAACAAATGATGAGTTTTCTTAGTTTAAAAAATCAAATGGAAGAATTGTATTGCTCTTCTAAACTATGCACCAATACTAGTGCATTGACAGGTCCCCTTCAATTTATTCTCTAGTGGTACATATTAATATAATGCACGTACACATTTATTTGTGTAGAAAACATAACCACATAATATTCAAAGCACACTTCGTAAATAATATTAATTCAAAAAACATTTTCATATATATATCTTATTTGGGAAGCCCTTTGTTTTCAATAATTGTTTGCATAGAGACTGAGGCATAGCCCAGTGGTGGGGAGGGGCTGATGCCTCCCCACCCACCCGAGTTCGAGCGCTTCAATTTTGGTGTTGTTCTACCTCTCTTCTTAATGAAATGCCTCAGGTTCCTCCCTGACGGTCTTGTTTTTATAATTGTTTTGCATGATTGTTTGAATATTGGAGCTATCAAGAATCTCAATCCTTGCATGGTGCTTAAATCTTTTTTCATGCCTTTTATTGTGAAGTTTATTTTGGATATCCTTACAATCTACCACTGGGAAATAATTCCAAAATGCCTTTTGTTTTTGACAGTTGGTATTCTTTTATGTGGTAAAATTTGTAGATAATCTCCACCTTGTTTTTTTCTTTTCTAATTGCCCCTATTTCTTGCCAAGAAATTGCCTTTGACTCTCATTGTCTTCCTTCCTTCATGAGGATCCTTTCTATTAACTTTGTCTCATGTATGTTGAACTGCAATATTAATTACTCGTTTTCTTTGAACAAGCTGTAATATTACTCGTTGTGTGGGCATTCGCCGATGCGTACACAGATACACTGACGATCGATTCCCGTCTTCACGAGACGATGCGACGTGATCCCTCGGTAGGAGGACGAGACGTGCGCAAGGCGAAGCGGTGGCATCCGCGCACGACTGAACGACGTGTCCAGGCGATGGAATCTCACGCACTCTCGTAAGATTTGTCCATGGCGGCATTTGATGGGATCATGGGAGCAGCACGTGTTGTACGTTCCTCTGCAACCTCGGACAAGCAGGTGCGTGCGGCAGATGGTGCTCCTCCTCTGCAGCGCTGCTCGACACGAGCTGCGGCGGCCCCGGCGATGCCGCAGTGAACGTGGCTCGCGCGGAGGGACGCCATGTACCTCGCCACCGTCGTCAGCTCCCAGGGCGCCCGAGCTGTTGTGTGGCCGCCGGAGCTGGCATTCTCCCCGCGCCGCGCCAGGGCCGAGTCACACTGCGTCACCGTAGCGATAGTTCAGTCATGGTTACCCCTTACCCCACTGCGGCACGGTAAGCGTAGCCGGCTGAAGCAGCCATCAACTTGTTCTTCAGATTTTAGCTACGGAAAGCCCAGCGAAATTTGGACAGTTGAGACGTGTCTACATGAACCCTCCAAATTGGGAGGAGCAGTAAACAAACAGTTGGTGCAATCATGCATCCAGGAGTATATATAACATGAAATCTCGAGCTGTAGCAGCAGTCGTTATCCAGGATGACCTGTGACGCCGTGAGGTGGCATTTGATCGACAACATGGGTGAGTGATGAACTGATGATGTGCTGTGAATGCGAATCCGGCCATCAGATCAGTCACTCGTTTTGAGGAAAATTCCTTGGTCACTCGGGCAGATATTCGTGCGTCATCAAAAAGATAGGAAAAACAGAGGATACGGCGTTCATCAAAAGTCAGGTATTTTTGTTGACGTCTTCATCACCCAGAAACCACTAGTAGTGGCCGTGCCCGAGGAAACAGTGAGCATAGGATAGCCCGTCCAAAGTCCAAACTCGCCGGGAAATTTCGGAGCACAAAACTGAGTAAACTCAATGCATCCTAAGCTTGGGCGTTATAAATTGTACTATACGACTAGTTATAGCAAGTCGCTGGTAACCTGCGATCCCCGACGGCGACGTCGCCGTCGAGACGAAGAGATCCCCACCGGGAACGGGAAAGACGTCTCGTCACCTGCTACGGAATCTCTCTCAAATGAAAGATCACGGCAGGCAACGATGGGTAGCAGATCGAACAACAGCAGCAGGCGAGAGGGTACGCAGAATCTCGCGGCGCGGGCACGGCCGGCCGGCCAGATCCATTCCGGGAACCGGAACACAATTCTTTTCCTTTCATCTACGCCCATCGTGGGGGCCGCCTCGTGAGATCTCGCCCTCTCGCAACAAGTTGCGACGGAGGTAGCGGCCACGGCACGTGCCTTCCGCACCTGATCTTCGCCTTCCCTTTGTTTTACTTATTTATTATTTATGCCTGGAAACTCCAAGGGCCGACGAGAGAAAAAGAAAAGCTTTTTTTATTTCCCTGGCTGGATGCCGCTGTGTGGCGTGACTCGTGCGTGGCCGCGTGTGGTGCGCGTCCACTGCTTCTGGAACCCTCTCCAGCCCAGTGTGATCCCGCCCCTTCTTTTTCTTTCCTTTTTCCCCACCCCACTTGCGTGTATTTCTCGGTTTTTCCCTTTTAGGCCTTGTTCGATGGAAGAGTTTTGACAGGTTTTACTGCGTATTTTCCCAGCCCAAACTGAAACACCAGATTACACGCGTGTGCTGTTTGGTAGGCAGGTATTAGCTAGGCTCAATCCCTGAAACCCCGGCAAAACACGTCGGGTAGACGTGTAACTGCGCCACGCCTCCCCCCTCGCGTTTTTTACGGCTGCTCGAGGACGCCGTCTCCATGCTCTCCACCTCCTCCGATTTAGATAAGAAGAAAACCAACTGTGCAACTGCCTCACGCAAGAACTCACGCCGCGACGCATGCATGTACATGAAGCTGCTCGCGTTCATTGATTGCTTTTTGTTTCTGGCCGAGGGCAATAGCACGTACAGGCTGGCTTGGTTTGGAGACTTGATCGCTAGCACATACGCAAACGCTAGGAATCTGATTTTATTGCTTTAATCAAATCTTTGTATGCCAAACACCGAGGCCTCTACAACTGTGTGTCGGATGTGCTATGAAAAAATATCAGATTTTTAATTGTGTGCTGGCATGCTGTTAAAAATATCAGGTTTTGTTGATGACCAAAACGTGACAATTTTGTAATTGTGTGCGAGAAAAAACACCCCTTTGCAAAACCTGTGTACCAAACAACGTGAAATGGTGGGGGTTTTGGTAAAGAAGGGGATTGAAAGGGGTTGGAGTGTTTTGGGTGAAAACAGTACTCACACCCACTCAACGAATATGAAAAAAAAAACCGACAAAAAATGAATATAGCCTAAAATATGCAGTCTGAACAATATTTGTTTCCTAAACAGCAACATGAACAACATTTGTATCGTGTCGTGTATGCGGGCAGTGTCGGCACTCGTTATTCGTTAACATTCTGTGTGATATACGTATGCGTTTTCGATTCAAGAAATGGAGTGATGTCGCCGGTTGTTAAAAGTTGTTCCATGAGATGGATCCGTGGAAAAAAAAAACATGCTTGTTGAACAATGTATTGTGCATTTATGCGAGTGAATGGCCAAGGATCCCGTTTCTCGCTACAAGTTTTGGTTTTTTGGGGGTCGGGAGAAATCCCTGTCGTTTTGGCACCGACGCGGTGACGCTTGAGAGTGTGGCCCTTCCTTCTTGAAGGGCGTCGGGTGTACCTCTTCCCCACTCCTCGGAGCGTACCGGGGGAAACCCTAGGACCAGTCCGGGCATCAGCGTCGTTGTCGTCGCTTTCCTTCTTGGAAGTGTTGTTTGGTACGCGGCGATTCAGAGCGCTAGGATCGTGGTGGGACTACGCTGGAGAAGACGCAACGGTTGCGAGTCACTTTCGTTTTTCGTTGATCCGCCGATGTTGGCGTTGTTTTCTCTTCTTTTTTCTCTTTCTTTCCTCTTGGGCTTGATTGTGTTGTTTGCCCCAGCAGTGGACTCTTTGTTGTTTCAGGTGGTTGCTATATTAATATAGCGGGGCGAAAACCTATTTCTTCAGTTAGTATTGCCAACTGTCACCGCTCCTATAGCACTCAACTTAACTCGCATTGCACATTGCTATGAGCCGTCGAGCGACGTTGTTGCTCATTAACCGGTTTACCATGAGCTGGCAACACCAGCACCGGTAGTACTCATTTAGCTTACATATTGCTTTATTAGCACCACAAGAGAACACTCATTTACCCTGTATTATGAGTGTTCTTGTCACATTGAGTAGTCGAGCAGTGTCGCTACTCATAAATAGTTGTATAACATGAGCTGGATCCACCGAGAGAACACCTATTTACATCGTATTCTCTTTGAGTGGACGACGAATATTGTTACTCGTTAGCGGCCGCGACATCGCTCATAACACACACATTGACTATGCACTACTCCGTATTGATTTGAGTAACATATTTTGCTCATTGACAGTTGTTCCGTGAGCTGTTAACACCTGCAAACAAAAAACTCCTCCTTTATTTCGTTGATATGGTTTTTGCCTACTGTCTTATTAGCGTATCATACCGTGAGCCGGCAGCGCTCATGGTATGTCGTTCCTCGTGCTTGTTGACAATTGACCGTCAGGTGGCAAGGTCGATATAATATTTCGTAAGCTTGCATAAAAGTCGCTCCTATTATCTCCAAATTACCTATGTCTGTCACATGAACTAAGAATACAAAGACAATGACTAAAACCTACTAAACCCACCAAGCCAAGAAAAGGATCAGCAAGTAATTCTATCAAATCACACCCTAACAAGTTACAACACATAAACCATACAGAAAAGAAGAAGAAAAACAAACACTAACAAAAGGCCACAACCCCTAAATAAATAAATAAAAAAACAAACGAAAAAGGGAGAGGAGAAAACGGGGAATCTGAAGGAGCAGCGAGCCGTGGTCGCCCGCGCTTCCTCCTCCTATATCAGCCGCGGCCCCTAACCCTAAACCCCCCTCTTTTCCCCTCGCAGCAAGCCACTGTACCACTACTCTACCACTACAGCTGCTGCTACTGCTGCTAGTCTCCTCCGGTGGCGGCTCGCCTCCCTCCCCCCACCTCCCTCTACCCCGAGCTCGCCCGTAGCTATCAGCGGTAGCGAGAGAGAGAGAGGAGAAGGGCCGAGGGCGCTCCCGTTGGTTCCGTCGGATCTCGCCTACCTCCAGGTTTATCCGTCCCGTTGGGATCTCGCCTCAGCATGGCCGTCGTCGCGCCTGCTCCCGCCCCGGCGCCCGCCGCCGCCGCTGCTGCTCCTGCTGCCCACGCCCCTGCCGCAGATCGTATCCTTTCGGTGCTCGCTTTCGCTTTCCGACAAGGTTTTGTGGTTTTGGGGGATTTTGTTTGTTGATTGGGTTGGGTACGCTTCGCTGATACTGTGCTGCGGCGGCGGCCGCCGGCCGACCGGCCCCATATGCCCTGTGCGCCTGTCCGTCCGTCCTCGCGGTCGCGCTTGCTTGCTTGACTTTTCCAGATGCGTTTTTACTGTAGTAAGGCATCGTACGCTGGCTGTGGACTACAGAAGCGCAACAGAAGTGATTTTTTAAATTAGTAGAGCAGGATTGTTTCTGCTGCTTGGTACTGAGATTTACTTCACAAGGTTTAGGATCTCAATTCACCGTGTTGACTCCTTAATTCGACGGTTTCGATCTGCAAAGAAGCCACGGATCTGCTGCAGAAGATGTCGCTGGAATCGCAGCCCAAGGGGCGGATGCGACCGAGCCTGCGGGCGCCATGAAGGTATTGATACAACAGTGAAAGAATCCCCTTTTTCTTAGTCCTGCGCATGTTCCTAGCTTGCTCCAGGTTTTATGTGATCCTGATGTGTGTGCTGGTTGTCTGCTAATTCAGCAGGGCCCTGTCGCCAGCCAGCCACTTAGCGTGTCGATCCCGCAGGAGCGGTCCATCACGCCGGCTGTTCAAGATTTTACGGATCCCAACATGTTCTATCTGCCAGCATATTACTATGGAGGTGAGGGACCGTCCAGGAATTATTATCGAGATCACGCTATTAAAAGCCCGGCTATTTGATCGTACCTGTTACGGCTCCCTTTCGTGTATTTTCTTGTATGTTACTGACAGATTTATGTTGGTGATTGTCTTCCAGGGTACGACGGAACCATGAGCGAGTGGGATGAATATCCTAGATATGTAAATCAAGATGGCGTGGAGGTTGCCCCAGTAAGTTACCATAGAGGATGTTATCTTTTAGCTTTATGTATTGTCGCTCATCATTATTTGCACCTTGCGTTATAGTCCTGGTATGTAAATGGTGTAGATTTTTGCTATTATTGTCTGCTGGGTGCTGTCCTGTCAAGTCCATGTAGGATATGTAATAACTAGAATGGCTATACACCCCTTTTTAGGTATTTTTTTTATTTTCTGCCGCTAATGCTCTGTGCACAGTTTCTTCTCGAATCTATTGAAAAGTATTTGTGTTATTTGTTTGCACTAATATCTTTTCATGATAATGTCAACATCTTGTATTTCGTTTTGTTGTGTTTATATAGTTGTGTTAACTATATTAATTGGCCTTTCGAATTTCACAGGCAGTATATGGAGATATTTATGGATATGGGTATGCTCCTTATGGTGCATACTCTCCGGCTAGTTCCCCAGTACCTACAGTTGATGGTCAGATGTTTGCCGCGCAGCACTACCAGTACCCAACTGCGTATTATCAGCCTGCTACCCGATCCCTTCTTCCACTCAAGGTGACCAGCAGCCTTCTGTCAATGCTGATAAGCCAGCAGCTAAGGCAGATACTGCGAAAACAACGTCAAATGGTGTTACTAATGGTACTGCCCACAGTAACAGCGGAACTGCGCCCCTTGGGTCAAGCTACCAAAATTCATCGCTGACCCCTGATGGAACTTATAGGGCACCCGTGCTAGGTGGAGTTCCCTCTACTGGTTATGTGGACTCAACCTATGGGTATGACACCACAGGAGCACACTATGCATGGTATGATGGTTCTGCTTATACCAATGTACAGCAAAGAACTACAGCTAATCACACGCCGTCTTCAGCGTATAATAACAATGGCTCTTCAGCAAGGTATCAGACCAAGAGCCCCACGCCACAGCAGACGGTGAGTTTAGTGAAAATTGTTGATATTTGTATTATTGTGGATTGGAGGAATTTAGTATTCACTGTTTTTCTGCTTGTACATGTTCCTGACACGCTGTCACTACACTGCTTCATAGTCACAATAGCATGGAATGGATATAGTTTCTCTTTAATCAAGTCAAGATATATGTTAGGGTGCAATCTCTCTAAACTTTCATCTTATTTTCTTCTGCTAGAACATACTGAGATTCCATACATAGAAAGCTTGTTTATGTGGTCTTGCCATGATTACGCTGTATATTGTTTGCACGCTGAAAGATGTTTTCTCTGTATCTGTCTGTATGCAGGGCGTACATAACCGAAGACCAGCGACTACAACAGGGTCAGCTACTCCTACATATCAGAATAGGATGTATCCGAGCACCCGGTCTTACAACCAGTATGGGAATTCGGTCAAAACCGGGTCAGCTACTCCTACATATCTGTATGGAAGCAGCGGCTATGGAAGCAGCGGCTATGGGAGCAATGGATATGGAAGCAGTGGCTACGGCGTTGGCTACGGAAGCAACGGCTATGATTCCAGGTTATATGGTCGGTGGGGTGTTACTATGGATAGCAGATACAACAGGCCCAGAGGCCGTGGCAACGGATATTATGGTTTTGGCAATGAGAGTCAAGATGGAACAATTGAGCTGAACAGAGGTCCTAGGTCAGGTCGTTTCAAGAACCAGAAATCATTTGGCCATACCGTTACTATCGCTGTGAAAGGACAGACCGTTCCATCAAGTGAAAACAAGAGTGCTGATGATGTACCTGATAGGGCACAGTTCAACCTAGATGATTTCCCTGTCCAATATGATGATGCAAAGTTTTTTGTCATTAAATCATACAGCGAGGATGATATCCACAAGAGTATAAAATACAATGTGTGGGCAAGTACCACCAATGGGAACAAGAAGCTTGATGCTGCTTATCAAGAAGCGCAAGCAAAGAGCTCTAGCTGCCCTATATTCTTGTTTTTCTCGGTAAGTAGGCTCTCCACACTTCCTACTGCTTTAGGAATGTTCAGTGTATGTTTTCTCTCGGTTGATTGAATCTCCTCCATTACAACGTTTCAGGTGAAT
The DNA here is from genome assembly GCA_947311845.1 of Poa pratensis. Taxonomy (NCBI): domain Eukaryota; kingdom Viridiplantae; phylum Streptophyta; class Magnoliopsida; order Poales; family Poaceae; genus Poa; species Poa pratensis. Next base: position 39,292,736 of record CAMZMU010000076.1, on the reverse strand, counting down.
ACAAGTGGACAGTTTGTTGGTGTTGCTGAAATGACTGGTCCTGTTGATTTTGATAAGACACTCGACTACTGGCAACAAGACAAGTGGAATGGTTCATTGTCTGTCAAGTGGCACATCGTTAAAGATGTGCCCAACAATATACTCAAGCACATCATCCTAGAGAACAACGAGGGCAAGCCAGTCACAAACAGCCGTGACACACAAGATGTAAGTGTTGTGGAATGTTTAATTTGTTTGCTTCACTGTCTTCCAGATTGACCGTATCTTAGTTCTTATTTTATCCTTTTTGTCAACAATTCAGATAAACCTTGAGCAAGGTCTTCAGATGCTGAAGATCTTCAAGGAGCATGTCAGCAAGACCTCTATCCTGGAAGACTTCACCTTCTACGAGAACCGACAGAAGTTGATGCAGGAAAAAAGAGTAAAACAACAGCAGATCCAAAAGCAGGTACATGTGAATCTGTACTAAGTCATCAAGTTTGCATCACTACGTCAGCTGTTCTTGCCTTTCTGTAGTAACTCTGGGTTGGTTGTTCAATCGTGTAGGTCTGGGACAGTAGGGCTCCGAACCCTGTTGCCGGAGAGAAGCAACAGGATACCGTCAACGGGAAGCCGAATTTAACTTCACCGAATGGTGTCAACGGGGAGAAACAGCCGGATATCGCTAATGGGAAGCCAAAGCAATCTACACTGAACGGTGTCAACGGGGATCTAAAGGTTCCAGCAGAGAAAGTTGTTGCTGCTGCTGCTCCAGCTGTAACTTACGCGGCAAAGGTGGCCCAAAACCAAAAGCCAGCGCCTGAGAAACCTGTCCTTGCCAACGGAGCTACCAAAACCGCTGTAGCTTGATCGGGCACCTGAGACTCCCAGCTAGCCATGAATAACAACTGGATGGTCCCGACGAACCAGGCAGAGACATGCGGTCCCAAGGATCTGATCATCGAAGGAGGCTTACTGGGGGGTCGAGCAGCTGGCTAGTTAGATTTCCCTAGGGCTCTCTTCTTTTTTCCTGTCGTCGCCATATTCCTGCTTTCAGTTTGCTTAGCTTCAAAGACTCCTCCTATAGTAGTAGTATCTTGAGAATGCCAGAAAAAGAAAAGAATCTATGGGTAAGACAAGTAGTGGGTCGTCCCGGTGCGCGTTTGCGTATGCGTCTCTTTTTTGTATTGGGTTATCAGTGGTGTCGAGTAAGTACTCTGCGTGTGTGTTGTGTGAGTGGATCTGAAAGTGGGTTTAGATTTTAGCGGTTTTTCGTCTAATGATTTTCATATTATAATAGAATCTCTTGCTTTGGTATATTGCTTGCTGATGGCTGATGTAGAGAGGCTTCTGTCTTGGTGCTCCACTAGAGGGCCGGTGCGAAGCTGACCACGCAAAAAACATAGTGGCGGCTTCTTTTGTGCCGTCACTCCTGTACTCTGCTTTGTGGTTGAGTGCTGTGCTGCCTGACTAGCCGTTTGCTAGTGCAGTGGATTGGTATCGATTTGCCGTCTGTTTGTTACCTTGAAATGTTTCAGATCTTCAGGCACTATTTTGTTTCGTTACTAGTAGTTGTGTGGAAGATAAGTCAGTGCCAACAGAGTAGCCAACTTTTGGCTTAAAGAATTGGTGGGGGCAGGAGAAAAATGTGCAGCAGGATGTCTTCAGCCGGCATGAGATCGGAGGGGACGGTAGCCAGACACAGACCGGACAATTGCAATTGTCTGAACTCTGAAGCAAATTGGAGTAATCAGGATGTCTGAAGCGGTTAAGCCCATCGGCAGCGGCGGCGGTATGGACCGGTACCTACGAGCAAGAGTCAGCAGCAGAGTAGTCTCGCTGTAGGATCAGCTGCCAGAACATACAATGTCAGCTGAGCTGATGGTGTCCGGCGTTTGCAATTTAAATTCGTGACGAGGCTCTAGAGTGTGAATTCACTCTCAGCACCTGTTGAACAGAGGTTTACAGCGCCAAGGCGACATAGAGTATGCAAACGCCAGGTTCACCACAAGGGAGGTTCTTCGAACTACAGCACCAAAAGACCTTTTTGACAGGCCGAACTACCCAAAATAATCAAATATTACAACTTTTCTAGAGCTTCGACAGGAGAGAAGGAGGCCTAGCAGCCTGTGAATTTCTTGATCAGCTCGCTCGTCAAACTCCGTGGATGGAGGGGGGCTGAGGCAGTCGACGCCGATCTTCTGGATTTTGGAGATCACCGCTAGGCAATGCGCATCACCTACCCACTCTTCTTGTCCGGAGCTTGGAAACTGCATCCTTGCAAAGAATTTTCCATTGCTCCAAATTCACAGCCCTAGCATGCACCCCAAACATGTCATGAATTACAGGCCACACCAACTTAGCAACAAAGCAATCAAAGAAAAGCTGGTGGCAAGATTCAGGTTCAGAGCATAATATGTCTGACCGGCAGGAAGCACCAAATTAACATGTCTGAAGCACATGGACACTTTCAGCGTCAGCTGCAGTAGTCGATCTGTAGAGCGTTGGTTAGTCGATTCTTTGCGTGGAATAACGGGAGCAGCAGGATCGCGGGGATGGAATCCATGCGTGCGTGGAACCAGGTACGCCGGATCACTTGTAGCTCCGTGCCATTGCCCTGGCAGCGGACTCGTACGTCTCCTTCCTCCGCGTCAACGCGGCCAGCAGCGCCGCCCTGTCCGGCAGGCACCGCCTCACGGCCTCGTCCGCCTCGTACTCGCTCGCCCACGCGCAGAGCGCCGGGTGCTCCTCGGCGGCGAGCAGGCTCACCCCGGCGATCTCCTCGAACACGCCCAGCCAGCGCGTGAACCCGCTGGCGGCGATGTCCAGGAAGCCGACGCGTTCGCCGCCGAAGAACCTCTTCCCGGCGAGCTGCGCCTCCAGGAGCGCCAGGTTCGCCTTCGCCTCCCTCGCCGCCGCCTCCCGCGCCTCGCCGTCCTCCGCCCACAGCGCCACCCACGTACACTGCCCGCACTGCAGGTCGAGAGCAATTCATTAGTACCGATCCCACGAATTCACGTTGTCCGCAGCGCGAACTCACCTTGTCGTCGATGAAGCGGGCCCAGAAACGAGCGGCGGCCCTGTCGAGCGGGTCCGCCGGCAGGATCGCGGGCCCCTGGGGGAACGCTTCGTCGATGTACTCGACGATGACGAGCGACTCGCAGAGCGCCGGCCGCCGGTCGCCGTGGAGGAGCACCGGGACCTTGTGGTTGATTGGGTTGTGCTCCAGCAGGAGCTGGCTCTTGTTGCCGAGGTCTTCCTGAATGAACTCGTAGGGAATCCCCTTGAGCCGCAGGGCCACCTCCGCGCGGTGCACCGCCGGGCTGCTGAAAGTGCCAATGAGCTTCACCGCCGCTTCAGACATCTTGGCTAATTTCTCTGGTCTGGCCAGCCTCTACGTCCTCGAGTTTAAGAGTTATAGTGTTAATTTCGTGCAAGAAGCTTCATGGTATCCATGTTTTTCTACTGCTAGATGAAAGCTACTGGCGGTACTGGCCGGGAGTCTTTTTGGCTGTAAAAAATTGCTGGGTAGCTAGCGATAAGCTTTTTTCTTTTCCACTGTACCGAGTCAGTACTCAGTAACGAGCGAGAACAGCACAAATGTAAAGAATTGTCTCCCTTTTCTCTCTTCGCTTTCGCATAATTTTAAACAACATGGAATGTTGTACACCCGTTTCTGAGTTCTCCACTGCTTTCTTGTTCTCTTTTAATTGTGAGCAGACGACTCACAATTATGAATTTATGACCAACTCATCTAGTATTGTTTTTCTGTTAAATTCAATTCACATGGGCTTCAAGAAGGTAATATGCTGTCTCCTTTATGACCGGTGATTTGTTTGCGCTCTGATTTCTGGTTTGACAATTGGCGGGACCCAATGAAGATGTTGCACAACCTTTGCCGGCGAGTCCGGTCCAAGGGCGTGCATCGAGAGTGTAGTCGAAGGAGTCGTACACGCGGCACAATCACAGATGCGAAAAGTAAAAGGACATAGAGATATAGGCGGGACTGATCTTTATTATCAATTGTGTGTCTCTCTCAATACAATACATGGGTATATATAGGAGGGAGAGGGGCTAGGGTTGAGGACCAATCTAGACCCGCACGTGGTGCGTACGTCGGTTTACCAACACTCCCCCTTGGTCCGACATCCCGTATTGTCTATGTCTCAAAAAATCCGAAAAACCCAGTGGGAAAAATATGGAGAAAGAGCACATAGCATACGTCTCCTCATGTTGCACGAATTGCCTCATCAAAAACCTCCATGTGAGAAACATCGGAAAAACTCACATAAGGGAAAAAGAGTACAATCCACTCAACATCAGGTTGAGTACTCGGTCATCTGGATCGAGATTTACAGATGGAGGTATGAAGGATCTCCCCCAGAGTCCGGCATATATCTAAGTCTAATCATACCGATTCACGAACACATCTCTCAAAAGATTATGCCGGTAATGATTTAGTGAACATATCAGCAAGATTGTCACACGACTTAGTATGCAAGATCCTCACCTCGTTCGTCTTCTGCAGCTCATGCGCATAGAAAAACTTGGGGTTGATGAGATTACTCTTCACATGACCTGACTGCACTTGTGCAACACAAGCCACATTATCTTCATAGATAATGGTGGGGGTTTGTACGGTGTTCAGCCCACACGTCTGCTGAATGTGGCGAATCATCCGTCGAAGCCATGCACACTCTTGTAATGCTTCTTATAGTGCTATGATTTCAGAGTGGTTCGTTGGAGTCGATAGAAGACTTTGCTCAAACGATTTCCAGGGAACATCAGTTCCACCACAAAGGAAAACATATCCAATCTATGACTTGGAAGTGTGCGGGTCCGACAGGTACCCTGCATCAGCATAGCCTACCAATGATAGGTCTTGATTCCTCCTATAAAACAGCCAAAGATATTTGGTCCGTTGCATGTATCGGAAGACGTCCTTGATGCCTTTCCAATATCTAGGTAGGCTCAGAACTGTACCTAGCAAGCAAATTGACAGCAAACGCGATGTCCTGCCATGTACAATTCGCGAGGTACATGAGTGCTCCAAGGACACTCAAGTAGGGGAATTCCGGTCCCAGAATTTCCTCCCCCTCTTCCTTAGGCCTGAACGGGTCCTTATCTTGCTGCAAAGACCTCCCAATCATTGGGGTCTTCGAAGGATATGCCTTATGAAATCAAAATCTCTCTAACACCTTTCGAGTGTAGGAAGACTGGTGCACTAGAATCCCAGCAGGGGAATGTTCAAGTTGCAGACCCAGACTGGTTTTACCCAAATCTTTCATCTCGAATTCCGACATCAGGTAGGAACTCGCTTCCTCAATATCTCTAGGTGTACCGATTATATTCAAATCATCCACGTACACCGAGATTATACATAATCCATCTTCGTTGCTCGTGTAGCCCTTCTGGTGAAGGAATCACTTAAGCGATTATACCACATCCTACCAGACTGTTTAAGTCCGTACAATGACTTCCAAGAAGAACAATGTATAGACACTGATTTGCTCTCTTGGTTCGGAATGGGGATACCTTCCGGTACCTTCATGTAAATGTCCGAATCAAGGTTACCATATAGGTAAGTGTTGACAACATCCAACAATTTCATTGTTAAGTCCAGATTTACTGCCATCGAGATCAAGTATCTAAAGGTTATACCAGCCATGACTGGGGAGTAAGTTTCCTCAATATCGACATCTGGTCGTTGAGTGAACCCTTGAGCGACGAGCCTTGCTCTGTACCGATCCACCTCATGTGTGAGGTAACTGCCTCCTGCCAATCTTTCCAATCCGACCTTATTTTACAATCAGCGGGATTGTTAGGCCTAGGGCCAGAATCTATGATTGAGGCAATTCTATAGCAAAGTTAATGTCGACAATTGCCATTGCTCGGTTCCTTGACTCTCCCTTATTTATATAATTTATGGCCATTTCGTCATGGGGCGCATCTGGCGCTACCTCTTGCTCCACCGTATTTCCCATTACAGGAGCGAGGTCCTTTAGCTTTTTCGCGCCGATGTGTGTACTCACATCTCCGCTGGATGTTCCCTCAATAGGAACGTTCAAGTCCGGAATCCCGTGCACAGGACTTTCCGTACTTGTGCCAGGTCTCAATTGGCTCCCCTTTTTCTTACTAGGGCTTTGGTGACTGTCTGTGATAAATCTCTCTTATCCTTCTTCCTCAGGCGTCCCCGAGTACTTAGGAGTTGAGAAACCGGATTTCCCGTCCTTTTAGGCCTTTGGACGGGAGCGGGTGTACCATAGTTAACTTCGGTATCTCAACCCTTTCCGTGCATTGCGCGCAGGCATATGCGACTTTGTCACAGTTTACAAGTCACTAAAGTGATCAGGCAGTTGATTCGCTAATGCATGCAAATCAATTTCTTTTGGACTTGTTTATTTGTCTCGGCAGTGCGTGGGTCATGAGCGTGGATCTCCGTGACTTGGCACGTGATTTCTCGACTTTTATCATCAAGGGGTTGATTATCTCCCCCTAAAGTCGGAAAGAGATCCTCGTCAATGCAATCAGCGAAGCGGGCCGTATGACATTCACTTGTCATGGGGTCCAAATACCTGATTATGGACACAGTCGCATAACCAACGTATATCCCCGACTTACGGAGCGTGCCCTTTGCTGATCGCTGGGGTGGTGGTATCGGTACATACACCTGGCAACCGAACCTATAAAGGTGGGAAAATATCGGTGCCGACCCCTGCGCAAGCTGCACATGAGAATGGATGTTGTAGGCCAACGGTCTAAAGTTAATGAGTTTAGCAGTGTGTAACACAGCTTGCCCCAACATCTGGTTGGCGAAGTACAACTCTTATGATGGATTTCATCCTTCACCATTAAGGGGGGGGGTCTAATGATTAACTTCCCCGTAGCGTATGCGGAGCATACGAAATCATCAGGATTTGGGAAGTTGTTCACTTTAACATTATGACCGTTTGAGTTGTATATTCCTCATCATACTTAGACTGAGTGGCCTAATCTATCATGCCATAGGCAAAATAGTTCAGAGCATCGGAAGGTAGTGTACACAGGCAGTGCTACAATTACCATGTAGCATAGCCATTTGTCCAATGGAGGAAAATTTTCCAAGAACATGTTTACCATTTTCATCGCGCCCGGTGATTAGTAGGCATTCCATACCGTTCATAACACCGGTCTCAGCTGGAGACTATTAGCGTGAAAACCATTGAAACTTAAGGGGGTGCGAATGACTCGGGGTACAACAATGCATCGTTAATGATCAAAGTTGTTCCCATGGGTAGTATCATAGTGGCTCTTCCGGAGCCAACTATATAAGGATCGCAGCCGGCGATTTTCATAACACTACCTCGAGAATTTTATCAGACTCACAGCACATAATCTCCCTGAAGATGGTATTTGTGTATCGTTTTCCACGAGACATGTTTACTCCATTGGGGTGCCACACGTGTTCTAAGACATTTGCATGTAATTAAAATAATGAAGCGAGGAAGTAGCGACATTACAAAACAAATGCATATATCTGAGAACATAACATGCCATCATATTTAAATAGAGGAATTAATGAACGATAATCAAATGTCATTCAAGCGTCGAAATAATGAATATGGCTTGCTCTTATAGAGCTTACAAACCAAATGTATCTCAAATAGCCTAAGGAATCATGATAAGTTAAACGGTGGAAGCTTAGACGGGCATAGAGAACGCGCGTTCACTTCACACTCAATGTCCAACTGAGCGAATTGCTCCTCACTGAGTATAGGATCATCATCAGTGCCTACACGAGGTGCAAAAGGGAGCACCAAGTGATCGACCTCCATAGAGACGCCGACGTTCGTTGAGACCGTAGGGGCTATCTCCATGGGCGCAGCCATAGGTAGAGGTGGAGGCGGCGGGAGGATCTCGGGTGCCACCATGGGTGCCGGAGGTGCCTCCCCCTGTACTGAGGCGAGGTGCGATTCATGCACCTTCTTACTAGCCTTGTACGTTTCCACAACGTCCTTAGGTGCACGGCACTGGCGTGAGAAGTGTTCTGTAGAGCCGCACCAGTAGCATTCCTAGGGCCTGTGCTCCCCCTTGCCTGGCTGATGCTACTGAGCCTAGCGAGGGGGTGAGGCGCCTTCTTGCCCTTCCTGCCTCTCTTCTTCTTGAGAGGCACATGGGCCTTGTAGGCGCTAGCATGGGCCTCCTGACGGAACTCGCTCCAAGTGGCTGCGCGAGAGAGTTCTTTCGCGAGAGCTCATCCCGCGCCTCCTCCACCTGGAGTATGTCCACAAGCTCTGCATACTGCGTGTACTTCCCCTGGCGGTAATTCTGCGAGGACTGTACAACATCGGGGTGGAAAGTAGAGAGAATCTTCTCAATCTTCTGAGTGTCGGTGATAGTGACACTACACATCCGAAGAGAGATGCAAATCCGGTGCAAAGCCGAATTATAGTCTCCCACCGTCTTGAAGTTCTGAAACCTCAGACGCATCCACTCCGCCTCTGCCCGTGGGTGAACATTGTACTTCAGTCGCTCGAAACGCTGTTTAAGAGCATTCCAGAGGTCCAAAGCACTCCGCTCAGCCATGTACTCGTTTTTCAGAGTACTGCAGAGGTGGTGACGCAGAAAATGCAAAGCCTGGATGTGAGGAAGATCTCAACGTCCGATGCCCACGTCAGGTAGTTGAGCCCATTTTGGGCTAGCTCGGTGAACTCACGGTTGACGATTCCGGCCATCTGCAGTTTATGCAAATCATCTTAGATTACATCAGGTAATCCCGATTACAGCAGGTAATCCATTGGATAAATGCGATGAAGATACAATTGTTCATTAACATGACGTTCCAATATTTAAAAACATGCTAACAATGATTTTAGGGCGATTAAAAGTAATTAAACAATTAATTCTAGCAATGAAAACATACAAACAAGCATGGTAATGACGAAAACATGTTAAACGTATCACTAACGTGAAAAATTGGCCCTAAAATTGACCTTCCGAAACTATTTTATGCCCAGAAAATACAGTTCCAGCAAAACAGACTTGTCCGGGGACTTCCACGTAAAATTATTCAGCAGGAATAAATTTATATCTAGTTCTGGAAAAATCTGGATGCCAAAACGTAAAAATATCCTGCGGCTCCGTATTCGATCCGGTCCATATCGGCGGCAGCCCTGTATAATTAGGCGCAATCAAGGGGAGAATTAAGAGACTGGAAACGGCCGTAATTAAGAGCACTTAATACAAAACGTTTCAGCTCAAATTTATTCTCCATCAACGCCATTAATTAAGGCAAAACGGGCCAGCAGGGCTCGTGGCGTTCGGCAGCGCCTCGGGCGTGTTTGCGTGGCCAGCAGAGCCGACGAGCCACGCGCACGGGACGGCGGCGGGCGGCATGCGCACGATGGCGGGCAGCACGCACACGGCGGCGGGCGGCACATGCATGGGCCGGCGGTGGGCGCGTGGTGAAGGCCGAGGTCGGACGCGGGCGGCCGCAGTGCGCCATCAGGGCGGCGCTCTCGTTGGCGGCGAGTGCGGCACGCGGCCGGCGGCCACGGCCACGGATGGTGCGGGTGACGGCGAGCACGGCCACGGGCATGGCTCGTGCACAGTCACGGCGCGGCGCGACAGGCACGTGGGCTGTGCAGCGGGCACGGCTCGATGCCGGCGACGAACGGTCTTCTGGACCGCGCGGAAGAGCGACGACGGCGCCACGTAGTGCGAGGCTCGGTGTGTTGCGTGGCAGCTTGCCGATCTATGCAACACACGACGAACGGATCTACGACAGTCAGCCGACGACGTCTTTTACGCCGACACGAAAAACATTTCGGATGTCGATTTTCATCGTCCGTTCATCTGGAATCGAGACGGCGCGTCGCACAGCCGGTGCGCCGCGGCGGTACCGTGATCATCAGGATCACTTCCATACCGACTCCCTACGGTGGCGTCATCAAATCCCCCATGAATCCGAGAGTATCGATATTGGTCGGCGACGTATTCGTCAGCTCGACTCTCGGGAGGGAAGTCGACACCGTAGGTAGTATAAAATGTATTGCAAGAATGGAAATATAAATAGATGCAAAACCGTTGTTGCGATCGGATCTGGATTATACCTCCGCGATGAACAACGAGAGCCTGCTTGATGAAGGCTCGATGCAGATCAGTTGGCGGATCAGTTCGTGCTGATAACGTGTTGCACAACCTTTGCCGGCGAGTCCAGTCCAAGGGCGTGCATCGAGAGCGTAGTCGAAGGAGTCGTACACACGGCACAATCACATATGCGAAAAGTAAAAGGATACAGAGATATAGGCGGGACTGATCTTTATTATCAATTATGTGTCTCTCTCAATACAATACATGGGTATATATAGGATGGACAGGGGCTAGGGTTGAGGACCAATCTAGACCCGCACGTGGTGCGTACGTCGGTTTCCCAACAAAAGATAATAACTTCGAATTGACGGGGTTTGGGGAATGGCCCGACAACTCGGGGGCTTCTAGATCTCAGATGAAACAGGACCCCGATGTGCTGTTCTTGATGGAGACAAAACTCACGAAGGAGAAGGTGAAGGGTTTGAGATGGAAGCTGGGCATGATGAATGTTATTGTGAAGGATTGCGAGGGTCACAGTGGTCTAGCTATGTTCTGAAAAAATGAAGTTAATTCGCGTCTTATGGGCTTTGTCTCGACGCACCATATTGACATGGAGATAACCGAGTAGGACGGTTTCGTTTGGAGATTCACGGGGTTGTATGGGGAGCCGAAGGCAGATGAAAAAGATAGGACTTGGCGTCTTATGCGAACACTGAAGCATCAGAACAACAAACCATGGCTTGTCTCGGGCGATTTTAATGAGATCTTATGTGCTTGGGACAAGGAGGGGGGTGCACCCAAGCCACAAGCATGCATGGACAAATTTAAAGAAGCCTTGGAATTCTGTGAACTTGATGACTTGGGATTCGTGGGAGATTCTTCTACATTGAGGAATCATAGCCATACAACGGAGAATTATATACGGGAACGATTGGATCGAGTGGTGGCGACTGGGCCTTGGAAGGCTCGGTTCCCGGTTTACAAAGTCACAAATGGTGATCCTAGACATTCGGATCACCGACCGGTGGTGATTGAGATTTGAGACACATGGTGCAGGTCGGCTCGGAGTAGTGTGGCCAAATTTGAAACGAGGTGACTCGAAGAGGAGGAATGCATGAGCATAGTAGGCGGAGGTGTGAAGGGTTTATTAAATGAGATGGTTTACTGGACCCGCAGTGTCCTAGGTGAGTTGGAGAAAAGAATTTCTAAGGTGAAAAAAGAATTAGAGGTGTGGAGGAGGAAGGGTATAGGTGTGGAGCAGGTGAAGAAGGAAGAATTACACCACTTAAAATTGAGTAGATTGGAGGATCAGAAGGAGTTGTATTGGAAGCAACAGGCTCACGTGAGTTGGATGAAATAGGGGGGCAAAAATACTAAATTATTTCACTCGGTGGCTTCGGAGAGGAAAAGAGATAAAAAATCATTAGAAAATTTAAAAAGGAGGATGGAGGTGTTATGGAGGAGGAGGGGGCCATGAAAGAAGTGATATCTAACTATTCTTTAAACCTTTTCCATTCCACAACAGGTACACGGGAGGAGGAGGTCTGACACCACATCAGAACTCGGTTATGAATGATGCTCTTTGTAAGGTGTTTACACAGAAAGAGGTGATGGACGCATTGGAGAATATCGGTGATCTGAAGGCGCCCGGACCAGATGGTATGCATTCTGTTTTCTACAAGAGATTTTGGGATGTGGTGGGGGAAAAGTCTCAGAGGAAGTTATGAGTGTGCTAAATGGAGGTGCTATGCCAGAGGGGTGGAATGAGACTTTTTTTATAGATAAAAGGGCCTCGCCCGAGGTTCCATTTTATTAGAATGCAACCGTCAGTCTTACAACATGTTTTGTAGCATAGACTTACAGGCAAACACCTCACACTCCTCAAAGATAGCAACATAACCAGACACCATCGAACGAAGGAAGGACAGGAAAAGGAAAGCGAAGCTATCAACAACTAACGACCTGGGAACTAACCCCCTCCAGCAGAGCTTCACATGCTTGTTCCTGTCTCCATCTCTTCACCAGCCCAGGGTGTACATCTTCCTCCAGCGCCCTCAACATGACGAAGTTCAAGTCCAAGCGATCCTGAGCAACTCCCCACTTCTGTGATCCAGCTTCAGTATATTCTGGTCCAACAAGCTGGAATACCTGTCCATGCAGAGCACTTTCCAGCTTCTGAGCAATGTCACCATTCTTCTTAGGATCTCTTTGACACCTGGCCACTTTAGACCCTGAAAACACATTTCATTTCTCACATTCCAGATACTCCATAAAGTGGCTGTTGGGGATATACCAACTAGGGGTATCACCAGCATGGATCAATCCGGCTAGTCCAGGGTGGCCCGCAGTGGTGGTAAAGGCTTTGCCTGCCGGGCGGCCCAGATAGCTGACGACCAAGGGAAGGCGGATGCCGGCAAGGAGGAGGCCCAAGACCAAAGCCCATGAAGCCACCAAGACCAAGACGGAAGGCGGTAGACTTGCCGGTTAGGTTTAGGACTTTGTATACTTGCCGGATACGTATTCTCCCTGTAACACTAGGTCTGGCTGCCTATATAAGCCGGACCAGGGACGCCTTTAGGGCACGATCAATCTCTCATTGTAACCCGACCAAGGCTGTTGCCATTATAGTGAGTTATAGCAGCACGTAGGACCTCGCCACCGCTGCGAGATCCGAAGCTGGGTAATCCGCCTTGTTTGATCCCAACCTTGACGACGCTCCCCTTCACCCCCTCGGTTCACCCTCGGCTAGAGGACCCCCGTCTCCTATCTACGATGCCGATACGATGACAGTTGGCGCCCACCGTGGGGCCTAAGGCGTCGGGTGTCACGTTCGACGCGGGAACACTTGGCTGCATCGGCGACACTATCGCCGTCGGCCGCTCATCGCGCTTCGGCTCCATCGGCTACGTACAAGACGACGCAACGTGGATGCTGGCGAAAGACGGACTCATCGCCTACACGCTCGTCCCAGTTGGCGAGCACGAGATCTTCATCGGGTTCACGCCGGAGGCCATGGGCTTCCCAAGGAATCACACCGTCTTTTCGCCCACCCACCACCCGGAGTTCGACTACGCGCAAGACGGATCTGAGTCCGCCTTCTCCCAGAAGTCGGCGGATTCCGATCTCCACTTCTGTGGTGTTGCCGGACTGGGATCCGACTCCCAGCCAAAGAGCAACGATCCTGAATCGATCCTTCCTGCACTCCAGGACGATACGATGTCAGATGCCGGATCCAGATCTACCATTCCAGTCAACACAGAATCTGACTCCGAAGAAGACTCTGTGAGCATGTTTGGGTAGAAGGTTCAAAAGTGTTTCAATACACCAGAACCGCCGCCCTGAGAAGCAGAAACAGGCTCATCAGCAACCATACAACAGGCCTTTGTGGCTGAGGTTACCGGCCCGGTCCGGCTAAAGAGGCAGCTGCCGCCAAAGCTTCCGCGCTAGATGACAACCTGCCAAGCGTGGAGCCCCCGCCGGCTCCAAAGAAGAAGATCCTGGAGAAAGACGGATGCAGCAAGGACGCCGGCAAAGCAGACGACATTGCCGCCTTGGCCGAAGTCTTGAACACGCCGGTTAACGACAAAACGGCTCCGGCTGACCTGGAAAAGCTCCGCACAATCATAGTGGAGCAAACCAGGAACCTTCAGGAGAAAGAAGGCGAAGTTTTGAACCTAATCAAGGTGGCCAAGGAGGAGAACGCTAATATAACCGCCAGGAAAAATCTCTTCACGACGACGCCGGTGGCCAAATCAAAAGTGCCACCGCCAAAAAAGAAAAGCACCTTGCAAAATCAGGATCCGTCTCCCGAGGAGTACAAGTCCCCTGCACAACGACTTGGTTTGAGTGGGCATCGGCTCCGCAGCGGAAGGACAAAAACGACGATGTCATCCTGAGTACGCCTGTCCTTAACACTGCGGCCGCCTTAGACATCCTTAACAATGACGATTACGACAAGGACGAGAAGATCTACTATGCCTCTTGACGAGGGGTACACTCATCAAATCCCATGGTTAAGGACCTAGGGTTGAGATTATGGGGAGAGAACGTGGTAGTACTGGTAGTTTCGTCGGCTGACAAGCAGAGGCAAAGATTTACTCAGGTTCAGGCCCCTCGGGTGGAGGTAAAGACCCTACTTCCTGCTTGTCTGTTATTGATCGCGTGGGATTATGCGGTTACAAGGAGGCTCCGGCGAGATGTCGATTTCGCTAGAGCTTTGGTGGTTCGAGTATGGCCTTTTTTAGATCGGCACCCCTCCCAGCCTTTAAATAGGCTGGGTCTCGGGAGTTCATAACCGACCTAGTTTACACGTAAGGAAAGTCTAAACCGACTATGCCTATGTCTAATCTTGGAGGGTGCTCCATCTTCTTGGGCCTCTTGTCTTGGGCTTCGAGTATGCTCTTCGCTATTGGGCTTTAGTCGTCACGTGCACCAGGTACCCTCACGGTAGGGTGCCCGAGGTGTATACCCTTGTCAGTAGCTCCCGAGTACTTGTCTGACTCGAAGAATCAGACATGGACTCATTCGTAAGTGCACGTCATATGCTTTGTATTTTGTATTTTTATAATTGGAATTCCTGTATGAATAGCACATGTTGGCTATGTCGAGTATCTCATCGACTGTGGTTTTTGCTTATGATGATCAAGGGATAATAGCTTAGCAGGCCCAGTACACTCGACGGATCGGGACTGGTTAACTACACATTCGGGTAAAACCTTACTAGCTTTCAATCAAACTCGAGTCACCGGACTCGAATCTGGAACAAACTGGTCAGATTCGACTAGGCCGCGGAGGTCTTACTGAGTCGATCTGCAGTATAGATTTGAATCTTACCTAACGCGTCCGTCAGGATTTTTCATCATGTCTGCTGACACGGAAAGTATAAGGATTGACGTTGCTGGAACGGTCCTTAGCCCAGCTCGAAAGTTCGGCGGGTCTTACCTTTGCACTATGCGTGCAGCATCCGAGGTATTTGCGGCGGACGCAACTCGGGAATGTTTCGAGTATGATTTTGTATATGAACTGAGTCGATGATTTTGTCGACTGATACTTTGTTATTATTCTATCGGGTGCGCGACAGCGCTCCTGATGGGAGTAGCCCCCGAGATTGTGCTTTATTGCCTGCAATGGAGGATAATCTCAGATCTTCTTACCCTGCATATGTTAATCGAAGAAATTTTTGCCGTAATTCTATCGGGTGCGCGACAGCGCTCCCGATGGGAGTAGCCCCCGAGATTGTGCTTTATTACTTGTAATGGAGGATAATCTCAAAATCATTTTGTCTTGAGCATCTCCAGTCGAAGAATTTTTTGATATGCTCCCGATGGGAGTAATATGCCTCAGTCGAAGGAACGGTCGAGTGACCAATTTTGCCTTAATATTGCCTTTTTCACACACGAACTAAACAAGGGAATCGAGTGACCGATATGCGTTGGGTGGACTCGAATGTATTTCTGAACAGATGCTTGCAATGACGTCAGGGATGACATTTCGGACGACTGCGCTTCCTGACACGCGGTGGCGTGCGTTATGCTGTGATGGATGGGACGTGACCCATAGGTGGGTCCTTTGTGCAGCGCTAACCGAACGACGGTGCCGTTTGGACTTGATTTGACCACTCTGGCCCACTTTTTACGGAAGCGTGATGATGGCTCCTATTTTTGCGTACGTAGTGGGCGGAGTGGCCGGCGACGGTTGCCCTCCGTGCCTGCCACGTGTACGGTTGGATTGCGTGCGGAGCGCACGATTGTGATTTGAACGGCGATGATCGATTTTGCTTTGTGGTAAATAAGGGGAACGACTCTGGCGTAACTTTTTACTAGCCATTTGCTTTGCGCGCCGCCCCTGTTCCATCTTCTTCCTTGCGCTCCTCCTCCATTGTTCTTGTGCCAGAGCTCTGCGCGCGCCGCCACCTTCCCTTTGAAGATGAAGAAAGGAGCGGGCAACAAGCCTTCTGCCTCGACTGCCGCTGCCGTGACCGATGCGGCGGCGGTGAAGGGAAAGAAAACTGCGGCTAGCGCATCTGCAGCTGCCGCTGGACTGAAGAAGAGCACCGGGGATTGGGCGAAATCCTCGATCAAGGATGCTCACCTCGTCAAGCTCCGCCAGAAGGGTCTGCTGCCACCCGAGGACCAGTTAGCGGTCCGCGCTCCATCGCCCAAGGAGGTATTCCCTGAGCCTCGCGCCAATGAGCGGGTTTGTTTTGCGGAGTTTCTTCCTAGAGGGTTTTCGCTCCCCCTCCACGATTTTGTTCGTGGTCTTATGTATGCCTATGGGGTGCAAATCCACGATTTCACCCCTAACGGTATTCTGCACATCGCGTGTTTTATCACGCTCTGTGAATGTTTTCTGGGAGTATCTCCCAGTTGGGCGCTGTGGAAGTCGATTTTCGTCGTTCGCCCAAATGTGGGAGGTGGTCGCACCTACCCCGTGGGCGGCTTCGGTATCCAGTGCGCGGCGACACCCGCTATTTTGCCCTGAAGCCAGTTGATTCTGCACAAGGGTGGAGGACCAAATGGTTCTACGTTTCCACGGAGCAAGCAGGCCTCCCTGCCTTTTCGGCTGCCAAGGCTCTGGAGAAGACCAACGCATGGTCCCATCCTTTGTCGCTGAAGAAGAAGAAGCGGAGGCGCAACCCCTTTTGGAGAAGATTGCCAAGATGTCGGGCACTGTCACTGGTGTGCATCTGATTGCCACTTTTGTCAAGTTGCGGGTGTGGCCGCTTCGCGCCCGCGCTCATCCCATGTGGCAGTATGAAGGTGCGCATGACGCCAGTCGAATGAGCCCAGACGAGTTGTCGAAGAATGAGCTGGACACGCACGTGCGATCCATTACCAGCATCAAGGCAACCGATCCCTGCAATCTCGACTGCCCTGTCACTCCATATGGGGCTGACAACCCTTTGCTTGAAGTAAGTCTAGCTTTTATGTACAATTTGTCATCGGGCTTTTGTCACCCTTTATTTTTGCATGCTTTAACTTTGTGGATGTTCTCCTTTGTGTGCAGGGGCATTCGACTGCGTTAACCCTTCCTCCTCTTCCCGAGAATGGCCCAACTGATGAAACAGAGGTGCAAGCGGTGGAGACGAAGGGAGGGGATGAATCACCTCTACCTTCGCTACCACATCTCGTATGGAAGAGGTGAAGAGGGAGAGGCAGAGGAAGTACAGACTGAACAACCAGCCACGACTGACCATGTTAGCGAGGTTCCCACTCGCAAGCGTCGTCGGGTGGCCCAAGGTTTGTATTCTTCTACAAGCTCACCCGCGAAGGAGTCGGATGTGAAGGACGACGGAGATTCGGGCCCCTCTCCTTCTAAGGCTACTCCTTTGGATGTAAGCCCGTTGAGGTCAGCTCCTCCTCCCTCATCGGGTGAGGAGCTTCTTTTTGGGGCCCAAACTTTGATAACCTCGACACTGATGAGGATGAAGAGCACAGGTTTGTTCCTGAGCTTTTTGCGCTAGAGTTTCTGCTGGTTGATATTTTTGCTTATGTTGTTTGTGTTCTGTTACTCGTAGTGCTGAGACTGTGCATCCTCCAACTCCTTCATCCGACAAGTTTTGACTCCAGCGCATCCGAACCTTCCCCCATTGCTCCTGATGTTGCTCAACCAAGGCCACTTCTACTGCCATTGAAAAGGCCAAGGCTACGAGTGCTGCAACTCCGGAGGTCGGGACATCGGCCGCGAAGCCTGCGCCTTGGACTGAACACGTAAGTGTGTTTTTGTCGAGTCCGCATATGGGACTGATTATTATAACTTATGCTGGTTTCGTGTGCTTGCAGACTTACTACCTCAACCTGGTGGAATCAGGCAAGGCTTTTGTCCAGGTGGAGCAGGATAGGGACAGTCTGCGCGCTAACTTGGAGCAACTTACTCGTAAGTATATTTTGATTCTGTACCCGAAGTTCTTTTTGCACTGTTTTTGCTTAGTCGATTGTTGTGAACTGCTTCTTGCCATCAAATTCAGGCGACAAGGCATCGGCTGAGTCTCGAGTGAAAGAGCTAGAGGAAGCACTCGAAGCTCAACGCGCCGAGTCGAAGAAAATTGTGGATGCCACCAAGGCCGCAGCCGCCGTACGTGAGAAAGAGTATGCTGAGCGACTGGCTGGCCTTGCGCAGAATGTGAGAGGTAAGTAACTATCTCTTTGCCTGTACCTCGTGTACCCGTTGGGTATTATGTACTATATTTGCTATTTCTGGTACTTGTTGCAGAGACGATTGGCGTGCCGGCACCTACTGACATGGTCAGTGATGAGTTATCACTCGACCAAGTTATAGGTGACCTCGGCGCTACTTTGTCCAGGCGAAGGACGCTCTTGCCAAGTCTACCAGCACCCTCGGCGCCGTGCACCAGAACGTGCTTCCACTGAAGGAGGTACCGTCGACTGCTGATGGCTTCGCTGACGTGCTTGGACCGGGGACCTCCACCATGGCGAGCTTTGCTCGTGCTCTCACGGTACACGGCTCGGAGTCCACCCTCAAGCTCATTTTGGGTCATGGAATAAAGGGTGACTTCGAAGCAGCCATGTCTGACTTCCCTCGAAGGCCCGGTGGGAAGCCTATGTCTCTGAAGGCCGTTAGCGAGCCAGCCGCTCGACTGGCCAACATCTTCATAGCCACTATGGAGCGCCGAGCGGCGGAGGTTGCCACTCGCGAGAGTAGGGCTAGGTCGGAGTCTGTGTCCGAGAGATAGGGCAGCCGAACCCTTATTTATGCTGTGTAATTATACTTTATGTTAACGCGAGTAGCGTATGCTTTTGCTACACTTGTATGGATTTGATTCCTTGTTGTGTTTTCGCCTGTAAGGCTATGTGCAATTACTCGCTGAGCTTTGTGATGAATTTCTCATATCTGACATGAGATTTTATGATATTTGGAACAGCCACGGGCAGCTGCAACTTCTTCTGCTCGTCGCGGCATCGTGCCCCTACTCGATCTCGAGCCAGGTGGCGAACGATGCCGCAGTAATGCGTTATATGAAGGCTCGAGTCGTAAAACTGGAGCAAGAGTTGGGAGTGCCCGGAGTGAGCTGGATAGGATGAGGGCGAGGCCTGCTTTACCCACTCACGGAGGAGTATGTGCTTGGCGAGATGGAGATCGTGAACAGACAACTCGAGTGTAAGCATGACTGCCCTGCTTTCAAGAGTTCCTAGCCTGTCCTTTTTGTTCATCCAACGTGCGTTGTTGCAGGTTTTGTTCCAGATTTCCAGGCGGAGCAAGCTCGTGTTGATGAGCAATTGAACAATGCGACTGATGAACCAACGACGGGCCGTCAGCATTTTCGCTTGGATAAGCACCGAGCGCGCATACTCGCAACTCTGCAGGATCGAGTGTGGCGGAGCACTTGCTGCTTGAATTATGCAGGTCGGCCTTCAGTCGAATCAACCAAACTCTTTTCCCGACTGGGCCGCAACCTCAAGGAATCCACGCGTTGCTCGGGCTTTTCCGGAGTGCAGGCCCCATTCGAGATTTTATCACCCAGAAGCTTGTGGATGGAGCCAACGCAACGATGGCATATATCCGAAGTCAGCGTCCACATATGCAGCTACGTCCCCGTGCCTGGATCGACTTTGTCGCAGTCGCATCTTGACGATACAGTCGAATATGCGAGGGTGTTGGTTGAGTGTTATCACGCTCAACTTATGGGCCCTGTTCTTCCAGTCAAGGACGAACCGGAAGATTAGGGTTTTTCTGTATAGGGGACAGCCCCCGAGTGTAAATTTGCCACTTGTACGTATGTATATTTGTTTACTTGTATGTATGCAGCCCCCGAGTGTATCGAGTGGGGTTTATGAAAAACACTTATATGAACATGAATTGCACAGCCCCCGAGTGTTCGAGTGAGGCTGTGAATTTTTGCGATGTTTGAAGCTTCAACTCATGATTTTGAGCAACTTTTTTGTTTATGTATGATTTTATGACCCAGCCCCCGAGTATTCGAGTGCGGCTGGGGTATTATGTTTGAAGAAGGAGCGAAAGCTCATGCTTTGAGATAGCGCAGCCCCCGAGTATTCGGGTGAGGCTAAGTTTGTGCGAATAAGTTATGCGAGTAGTAAGCAGGGAGAAATATGAGGAATCATTGACTATATTCCATTTTTGAATGTTAAGCTGCAGGCCGCCTCATTAAAAACCTTCCAGTCCCCTTAGGTACCCTGGTAAGGAAAAGAGCGCGTCTGAAACCTGCAGCCATCCGACATATGTGCCTATTACATTGTGCGACTGAGCAATCTAAGCATAGAAACGGCGCAGCTGCGCAACGTTCCAAGGATTGTGCGAGAGTTCGCCTGTCTTCGCGTGCTTCAGTCTGTATGCTCCACCACCAATGACCTCGGTGATGATGAAGGGTCCTTCCCATGGAGAAGCAAGTTTGTGCACCTTCTTTTGCTTCAGTCGAAGTACCAAGTCGCCAACCTCGAAGGATCTGGTACGCAGTCGACGGCTGTGATAGTTGCGGAGGTCTTGCTGATAGACAGCTGTGCGTGCTAGCGCCGTGTTGCGTGCTTCTTCGAGCAAGTCGACTGCATCTTCGAGTGCTTCATCTGCATCTTCTTCGTTGTATGCTTCGACTCTTGGTGCATTGAATCTTACGTCTGATGGCAGGATTGCCTCTGCGCCGTAGACCATGAAGAATGGGGTAAATTGTGTTGAGGCATGGGAGTTGTGCGTAGGCTCCATAGCACAGATGGAGTTCTTCGACCCAAGCACCCGCGGCCCTTTTGAGTGGCACCAGGAGGCGTTTCTTGATTCCACTCGTCACGAGTCCATTGGCTTTTTCGACTTGGCCATTGGATTGCGGGTGTGCCACGGATGCATAATTGAGCGTAATATCCTGCTCTTTGCAGAAGGATCGGAACTCTTCAGCCGTGAAGTTTGTACCGTTATCAGTGATGATGCTACTTGGCACCCAAAGCGGTATATGATGGATTTTATGAAATTGACTGCTGTAGTGGCAGTCGAACTTGTGATAGGGACTGCTTCAATCCACTTGGTGAACTTGTCGACCGCCACCAGAAGGTGAGTATGCCCTCCATGGGAGGATTTTTTGAGTGGCCCGACCATATCGAGCCCCCATTGGGCGAAGGGCCAGGCCAATGGTATTGTCTTCAACGCCGATGCGGGTGCGTGCGGCTTTGTGGCGAATTTTTGACAGCCGATGCACCTTTTGACTATGTCCTCCGCGTCTTTGAGTGCTGTGGGCCAGTAGAAGCCTGCGCGAAAGGCTTTGGCTACGAGTGATCGACTGCTGGCGTGATGCCCGCAGGTACCTGCATGAATATCACGAAGGATGGCTTGGCCATCTTCAAATGCTATGCAACGTTGGAACATACCTGATATGCTGCGCTTGTATAGTTCGCCGTTGATGACGGTGTATGCTTTAGATCGTCGAGTGACGCGTCTTGACTCTGTTATGTCTTCAGGTACCTCGCCGCGGAGTATGTATGCGAGGAAAGGTTGAGTCCAAGTTGGCTCGATGAGGAACCTCGACTGGCGGGTCCTCTGTGCTAGGTGCTTTGCTCTTGGCTGGTGCGGCTGATGTAGGAGATGTTCGCTTTTTCTTGATGGACCTGTGCTCGATGCGCTCGAAGAAGACACCAGGTGGAACTGGTGCTTTGGTCGCGCCAATGTTGGCTAGCTTATCTGCTTCTTCATTGCTCTCACGCCCTATGTGCCGCAACTCGCAGCCTTCGAAGCTGCCCTCCATGAGTTGTACAGGTCACGGTAGGCGATCATGTTATCTGCGATTGCATCGCAGGCCTTCATTGTTTGCTGCACCACAAGATTCGAGTCACCGTAGATCATCAGTCGAGTGCACCCGAGGGCTTTGGCCATCCTCATGCCATGGATCAGGGCCTCGTACTCTGCTTCGTTATTGGATGGGAACTCGAATCCCATCTGCAGGATATAGCGAAGCTTGTCGCCTTTTGGTGATATGAGGATGACACCTGCCTGCGCCTTCGTTTTCTTGAGCCGTCAAAGTACATAGTCCATGAGTTGGACACATCTGGTGCTCCTGGCAGCTGAGCTTCGATCCACTCGGTGTGGAAGTCAGGTAAGACTTGTGCTTTGATGGCCTTCGGGTAATCATACTTGATATCTCGCGGTGCTAGCTCGATGAGCCATTTTGCGACTCGCCCAGTTGCGTTGGGGTTTGTGAGGATGTCCCCGATCCCTGAGGTGCTGATTACAGTGATCGGGTGCTCGGAAGTAATGCGTCAGCTTCCTTGAGGACATGAACACGGCGTAGGCCAGCTTTTGATAGTGCGGGTACCGCTGCTTTGATATGGAGAGCACTTCACTCAAGTAATAGACTGGGCGTTGTATGCTTTGGGCGTGTCCCTCCTCCCTTCGTTCGACTACCAGTACGGTGCTCACCACCCTGTTAGTTGCGGAGACATATAGGTACAGTGGCTCGCGTTCCCTTGGTGCGACGAGGATTGGAGGGCTTGTGAGGACTCGCTTGAGGTCCGTGAAGGCTGCTTCGGCTTCTGCGTCCACTCGAATTTGTCTGCTTTCTTCATCAGTCGATAGAACGGGAGTGCTTTTTCGCCAGCTTGCTGATGAATCGACTGAGTGCTGCTACTCGACCCGCCAATTTTTGCACGTCATGGAGCTTTGAAGGCCTTTGCATCGTCAAGATGGCCTGTATTTTCTCCGGGTCCGCCTCGATTCCTCGAGCCGAGACTAGATACCCGAGGAGCTGCCCGGCTGGCACACCGAACGTGCACTTCTTCGGGTTGAGCTTGATGTGGAAGCGTTTGAGGTTTGCGAACGTCTCTCGCAAGTCATCGAGTAGTGTGTTTTCCTCCCTTGTTGTGATGACGATGTCATCTACATAGACCTGGACGTTTCGCCCAATTTGCTTCTTGAGGCAGTCTTGCATCATGCGCTGGTAGGTTGCGCCTGCGTTCTTGAGCCCGAAAGGCATTGTTGTGTAGCAGTAGACCCCGAGTGGGGTTATGAACGCCGTTTTCTCTTCATCCTCTTCCTTCATCCTTATCTGGTGGTAACCCGAGTAAGCATCCAGGAAGGACAAGCGAGCGCACCCGGCGGTGGAGTCGACGATCTGGTCGATTCGAGGTAGTGGAAAGTGATCCTTTGGACAGCACTTATTGAGTGCCGTGAAATCTACGCACATCCGAAGGATATCTGTGTTCTTCTTCTCTACGAGTACGGGGTTGGCCACTGATGCATGTAAAATGCATACATGAACTTTGCACTTTAATTGCTCATATTCCAATCATATTTGCATCATATAAGGGTTATATCAATGTTTTATAATGATTTTTGGGAATATTCATTTATTTCCCATTTATTTGGAATTAACCATGTTTTTCCAGAAAACGTCTTTTTTAGTGTTTCAGACTTTCCGGGAGCTTCGGGACTCCAAAAAGGGCAAGGCCAAAGAGCACAGTTCAGAATTTTCGAGACGAACGCAATGGGCTTAAATTGAAGACCAGAAGCCCAACAGGCTGGAAATGGGAGGGTCCCACGCGGCCTAAAATGCCTGGCCGCGTGGGCCCAGCTCGTTTCCACCTCGGGCTCCGTGGCCGTCGATCTTTCGTCCACCGACTCCGTCTTGACCTAAAAACGCCTATAAAAAAGGTCCCCTGGCGTTTCGCGAAAGGAGGCGGCGGAGAAACACGAAACACCGAAACAGAAGACAGAAGGCTGCCGCCGGAGAAGATCGGAGGGGGGAAACGCTGCCGGAATCACCTCCGGAAGGCTCCTCCATCCCCCTCCGGAGTCTCCATCAACACCAACGTCAAGACCAGACCATCTCCATCACCATCTTCGTGATCCACTTCATCCCCCTCATAGTTTGAGATTGTTCGAACCCTAGCTATTGTTTAAGTGCTATTCTACCTGTGTATGATTGGCTACTTGTCATTGTTCGAGGGTGAGATTATATTTTCAGATTGTGTTGTACCACTTATGCCACTGAATATCATCATGTTCGCACGTTGTGAGTAGTTCCCGTATGTTCCTGAGGGCATAGGATGAATTGGCAATGATTTATATATGACATGTGTTGGTATTTTGTCAAGAGTTTATCTTTTATGTGATTCTATGATGGTGTTGTGCGAACGTCGACTGCACAACACTTCACCTATATGGGCTCATAGGAGAACACCGTAGTATAATGAATTGAGGGAGACTTGGGAGGACATGTAAACCTGAGACCGAGTCATGAAGTTATATTATGAGGGTATTAGTATCGGGGACCTTAGAGTGTAATGCTATGGTGGGACTTTATGTCTTAATAATTCTTGTGCAGTCATTTACTTGGCCACATGATCCATCATAAGGGGTTGTAGTTTATTTATTTAGCTATACCTAATTATGGCTCCGTCCAAAGAAGATTAAAACTTGACAAGATATTCAACGTGTTGTTTAATAAATCTCTATGCCTAGCATCATCCATGCCGCCCTCGGGAACGTTTGCCACATATAAGTTACACATCACTTGAGCTTGTCCTTTGCCACATAAGAGGATTGGGCTTTCTCTCTTTGAGAGCTTTCACTTGCTACTATCTGTTATCTGCTTGCAACTATACAACTGAAAATACCAAAAACACTGCATCTTTTATTGTTTTATTTATCAATCTTACTAACCAATACCTTCAGCTCCTCGTGGGTTCGACAACCTTTTCTAATTGAAAGGTACTACAATTGATCTCCTGCACTTGGGAGCCATCAAGATACTTTTCTGGCGCCGTTGCCGGGGAGCGTAGCGCTATTGGTAAGAAGTTTGGTAAGGAAACTTGAAAGCTGTTTTATCTCATTGTTACTATGGCATTTATGAATCGTGCCTCGCTGCATCTTGCTCTATATGAAAGTGCTTATGCCACTACTGCAAAGGTGGTTGAAACTACTGTGTCTGAGGTACCTAAAGTGGGATTTAAAATTCCCACTGGTCATGTTAAAAGAGTTATGAAAAATCCATTCACAGGGGATGGAATTAAGTCTGCATGTGAACACATAGAAACAATTGATGAAATATGTGGTTTATTTAGGCTTCCTGGTATTTCTGATGATCAAATAAAAGGAAGCTATTATATTTGTCTTTATCTGGTAATGCTCGTGATTGGTACATGTCTTTGGATGAAGAAGTGAAAACTGATTGGAGTATTTTGAGGGAGGTTTTTCTTAAATATTTTACTCCCAAAGAAAGTACTAATATTTTGCAGGAAGAAGATGATGAACACATAAGCTTGGAAGAGGAAGAATGTGAAGAAGAGGATAAAAACCTAAGCTTGGGGATGCCCATGCAATCTCAAGAAGATGCTGAAAAAGATGAACAACTGGAGAATGAAGAGTTGGATCCCCCAACTTCACCATCGACATATGATAGTAACACTCAAACTCAAAAACCTTTTGTTAGTAAACTTATTGATGATAATGAGGAGTGTTGCTTAAATGAGCTATATGATAATGCTTTAGATGATGATCCTATGCTTGTTGATAATCCTACACGTTTGGAAGTTGTTACTACTTTATGTGAGGATAAAAATGATATACTTGCTGTTTGTGACAATACTCTCACTCATGAGAGTCCTACATTGTTCCTGAATTCTCCTAATAACACCATAGAGGAGAAGTTTGCTTATGTTGAGAAATACTTATGTGGTTTGCAATTATCTCTAATTCCAAATATTTGTTGCAGCCATGATATTGAACTTGATATTTATCTTAACAACTATTTTGAAAGAGGGAAGCATGCTAATGAATTCCAACATAAATTTAATGATCCTCCTTATGTTCCCAAATTATCTAAGTTGGAAGATTATATTGGTTATATGGTTGAATACACTTCTACTACTTGCAACTATTATGAAAGAGGAGGTGATAAGAACCCTCTGTATCCTATTAATAATTATGGGCTGCAAGTAACTATTGTTAATATGCATTGGAAAACTTCTATTCATTGTGAATCATTCATATACAAAATGCCAATGCATAGAAAAAAGTTAGACTTCGTTGTTATTACGTTGTGTTTTGTGTTTCTCTCAACTAGGTTTCAACTTGACTATTATTTTGATCGGTTTGAGAACACCATGGGACCCTGGTATTATGCATGGAACACTTCCCAAGAAGAGGGGAACATCAAAGTTCAAGCTCCCTCATGAGCTTCATCTTCAATAAACAAAAGTAAGAAGCCTAGCTATATGGCTATAAAGAAAGCGCTTTGCGGGAGGCAACCCGGTTATTTTTGTGTGTGATTTTTCTTTGTGTCCTCTTGCTGTAACAAGAGATTTTGTGTCTAGTTAGTTTCTGGAGTTTTTAATAAAGTGCCAAGTTTTACCCATTTTGGTCTTGAAAAGTTGCTTATAGCGTTCGGAGATTTTATTCCTGCACGAATCAGTGCACGGTATGATTTTTAATTCTTATTCTGTAACTCCGAATGAGCTCATATTTGAACTGTAGTTGCAACTTTTCATCCTCTGTATGCATGAATTTTTCGGAATTTTTCGAGAAAGTTTGGTAGGGTAGAAAAATACGTTTTGCTGCTGCTGTTTTTCTGGACAGATTCTGTCCCATTTTGTTTGATGCATGCTTTGAGCTTTTAAGTTGAATCTTTTTGATCCAATTGAGTTTATGAGTAGGCATACAACATTATACACTTTCTGGACATTCATATGAATTTTTGTTCAAGGATTATATGCAGCAAGGAACCTATTTGTTTATCACTATTAATGCACCCCACAGAAAAGAGATGGGAGAAACGGTGTTTTGAAGTTTTTTCACAGGGATTGGAGGAGATGCACCAAGAGCTATCCAAGGATGGTGAAGACCATAAGCTTGGGGATGTGAAGACAACCCCGCTGGACCTACACACTCTCGGTTTGCACACGTCCAACTTCTGTTTTTCGATCGAAACACTTTATCGCATAAACTTGGAGCGTCGTTTTTGTTTTTGTTTGAGTCTTGAGAGACCACCACACTATCATTTATATATGAGAGAGCTACTGGAAATATGGGTTGAAATATGTTGGATGCTTTTATAAGATTGGGAAAAGGGATGTTTGATTTGATTTTTAATGATACATATAGTTGCATGATTCATGAGCTTGTTTATGAGTAATAGTTTGCAAATCCTTTTTAAGAGCTATCACTTATTCATGTTTTGGTGCTGATTGTTATTTTACTTGGTTTAACATGGATTAGTTAGTTCTATGGACACTCATGCATGCATCTAGATGGTCAACTTTCTCCCTTTTGCTAGCCCAAACTCCAACAAGCAAAACTTGTTTCCAACACCTTCAACCAAAGTTATTCCAGTGAGTCCACCATATCTACCTACTAGCTATATGCTATTCCGAGTATGTTCATCATGATATTTGTGTTATCTATACCTCTGAATGAAAATGATTATGTTATTGATTGCCATGGGAAAAGTTGGTTATATAGCTCTCACGAACTTGATGCACATTTTACTATCATTGCAATAAATAAAACATGACCCATTGTGATTAAGATTATGATGCTAGTGGCTTGATAAATGTTCGAGGTTGGGAGTTAGCCCATATGTGCTGTCACATGCAAAGCTTTCAACATGCTCCTTCATCTCATTTAGTTGATATCATGTACTTTTGTTTATGGATGCCTATCATGGTGAAATGAGGTGGAAATGAAGTAGTTTAAATGAGTTTGTATAAATGGTTAGAGAGACGCCTGGGCCGCTAATCTAAGCCATGCATTATTCATGGTGGAAATTTACTTACATGCTATGGTGAATCTATGACACCTTACAATAAAAAGCTATTCCAATGGTAAATAAAAAGGGTGTTGAGGTTTTCATCTTGTTTGTTTGTCTTGTCATTTTGATATGGGCTTGTTCCATATCCTGGGACAAGAGGTACCCCAGTTGACGCTCTTGATGATACTATTATTACTTACAATGATATAACTTGAACTTGCTTTGTTTCCTAAGTTGAGTAATCATGGTGTAGGTACTTGTATTCAAGGGGCATGAGACATCCAACCTTTACTTTGTCAAGCACACTACTCATATTTGCTCTCACATTAAACTATAATCATTCAAGATGCTATGATAGGGGAATGAGAGCTTGACACCAAGTATTACCACATTGCAATCATTAACTTAAGTAGAGAGTTTGGAGGTTAGATGAAACTTATGCATGCTTTACCTCTACTCACTTATTCATCTTTCCAAAGTGTCCACCAAACATATTCAGATTTTCATCATCACTCTATGACCAATGTATGCAAAAGTAAGAATGTCCATATTACTTGCTATGTTACACTTTGTGAACTATCAATGAACATCCTTGTCTTGAATACTTGATATCACTTCATAAACTATTTGCATATTGCTACTCCTTTGAAGAATGAATCATTTGACTATATGTAGCAATAGTAATCATCTTTGATATTCATTGTTAAGTATTAAATTGCAAAGTCCATGTTAGTTTTATCATCTTCATACTCGAGGACGAGCATGGATTAAGCTTGGGGATGTTGATGCATGTAAAATGCATACATGAACTTTGCACTTTAATTGCTTATATTCCAATCATATTTGCATCATATAAGGGTTATATCAATGTTTTATAATGATTTTGGGAATATTCATTTTTTTCCCATTTATTTGGAATTAACCCTGTTTTTCCAGAAAACGTCTTTTTTAGTGTTTCAGACTTTCCGGGAGCTTCGGGACTCCAAAAAGGGCAAGGCAAAGAGCACGGTTCAGAATTTTCGAGACGAACGCAATGGGCTTAAATTGAAGACCAGAAGCCCAACAGGCTGGAAATGGGAGGGTCCCACGCGGCCTAAAGTACATGGCCGCGTGGGCCCAGCTCGTTTCCACCTCGGAGCTCCGTGGCCGTCGATCTTTCGTCCACCGACTCCGTCTTGACCTAAAAACGCCTATAAAAAAGGTCCCCTGGCGTTTCGCGAAAGGAGGCGGCGGAGAAACACGAAACACACGAAACAGAAGACAGAAGGCTGCCGCCGGAGAAGATCGGAGGGGGGAAACGCTGCCGGAATCACCTCCGGAAGGCTCCTCCATCCCCCCTCCGGAGTCTCCATCAACACCAACGTCAAGACCAGCACCATCTCCATCACCATCTTCGTGATCCACTTCATCCCCCTCATAGTTTGAGATTGTTCGAACCCTAGCTATTGTTTAAGTGCTATTCTACCTGTGTATGATTGGCTACTTGTCATTGTTCGAGGGTGAGATTATATTTTCAGATTGTGTTGTACCACTTATGCCACTGAATATCATCATGTTCGCACGTTGTGAGTAGTTCCCGTATGTTCCTGAGGGCATAGGATGAATTGGCAATGATTTATATATGACATGTGTTGGTATTTTGTCAAGAGTTTATCTTTTATGTGATTCTATGATGGTGTTGTGCGAACGTCGACTGCACAACACTTCACCTATATGGGCTCATAGGAGAACACCGTAGTATAATGAATTGAGGGAGACTTGGGAGGACATGTAAACCTGAGACCGAGTCATGAAGTTATATTATGAGGGTATTAGTATCGGGGACCTTAGAGTGTAATGCTATGGTGGGACTTTATGTCTTAATAATTCTTGTGCAGTCATTTACTTGGCCACATGATCCATCATAAGGGGTTGTAGTTTATTTATTTAGCTATACCTAATTATGGCTCCGTCCAAAGAAGATTAAAACTTGACAAGATATTCAACGTGTTGTTTAATAAATCTCTATGCCTAGCATCATCCATGCCGCCCTCGGGAACGTTTGCCACATATAAGTTACACATCACTTGAGCTTGTCCTTTGCCACATAAGAGGATTGGGCTTTCTCTCTTTGAGAGCTTTCACTTGCTACTATCTGTTATCTGCTTGCAACTATACAACTGAAAATACCAAAAACATCTGCATCTTTTATTGTTTTATTTATCAATCTTACTAACCAATACCTTCAGCTCCTCGTGGGTTCGACAACCTTTTCTAATTGAAAGGTACTACAATTGATCTCCTGTACTTGGGAGCCATCAGCCACCCATTGCGATTTCTTGATTTCTCTGATGAAACCTGCTGCGAGTAGTCTGTCGACTTCGGCTTCGACTGCGATTCTTTTCGGGCCGGATATGCGGCGCATTGGTTGCTGGACTGGTTTAGCATCTAGAAATAATTGGAGAGAGTGCTCGGCGAATTCCCTGGGAATACCTGGCATGTCGGCGGGACACCACGCAAATATATCCCAGTTCTCACGGAGGAGTTCGACGAGCGCGCTTTCCTATGCGATAGGCAGACTCGACGAGACATTGACTGTCTTGGTCGGGTCAGTCGGGTGCACCTGATGCGACCTTGTGTCGTTGGTGGCATTGAATGATCTGTCGACTGCCACCTTCTTGTGCTCCGGCATAAGTGTTCGATCGTTGGAGACCGCTAGATCGGCGAGTGTTGCTTCCATGCCGACCATCTCAGAGATTTTGCTAAACTCTCGGTCGCAAGAGTCGGACTTTTGGAAGTTCCCTTTGACTGTGATTACTCATTTTGGTCCAGGCATCTTCATCTGGAGGTATGCATAGTGTGGAACCGCCATGAATCGAGCAAACGTCGGGCGTCCAAGTATGGCGTGGTATTGTGATTTCCTGTCGACAACTTCGAACTCAATCGACTCTGTCCTGAAGTGGTTCTTGTCCCCGAACGTTACGTCGAGTTGTATGGTGCCTTCTGGGCTTATTGCTTTCCCTGGAACGATACCGTGAAAGGTATTTGAAGATCTTGGCAGGTTTTCGACTGACCTGTTCATTTTGCGGAGCGTATCTGCGAAGATGATGTTTATGCCGCTGCCACCATCCATGAAGACCTTGGACATGGCGTAGCCTCCAATTTGTGCATCGAGTACCAGAGCAGAGTGCCCTGGACGAACGACCGATGGAGGGTGGTCCTCTCTGCTGAAGCTTATTGCGGTTTCAGAACCCTTCAAGAATTCAGTTACAGCAGGAGGTGACATGACCGCCATGTTTACTTGTCGAGTGCGAAGTTTTTGCTCCCTGTTGGAAGGGAAAGAAAACTGCGGCTTTCTGTATCATGTACATCTACCCTTGGGGCGGAGGGTACTGAGGTTCGTCCACCCGAGGTACGGGCTGTATGGCACCCGCGAGATTTCCGCCCGCGGCAGGCTGTGGTGGTTGAGGTGGTGCCATCAGAACAGGCACATTGTTTGGCTGAGACACAGGTGCAGGTGCAGGTGCAGGTGCAGGTGCATGTGCGGCTGTTGCCTTTCTGAGTTGGACGTATTCAGACGCCATCTGATCGAATTCTCTACAGTTTCTCATGGAGTGATTGGAGCGTAATTTTCCGTCTTCCCCCTTGTATAGGTGAAGTCTGCAATCAGCATCCATCTTTTCTTCGAATGATCGCTCGGATTGTGCGCCGGTCGTGACTTGCGCCAGTCTTTCCTCTTGTAGATGTCGCTGCGTTGACCGCGGTCTCGACTGTCCCGGCGATCATCGCGACTGTCCCGGCGATCATCTCGACTGTCCCGTCGATCTTCTGACCGTCGGTAGCTTCTGTCTTGGTCGTTGCGGGGTGTGGAGAACCCAGCCGCCATGAATTTGGGTCTGTCGTCGTCGTAATGACGTTTTGAACGCTTGCGCCTCCGGTCGTCTCTATATGAGTCTCTGCGGCTTCGACTGCCGCTTTCATGGTTGTCACGGGGTGAGGACCCGCGTGTGGTGCGCGCCATGTCTTCTCCGTTGCCCACTCAGTCGCAATTTTCAGAGGTTAGCCACAGAGGTTGGCTTTTGGCGACCAAGTGCTTCTTTGAAGTCATGCCTGGCGAGGCCCATGATGAAAGCATCCATGGCCATATCTTCTGAAATTACTCCGACTGAGTTGCGTATCTCAGTCCATCGTCTGATGTATGACCTCAACGTTTCGCCTGACCGTTGAACGCAAGCTCGCAGTTCTTCGAACGTTTTTGGTCGCTCACATAGAGGCCCGAAGTTTTTGATGAAGTCTGTGCGGAAGTGATCCCACGAGTCGTATGTTGATGGAGGTAGAGCCTTTAGCCAGTCGCGGGCTGTGCCTTCGAGCATGAGTCGTATGTATTGCATGGCTATGGTGTTTGTGCCTCGCTGGCACGCGACAGCCAGCCTGTAGTCTTCCAGCCACCCTGAAGGTTCCTGTCGACCTGTGTACTTGGGCTGTTCAGATGTGAGTTTGAACCCTTTGGGCATCCGTGTCTCGCGGACGCGTCGAGTGAAGCACAGAGCTCCGTGTGGCTCATGCTCTCGATCAGAGTATGAATCGCTACTGTAAGATCTGTGTAATCTGCTCCTGGACCTGCGCCGACGTGAACCGCTTCTTTCCTTCGAGTGGTGGCGGCGACCACTGCGATTATGTTCTTCGCGACGCGTGTCAACTAGTGCACGATCTCGACTCCCTCCTGGACTGTTTGGGATTTGGCGTATAGCCTTCGCCGCTAGGGCGAGCGATTTGATCTGTTGGCGATGTAGTTTTGTATTGGGGTCATCAGCTGGAGGCTTGATTCCCTCTAGGTATGCTGAAGCGGTAAAGAGAGCACCCGCAGCTGTTTTGGGTACTGGCACTCCCTCCTCGTCGTATGTCATGAAGGAGTTGCCTAAGTTGCGAGTGAGTGCTGCCCTCTCATCTGGCGCTAGGTGTGACAGCCTTGATCTGGGTCTTGTGTCTGCTCGCCCGGTGGAGCTCATGGAGAGCTGTCTTCTCCGTACACTCGACAAGCTAGCTTGCTTTTTACGTTCTCGAGTGTTGCTCTGACCTGCCGCAGTCGAAGTGATTCCTACCAGTTGAAGTACTGGAAGGTCAACATCTCCTCTCGTGTTGCGTCTGCTGGCATCATTGTGCACTCCTTGATGACTTTATCTGCTTTTGCTGCCATCTCAGCAGTGATTGTGAGAGTTGTGACTCCGTCCGGCATAGTAACTGTGCACGGGAATTCTGTAGGCCTGCGGCTGGCCGCAGCATCTGATGATTCTGCGGCGATGGCAACATAGACCTGCTGGGGTATCACCCGAGGGTATGTATATGTGTTTTCGAGTCCCGTCATGGACTCGATGTTGTCATCAAGACTCATGTCGGAGTCGATATGCCCATCGTGTGGTCCGTCTGGATGGATCTCGCTGTCGACGCCTTCGTCGCCTATGCTCATCTCGGCGTCGGCGAAGTCGTTATGATTCTCAAAGTCGAGGTTGTTGTTGGTGCAGATCTCGGAGTCGACGTGGTTGTCGATATGAGTTTCAGGATCGTCGAAGTCGCTGAGGGAGATCCCGCAGTCGAAATTGTCCTCGAGTGGGAGATCGAGCTCGGGATCGTTTGTGCGGTATGCTGATTCGGCTTCCTCACCCTGGAGTTCTTCAATGAGCTCGTTGATCTCTCGAGTCGACATGGTTGTTGCAGACGAGCAAGCTTGGAGGATCGACGATGGTATGGACGCAGTTGATGGATCCGCAGTGTAAGGAGCCGCAACCGATGGAGCCTCGGGTGCGGAAGTCGTGGTTGGCGTGGATCTGTCAAGTCCTGCACACCAAGCTTGTTGACGAAAAAATTGAACGAACCAACGGTTAAACCCAAACCTGACTCGAGATCGGAGAAGGTCTCCTGGAATTCTGGCGAGTGTGGCTCGAAGTCCATCAGAGGATCTGATGTGCTTTTTGCAGGTGAAGCTGGCGTGCTGCCGTTTGTCGAGTGAGTCGGCGCGTTGCCGTGTGTGCCCGAGTAGGCGAGTTCTGGTTTGTTGATGCAGCCGGCGAGTTGCCGTTTGTAGATCCGATCGGCGAGTCGCCGTTTTCCGATGGAACCGAAGAAACCGTGAGTCCAGCACTATTCTTTCCCACAGACGGCGCCAATTGACGAGGGGTACACTCATCAAATCCCATGGTTAAGGACTTAGGGTTGAGATTATGGGGAGAGAACGTGGTAGTGCTGGTAGTTTCGTCGGCTGACAAGCAGAGGCAAAGATTTACCCAGGTTCAGGCCCCTCGGGTGGAGGTAAAGACCCTACTTCCTGCTTGTCTGTTATTGATCGCGTGGGATTATGCGGTTACAAGGAGGCTCCGGCGAGATGTCGATCTCGCTAGAGCTTTGGTGGTTCGAGTATGGCCTTTTTTAGATCGGCACCCCTCCCAGCCTTTAAATAGGCTGGGTCTCGGGAGTTCATAACCGACCTAGTTTTCACGTAAGGAAAGTCTAAACCGACTATGCCTATGTCTAATCTTGGAGGGTGCTTCATCTTCTTGGGCCTCTTGTCTTGGGCTTCGAGTAAGCTCTTCGCTATTGGGCTTTAGTCGTCACGTGCACCAGGTACCCTCACGGTAGGGTGCCCGAGGTGTATACCCTAGTCACCTCTGTCCTAGCCTACAAGGCTTTGGAGCAGCAGGCATGGGCTGATTCTCGTGCGGACCAGGCGGATGCACGTGGAGGAAGGCTGGAATCCAAATCCAACGCTTGCAAGGCAGCTGCCGGCGGCAACCCCGATGATCCATCTGACTCCAGCAGCCATGGGAAGGGAAAGGACAAGGACAAGGAACCGCGGAAATCGCCGCCTCCCAGGAGGCAGCGAGACAAAGCATCCCGTACCGGCAACAGGCCCGACGAAGCGCCCCCTCCACAGCCCAGAAGAGGGGAAGGCGGCAGCCAACAGCCGCCAAGGAGTGGCGGCAACTGCGACAATGCCCCACCGCCAAGAAGAAGCAGGGACCGCACACGCTCCCCACCGCCAGCGCCCAGGCGCGAAAGCGGAGGTCAGGAGCACATCAACGCGCCTAGGCACAGCAAAAGCCGGGCTGCGCAGGACGAGCCAAACGCTGCCAGATCCAACAGGCAGCTCGCTCCAGATGACGCACGACATCGCCTCAATGATATCAAGGCGGGAAAGGAAGATCCGTACCTCGGCCCCATATACTTTGGCCCGGCCATCCGCGATGTTCAAATTCCCAGGGACATGACATCAGTGTCAAAAAGTTGCCCAAGGTACAACGGTGCGAACAAGCCAAACTCATGGCTGTCAGACTATGCGCTGGCAGTACAAATTGCCGGGGGCGGTGGTTTTGTCGCCGCACGTTTTCTCCCCCTAATGCTGGAGGGCACAACCCGAAGCTGGATCGAAAACCTCCCAGAGAAGTCTATTCATAGCTGGCTAGACATGGAACGGGTCTTTACCCAACACTTCCAGGGCACATACAAGCGACCTAACACGTATACCGATCTGACACGCTGTGTGCAGAAGCCGGATGAAACTGCGACGGCTTTTTGGCAAGGTGGATCCAGACAAAGGCAAGTTGCGAGAACGTCGACGACAACCAAGCAATCCACGCCTTCACCACGGGCCTACTGAAGGGCTCAAGTCTCAGACACAAGCTAGTACACATGCAGGTCAAAGACCTCGGGGTCATGCTTGAAGTTGCCACCATGTATGCTCAGGCGGATGACGACGCACGTGATGTTGACGGCGCCCAGGACTTGGCGCCAAACAGGCGTGTAAATCACAAGCGCAAGGCTCCCCAGGAGGATAAAGCCGGACCGTCCAACGAGGTTGCCGCCGCCTTTGAAGGCAAATGCGGCAATCGCAAGTGGAAAAGAAAGGGCAAGGACATCGCTCCTAGCAAAAATCGCATGACCTACGAGCAAGCGAAACTTTTGCCCTGCCCCATCCACGCATCGCTCGGGAAGGTCAACCACACGCTGGGTGAGTGCCGCTTCATGGACGACTTCAAGAAGGACCCCGATGTTGGCTGGAAGCCGAAAAAGAGCAAGAAATCTGAGAAGGCAAAGAAGGAAGACGACGATGAGGCAGTCTCCATGTCAGAGGACGAGGACCCCAAGCCGCCACGCAAGGAGAAAAAGGACTCCAGAATACACGGCCAGTTGGTCTGCTTCTTGGGCACTCCTTCGGCAAAAGAAGAAAAGGCGGAACTACGTGAGCTTAATGCCACGGTGCCAGATGTTCCCCAATACCTGGACTGGTTCGAAGCGCCAATCACATGGGATAGGGAAGACCACCCAGACCACGTGCCGCATCCCGGCAAGTACGCCCTTGTCGTCGACCCAATTGTCGACAACTTCAGACTGACCAAGGTGTTGATGGACGGAGGCAGCAGCCTCAACATCCTGTACGAAGACACCTTGAAGCGCATGAACTTGACGGAGAGCCAGCTTGACTACAGCAAAGTCAAGTTTCATGGTATCGTGCCGGGAAAGCAAGCCAAATCCATGGGAAGCATCAAGCTTGAGGTTACTTTTGGACCGGAGACAAACTATCGCACTGAGTATCTCCGCTTCGAAGTAGTCCCCTTCAAGAGTGCATACCATGCCATCTTTGGAAGGCCAGCTTTCGCCAAGTTCATGGCGAGACCCTGTTACATCTACAGCAAGTTGAAGATGGCTGGACCCAACGGTACCATTACCGTCAATGGCAACTTCAAGAAAGCAAAGGAGAGTTAGCGTGGCAATGCCGCCTTCGCTGAGGCAGTCCTCCACGCAGAGGAGCTAGCCATGCTAAAAAAGGAAACTGATACGTCACAGTTGCCGGAAAAGGTGCAGACCGCCGAGCCAAAGAAGACTTTCAAGGCTTCCGACGAAACGAAGAAGGTGGATCTGACAAAGGGTGACATCTCCAAGCAAGTCACCATCGGATCCGGCTTAAATGACAAATAGGAAAGCGCGCTCGTCGAGTTCCTACGTGAGAATAGGGACATCTTTGCATGGTCGTCCGCCGACATGCCAGGTGTACCTAGGGAACTTGCCGAGCACTCCCTTAATGTCTACAAAGGAGCCAAGCCAGTGAAGCAAGGAATAAGGCGCTATGGCGAGAAGAAAAGGCAGGCGATAGGGAAGGAGATCATCAAATTGCAAGAGGCGAAGTTCATTAGGGAAGTAGTGCATACTGATTGGTTGGCAAATCCTGTAATGGTTCCGAACCTAATAAAGAGCTGAGGATGTGTATCGATTATACCGGTTTGAACAGGTGCTGTCCTAAGAACCACTTTGCTTTACCACGTATAGATCAGGTCATAGACTCCACAGCCGACTCTGAGCTGCTGTGCTTTTTGGACGCGTACTCCGGGTACCACTAAATCAAAATGCGGGAATCAGACCAACTAAAAACAGCGTTCACCACACCCTATGGGACTTTCTGCTACATCACGATGCCCTTCGGCCTAAAAAATGCCGGCGCAACGTATCAGAGATACATGCAAAGATGCCTGAATGAACAGATTGGCCGCAACGTTCACGTCTATGTTGACGACATTGCCGTCATGTCTCGAAAGAAGGCAGATTTGCTTGACGACCTGCGAGAAACCTTCAACAATCTTTGGGTGTATAAAATGAAACTCAATCCAAAGAAGTGCGTTTTTGGAGTTCCTGCCGGCAAGTTGCTCGGCTTTATCGTTTCCGAACGAGGAATTGAGGTAAACCCGGAAAAAATCAAGTCAATTCTCAACATATCCAGGCCCACATGCCTGAAGGACGTGCATCGCCTAGCTGGCTCTGCAGCTGCCGTCAGTCGTTTCATTAGCCGCCTAGGTGAAAAAGCCATGCCTCTTTACCGGCTATTGAAGAAATCCGACAACTTTGAGTGGACAGACGAAGCAGATGCCGCCTTGCAGCAGCTTAAGGTAGCTTTGACGACTGCCCCGATTCTCGCGGCACCTCGTACAGAGGAACCCATGCTGCTTTACATAGCGGCAACCAACTTGGTTGTCAGCGCAGTTATGGTTATGGAGCGCAAGGCGGAAGCAGCTGATGCCTCTGAGCAGCGTCCCGTCTACTTCATCAGTGAAGTATTTTCCGCCTCAAAGCAGCGTTACCCACATTACCAGAAGCTGGTCTACGGCGTCTTCTACGCCGCCAGGAAGTTGAGGCGCTACTTCCAGGAACATTCGATAACTGTGGTGAGCAAGGCACCTCTGGGTGACATAATTAACAATGCAGATGCAACAGGCTGAGTCGCCAAATGGGGCATTGAGCTCGCCGCCTTTGACATTGCATACAAACCTAGAAATGCCATCAAGTCTCAAGCCTTAGCAGATTTTGTCGCAGACTGGACGGAAGCCATGGATGAAGTACCTCTCCCTGAATCGGAATACTGGATTATACACTTTGACAGATCAAATATGCTTCAGGGCTCGGGGGCTGGTGTTGTGTTAAGAAACCCGCAAGGAGACAAGCTAAGCTACGTTTTACAGATACACTTCAAAGCAACACACAATGTTGCCGAATACGAAGCACTCCTTCACGGTTTACACATCGCCAAGGAATTAGGCGTCCAGTGCGTCCTCTGCTACGGAGATTCAGAACTGATTACGTAGCAGACACGTGGCACATGGGATGCAAAAAGCAAGACAATGGTGGCATATCGTGCCACTGTTGACGAATTCGCAAAATGCTTCCTGGGATACGAAGTCCGCCACATCCCAAGAGCTCAAAACGAGGCGGAGACATGCTTGCCAGGCTTGGGTCTGAGCGCAAAAAGGTACCAAAGGATGTTTTCCTGGAGCACCTCTACAAGCCGTCAATAAAAGGAGCAGACCTCCTCGACCCAGAAGCGGCATAACCAGTAGGCGATGCAAGCTATGCCGTCTACTTGGTGAAGCCGGATTGGACGACGCCATACTTGGACTTCCTGATCAATCCGGAGTTGCCGGACGATGAGGTATTGAAAAGACAAATCATCAGAAGAGTTAAGGCATTCACGATTATCAAAGGCGAATTGTACAAGCGTAGCACCACCGAGTTACCAACGCTGCATTTCTCCAGATGAGGGCAGAAACCTGTTGGATGAGATACATGCTGGAGTTTGTGGGCACCATGCTTCGTCCCGCTCCCTTGTGTCCAAAGCGTTCCGGCAAGGTTTTTACTGGTTGACAGCCAAGGAGGATGCAGAGGATATCGTCAAGAGATGCAAGGGCTGCCAACTATATGCCAGACAACCGCACATGCCGGCTCAGGAGCTAAAAACAATACCCATCACTTGGCCTTTTGCAGTTTGGGGCTTGAACATGGTTGGTCCATTTAAGACGGCACCTGGTGGCTACACACATTTGCTTGTGGATGTAGACAAATTCACCAAATGGGTTGAAGCTAAAACTATCAAAAAACTTGACGGCGCCACAGCCGCCAATTTTCTGTGGGGAATAATCTATCGGTTCGGGGTGCCACATAGCATCATCACCGACAATGGCACAAATCTTTCGCAAGGCGAAGTCGAGGAATACTGCAACCAACATGGCATCTGGCTGGATTTGGCCTCAATGGCACATCCCCAAGCAAATGGTCAAGTAGAGCGTACAAACGGTTTGGTCTTACAAGGACTAAAACCTCGTCTCGAAGTACCATTGCACAGGGCAGCTGGGGCTTGGGTTGATGAGTTGCAATCTGTCCTTTGGAGTTTACGCACAACACCAAACAGATCAACCAAGTTTACTCCTTTCTTCTTAGTCTATGGCGCAGAAGCAGTGTTGCCATCCGACATGATGTTCGATTCTCCCAGAATTCAAGCCTACGTCGAAGAAGACGCAGAAGATGCAAGACATGATGGCCTAGACTTACTTGACGAAGAACGTGACGTTGCTCTCGCACGCTCCGCTATCTATCAGCAGAATCTGCGACGCTACCATAGCCGAAGAGTGCGACAATGCAGTTTTAGAGTAGGTGACCTGGTTCTCCGCCTGATCCAAGACAGGAAAGGCTTGCATAAGCTATCCCCGCCATGGGAAGGACCCTTTGTGGTCAGCAAGGCACTGCTTAATGGATCCTACTACCT
This sequence comes from Poa pratensis, assembly GCA_947311845.1. Lineage (NCBI taxonomy): Eukaryota > Viridiplantae > Streptophyta > Magnoliopsida > Poales > Poaceae > Poa > Poa pratensis. The sequence continues at coordinate 39,252,930 of CAMZMU010000076.1, read as the reverse complement.
GGTCGATATACGAGACGGATATAGGAAGAAGAGGGGCCGTAAGCGCAAAAGGAAGGTCGACGACAAGTACGACGAAACAAAGCGGCCTTGGAACATTGAGCAGCTACGTCCTTTTTACACTTAGCAATTTTTGATTGTAATAAGTACTATATGATTATGAAATAAAAGTCCGTGGTTTGCTCATTCCGCTTTGAGATCATGCCATCTTTTGTCTTTTCTTGCAATCATATACCTGTTGTGTCAAAAGTTACCTAAATTTCTTTTGTTCCGGCTAATGGTTCCAACTTTTTTGACATGCGCCGTCCGCCGGCTAAAACCTAAGCAAACAACCTTTGCACCGCCTTGTATGACTATCTGTTTGTTTGTATGTGGGTCGCCTAGTAATATGTCGTTGGCACCAACATGCCGGCTTTGGTCTCAATGTCTAAACTAATTGGTATTGCACCTGGTTGGCACAGCTAAAGTAACTGAGATGAGGTTCTACCAACATATGAAAAAGCTAAACATATAAACACAGATACATTTCAAGGCGGGCCACTTAAATAAGCCTACCGCCAAGTGTAGCATAAAAGTTTGGCCCAACAAAAAATATTTACATCCCAGAATAGAATAAGTTTTCCGTGTTAACAGATTAACGCATCTGCTTGTGCATCATTTGCAGGGAGGAAGCCTAAGGAACTGCCGCCTTGGGGAAGCCATCTCGAGATCCTGGGGGCTGACGCCGGCATCCTTAGGGCTGGCTCCGCCATCCTGAGGGTCGCGCTCGTCAGCCAGGACTTCGCCTTCGCCCGCCAAGGAGGTTTCGCCTGCTGCAAGGTGAGGATCGGGATGCGCCTTGTAGAATAGCCGGAGGTCCACCATGTTGGCAACCCGGGTCGCGTAGCCGGAGACGGAGGCAGCCACCTTTTTCGGATACATGGCGTTGCCATCTTCATCTTCTGTGGGCATGTACTCCGTCACCTGGTGCATGTCAGCCTCCGGGTACCAAGCAGAAATCAGCGAGAGTGCCACCTTCGCGCCGCCACGTGCGGCAGAACGCAGCACCCCCTCGTGCTCGCTGGTCGTTTTCTTCATCACCTCGGGCAGCGACGAGGACAATGGGATCGCTGTGCTCGTCCGGGAAGAACTTGGCGGCAAAAGCCTTGCCTGCGTCGAGAATGTTGGTGATTATCTCACCAACCTTCAGAATGCGTGCAAGGCGGGGCGAGGTATCCTCATTGTCGCTGAGATTTGCCGGCACTACAAGGCGAACCAATCAAATAAAGGATTAGCAATGCAACAAATGACTCAAGGGACTCAAATGAAGTGAAGAGAAAGGTCATTACCAAGGACATGCTCATGGATGGCATTGATTTCGTCCAAGTGGCCGCAAGTGTTTCCTCGGCTAGCTGGACGGCCTTGGCATGCTGCTCTTGCTGGAGCTTGGAGTTTTGTTCACCTCGGCAAGAGTATCGCTCAGATTTTTCATCTGATCCGACAGCTTGCTCACTTCGGTGGCATGTGCCATGTCCCGTTTTTCCAGCTCCTTGGCGTGATCCGCCTTCAGCTTCATGACCTCGTTGACCAGATCTGCAGCTTCGTTAATCAATGCTTGCATGTCAGATGAGCTCTTGAGGATATCTTGCGCAGTGTTTAGCAATTCTACAAAAAGCGTGGAAAAATCCGACTAAAATATTTGTCGGAGGAAAAACCAGAAAGTTGGCGGACGATAAGAAGGCAAAGAGATTTGTCACTTTCATCCTTTTTGCGAGCTTCTTCTAAACTCGCAATTTGGGCTCGATGTCTTGCTGCAGTTGGCGGCACTCCTTGATTTTCTTCTCCTAGGCGCGGAACAGCTCCATGTTCGAGGCAAGAGTAGCCTGAAAAGACGCGCAAAGCAACGGTAAGATTAAGCTTCATAGTCAAAAGATCACTCCGCCAGCTAATTTTTTTTTAGCCGCCAAAGTGTTCGGGGGCTGTGACTATGGATTATTCATACCTCAAGTTGATCGTGGAGAAGACTGTGGATTTCCTTCGTGTGCGAGTACCAGTTGCGGGTACCCTCACGCACGGCCCTCAGTGTTTGCCGCACATCTTGTACTCCCCGCCAGGTCCATGGTTGGGATCGGAGGGGATGGCGCTGGTACTCTTTCCCGTCTCGATGGCCGCTTCTTGCTTCATGGCGATAAAACGGGCGGCATCATTAGCCGGAGCTTCAGCCGTTTTGAGGTGGAGACGCTAGCAATAGATTTCTTGCCGGTCGCCTTCTCTGCAGCCGCCTTCGCGGCGCCAGTCATCACCACGCTGTCCACCATAGAGGTTCCCGGGCAAAGAACCGCGGGAACGTTGCTGGCAAGGGTGGCTGGAGCGGTTGCTGGAGAGGGTCTTGGAGGTTTGGCTCTGCCGGCAGCTGCCTTGAGGTTGGAGCGGAGCTTGGCTATGATGGCTTTGCTCTGCAAAGGGAATAAAAGCAAGTTAGTGAACGCGTAACGAAGTGGCAAGTTAGTATGCCAACATGCCTACTTACCGCTTCTGGGGAACATTGCTCCCTAGGGTCTCATCCTCCGCCTCGATGGTGGTGGCTTTCTTCTTCTTCTCTAGGTCCTTGGTGGAGGAAAGACCGACCTTGCGCTTCCTGGACTTAGTCCCAGGATCGTACCAGTTCGGAGCCAGGTCGGCGTCCGTCAAGGTCTCCAGCTGAAAGGACAGCGCCCGTCAATCCAGCAACAAATAGACAAAATAAGCAAGTGAATACAAGAAAACTTCGGCTTACCGCTGGGGCTGGGTTGTCATGGGTGAACATGGCGACGCCTTCGGCCGCCTTGATCTGCTTGGGCTGGATGAGCTCCCTCATCCGATACAGCAACACATCCTCGTCGAGAGTGCTGCTGCCTGTGCTGGTCGTCTCAGCCTTGTATTCGCACATCTTCAAGGGACGATGGCAAAGCGGCATGATCTTTCGTGATAGCCAGCACAGGACGGTGTCAACACCGTCAAGGAGGGGAGGCTCCATTGTTTGGGTAAGGAACTCGATCCGCCTAAAGGCGATGCAGTGTTCCTCCGGCAAAATAAGTGCCGCCTTCTCCGTCCAGTTGGCCTGGTAGGTTGGCGGGCTGTTGACAAATGCAGGGATCCCCACCGTGTTGCCGGGTGCCGGGATGTCCTTGCAGTAAAAGAAAGTGCTGGTCCAATGTTTTACCGACTCGATGTATGGGACCTTAGGGTACCAGTCGGGTTGGCGGCAGTTGAACGTGACGCTGCCGCATGTTGCCAGCTGGCCGCCTGGTATAGTTTGCCGGCGGCATAGGAAGCAGTACTTGAAATGTTCTACCGTAGGTAATATGCCTAGGTAGCCTTCGAATAGCGCTTGGAAGCCGGCTAACACTAAGATGCTGTTGGGTGCAATGTTGTGTGGTTGCAGCCCGTAGTGTTGAAGCACGGCAGAAAAGAAGGCGAAAGGCGGCAGAGTCATACCGCGAAGAAGGTGCGAGGCCAGAACCACTCTCTCCCCATCTTGAGGGTCAGGAACCGCCTCCTCGCCGGGTACCTGCCAAAAGCACTCTGTCTTAGGCGGCAAGAATCCGCCTTCCTCCAGCTCCTTCAAGTATGCTTCCGTCATGCAAGACGGCAGCCAATAGCGGGAGCCCAGCTCCGCCACTTCCTCTTCCTCCACCTGTGCCTCGCCGGCGGGAACCTCCGGGGTGGCCGCAGGCTCGGCCTCCGCCGTCGCCATGGATGGCAAAGGGAAGGTGGGGGTGCAGTGGTAGTGGGTGCCGCCAGCGCTGGAGAGGATGAAGAAACCCCGGCCCCATCCGTGGCGGGGAAAGAAGAAGACGACGACGCGAGGCTCGTCGCCGCCGGTGCAGATCCAGATCCAGCCGCAGCCATCGGAGCTGCTGCCGCCGCCGGTGTCGCCTCAGCTACAGTGCTATGCTCGCTGGTGCTAGCCATCTGGTGGTGAGTGCGCCGCTTGGGAATGCTCGCCGGAGTTGGGTGCAGAGAGAGGAGAGCTCGAGGAGGGGAAGCGGTGGTGTGAGAGCAGAAGTGGAGAATGGATTGGCACCACGGTGAATTTGGGATTTTATCTTCCCCTGCTCCGCGATTCATGCACAAAACAGCCGGAGCCACGATCTCCACCACGTGTGCACGTCTCGCACGTTGAGGAGGCGGCGCGCTGCCGTCGCCTCGATTCCCGCATGTAGTGGGAAAGTAATCATGATGCACGCGGAATTCAAACTGTCGTGGACTCCGTGACGTCATCCGTCAATATTTGACGAGACTTGTCAGTTTGACAAGACCACACATGGAAGATTCCTGACAAGCAGTCAGGCTATCTTTCCCATGTTGGCGGCATTTGTTCCGGTTACTTTAGACGGACCGCCGCTTACTTCAAGTTTGGAATGCTTCAAGCTCTTCAGCCGCCTACGAAACAAGACGGACGTCGCCGACAAAAGAAGATGGCGCCTGGAGAACTTCAACCCTTCCAGGGGCTAATGTTGGGGATATACCAACTAGGGGTATCACCAGCATGGATCAATCCGGCTAGTCCAGGGTGGCCCGCAGTGGTGGTAAAGGCTTTGCCTGCCGGGCGGCCCAGACAGCTGACGACCAAGGAAGGCGGATGCCGGCAAGGAGGAGGCCCAAGACCAAAACCCATGAAGCCACCAAGACCAAGACGGAAGGCGGTAGACTTGCCGGTTAGGTTTAGGACTTTGTATACTTGCCTGATACGTATTCTCCCTGTAACCCTAGGTCTGGCCGTCTATATAAGCCGGACCAGGGACGCCTTTAGGGCACAATCAATCTCTCATTATAACCCGACCAAGGCTGTTGCCATTATAGTGAGTTATAGCAGCACGTAGGACCTCGCCACCGCTGCGAGATCCGAAACTGGGTAATCCGCCTTGTTCGATTCCGACCTCGACGACACTCCCCTTCACCCCCTCGGTTCACCCTCGGCTAGAGGACCCCCGTCTCCTATCTACGATGCCGATACGACGACAGTGGCAGAAGATATGATATTAATAACCGAGTTCTTATTCTCACTAATCCACCATCTAGCAATGGACTCAAAAGAGTTACCAATCTCCAAACCAAGAGCATCCGACACATCCGCCCAAATGGCTCTAGCTACAACACAATCAAAGAAAACCAAGAGCATGGGATGGAAATACGCTAAAATTTACTTTCAGGCGAACGGTGTCGCCACAAATTTTTAATCGTTGGCTGGAGCTAACCGCATTGATGGAAAATGTGCAGCTTTCTGATGAGGATGATTGCTCGATATGGATCTTCCATCCATCTGGAGTTCTGGACAATACTCTGTCAGTTCTTTTTATGGACGTGGACCCGCTGCGGGCGTTTGGAAATTACACATACCACCCAGGATACATATCTTTCTGTGGTTAATTGCAAATGATAAAATCTTGACCAGGGTTAATCTAAGTAAAAGACGTCAGGTCGATGATCAGACTTGCTAGATGTGGAATGAGACTTGTGTGGTGTTGATTCCGAAAGTCAAGAATCCAGAAAGCATGAAGGACCTCCGGCCTATCAGTCGTTGCACTAGATTGAAGCTGATCTTAGAGGATATAATTGCCCCAAACCAAAGTGCCTTCGTGCCCGGGAGGTTAATCACGTGTAACGTCTTGCTGGCATATGAATGTACCCATTTCTTGAAGAATAAAAGAAGGGGAAGGATGGATATGCTGCTGTGAAACTCAATATGAGGAAGGCATGTGATAGGGTGGAATGGCCCTTTATAGAGGAAATGATGAAGAAAATGGGCTTTGCCGAAACATGGGTGGAGAAAATCATGTTGTGTATCACTTCGGTCAGGTATCAAGTAAAGGTCAGTGGCTGAGTTACGGATGAAATAATACCGTGTACTAACCAATCTGCATATCTCTTGCGATGTTTCGAACCCAACCATCCAAATAGAAAGAACCACCAATTCGTTAGTAGAAGAACAAGTCCCTAACATGGCCAATAGTACCTACTGTGTGTCTGTCGTCCCAAGAGACGAGCTCAAACATTACAGAAATCCACACTAAGAAAATATCTGAATCAGGCGACGAAATCGAGCGTGATCTGAAGCCGTGTACCGCCATCGCCAAGAACTACATAACCGGAGCTATGCAATCTGTGAATGATCAGTAGCACCGTCCCCATCCGTGGACTGAGCGCCGACGCCGGCGTCCGGCAGGTTGGTGACCCTGACGACGAGCGGCGTGCGGACGTGGTGGTAGCCGTTGGACCAGACGATCTCGCCGAAGTCGTACCTGCCGCGCGACAGCTTCGCCAGCGTGACAGTCACGTAGTACTCGGCCCTGGCGCAGCGCGGGGAGAACACCAGCGCCGGCGGCCACACCGCGACACGCGCGCCCTGCGGGCTGACGACGGTGGCATGGTACACGGCGTCCCTCCGGAGGCCCACGTTCGTCACCGTCCGCTTCACGGTCGCCGCGGCGCCCAGCTCGGCGAGCACGATGGCCGGGTAGTTGAGGTCGGACGCGCCGGCGGCGCCGCCGCAGCTCGTGTCGAGCGCCGGGGAGGGGAGCACCATCTGCCTTACCTGCGCTTCTGTGTAGCCGAGGCCGCAGAGATACCGAACGTGGTCGCGCGCGTCCGCGTCGTATACCAGGCCCGGGTCCAGCGCCCGCAGCGGGTCCACGTGGCCCGCGCCGGCGTCGAAGGCGTCCGCCGCCTTCATCGTCCCGCCGGCCAGCATCGCGTCTGACGTGTCGTCGTGCACGTACGCCGTGGTCATGAGCGCGGACTTGACGGCGGCCGGCGACCAGGTTGGGTGGACGGACCTGAGGATGGCGACGATGCCGGACACGTGGGGGCACGACATGGACGTGCCCGTGTCGAAGTTCCACTCCGTGGAGCGCTTGTCCAGGGGCAGCACCGTCGGCGACGATTTGGGCGGCCATGCCGCAAGGATGTTCACTCCCGGTGCGGTGATGTCAGGCTGCGAATCATGTGGCAGAGTTTCGCTTCAGTCACCCCAACATACTCTTCACACACACCATGCCAGACGGTATGCAAGTGTTCAGGTGATCGTATTGTCTACCTTGAGAATGTTTGGAGAAATGGAGCTGGGTCCTCTGGAGGAGAAGTAGGCGATGGCCGGTGCCGGCGTCATGCCGACGACGGTCCTGCTCGGCCAGATGTGCACGGTCGGCCGTTGCCTGCACGTCGCACAGGATGGATGCGCGGTCAGAGACACCTTCTTTGATCTGACGGTGCATACTGCATAGATAGATGCATCGGTTTACCCTGAACGGCTCTGGATGTAGTTGAGGATCTTGGTGCCCTGGCGCAGGTTGACGTGGACGGTTGGCAGGAAGTTGTCCTGGTTGGATTTCCGGGAGCTGGTGTCGGCGAAGATCACGGCGGAGCCGCCGCCGGCGTACACCGCCAGCGCCGCGCCCTCGCTGGACACCATCCCCATGGTGGAGAAGCACAAGACGATCTTCCCGGATGCCGCCGTGCGATTCACCAGCTGGTCGAACGAGCACGTCCTTCGCACACAAATCGATTTGTCAAACAGTCGGGTCACACTACTCAAGCCAGCGTGTATGTTACAGGGAGAGAGCGAGAGAGATTACCCATCTGCAAAGACGCTAGTGCTCTCTACCAACGGCATGTTCATGTCCTTCACAATGAAGCCCTCTCCCTGTGCAAATTAACACCCCAGATTTCATCCGATGTTACTGAATCTTGAACACAGAAAAACTAAACACATGGCATATTGGCTAACAATTCACCAAGATGGAAGTGATGCTGTAACATTGCTGTGCAGACCTGCGACTGTGTCTGCCATGCATGTACACTAGGTAACTCACCACGACGGAGACATTGTTCCCGAGCGCGATCACCGTGGGGAACCTCCTGTCGATGGTGCTGGCAGCGACAGTGATGCCCCAGGGCGACACGTTCTGCACCATGGCCGCGTCCGGCCCGTCGTTGCCTGCCGAGAACACCGTGGACACCCCGAGCTGCATCGCGTGGAACGCCCCGACCTCGGTGCTCGTCGCGAATAGCGGCGCCAGCGGCGGCGAAGACCCGAGGGACGCCGAGATGACGTGCACGCCGTCGCGCAGCGCGTCGTCGAACGCCGCCAGGATGTCGGCGTCGCTGCACCGGCCCGTCAGGTCCTTGAACCAGCACACCTTGTACACCGCCAGCCGCGCCCTGGGCGCGCCTCCGCGCGCGACGCCGCGGCCCAGCCCGCCGAAGTAGCTCGCGTTGGGGGACACCGCGCCCACGGCCGTGGACGCCGTGTGCGTGCCGTGGCCGACGCGGTCCCGGGGAGACCGGTACTCCGCGCCGCCGCTGGTGTTGAGACGGCCGAGCTCGCTCTCGATGCCGGCGAGGTAGTAGCGGGCGCCGATGAGCTTGCGGTTGCACGCCGTGGCCGGGTCGAACTGCTGGCCTCCTACGCACGTGCCGCGCCATGACGATGGGACGGGGCCTAGGCCGGGGTTATCTCTGAAGCTTTCGGATTCAGGCCACACACCTGTCACAACGCACACTGCTAAGCCCACTGAACTGTAACAACTGACATGAATGCGTGGGTGCTAATAAAATTGTTAGAATCAGATCTTGGCAACGCATGATAGCATCCAGGAAATGATTTAACTTTCACTTTCAGGGTTTTTCATTTCATTTCTCTAGCATTGCTGTTGGAAACCACATTTTGATCATATGGTAGCTACAGTATTATTCAGGCTAGAAGAGCATGCAGGGACTTCGCTGTTCGAGTGTGCGGATGGAGAAGAAGGTACAGTAAGTGCAGCCGGATTTTCAGGGATAGGAAACCGTTGGAGAATAAGTACCCGTATCGAGAATACCGACGATTACGTCGTCTCCATACTTCAAATGCATTTGGGAAGATGGTTGCTCCATCTGCAAATGCAGGCTGAGGCCCATGAAATCCCAGCTCCTTGTCGTATGGAGCTGCAGCATCCTGCTTCTGAATACTGATATGACCTCCTCTGTTTCTGATTATCATGATCATGGAGTTCCTTGTAAGTTTATGGCAGTATACAAGTACCCACAACCAGATACACGTATGTTTTCTGACAACAAAGTCCGAAGGGTATAGTAATTGTTACCCGACAAGGTGGTGTCCTGCGTTGAATTGAGCACTGCCGCAAAACCAGAGAATCCATAGCTGTAGCTATACAGAATAGCTTGTTTTGCTTCTTCTGGCCTGCAATGTTGTGTTCATGTAAGTATCCTTTGAGCTACATTTTCTTGCCAAAGGAGAACAAGCATGTCCAGATTCTCTGAGAATGAGCGTTCTTATTGTTTTGTAAAATAACTAACTGAACTGCTTCAAGCTATTGCATGCAATACAGATTCGGTACAAAATGGGAAGCAGCATAAGAGAGTGGACAAATGGCTCCCGATCTACACGGAGCTCGTTTTTTTGAAAAAAAAATCGAAATCAGCACTTTTGAGTTTCCAAAAATCTTGAAAACATTCGCACATGTATATAGTGTCGAGATCTCTAAGAGTGCAAAATTTTGCACGCTTGTAGATCTCGAAACTATCTTCATATGGGAATTTTTTCTCGATTTTTGGAAACTCAAAAGTGCCAATTTCGAATTTTTCAAAAAACGAGCTCCATGTAGCTCGGGAGTGATTTGCAGTTGTAGTTTCTACTATGTTACAAAGGGTACAGATAAACAACTACCAAAATTTAACTTCACTGATTCAACTTTATGGTTATTTACCCGATAGTCATAGTACTATGCAGAAATAACTCGGATGAATTTCTATTATGAAATGCAGAAGATGGCCTTTGTACTGCATATTTTTTCGTCAACTTCAAGAAAACTCAATGGTCTTTTTGTTTTGTTCCCCTATAAGTTTAGTTCAAAAGGTAAGATAATACATTACTCTGCAAAGACTCTTGACAGAAGTTGGAGATGAAACCGTGTGGTCAGAGAAGGAGTCAGACCGTTGTTGTGGCCCAAGTACACAATGTGAACCTGCAACACAACAGAAAATAGGACAGGAACGAAGTGAACAACTGATCTGACAAAGAGATATAAGACGACTGAAAATCTGCAAAAAAAAAACTACATGTGAATGAGATTCTGGAGTGCATTGAACAGAATCGATGGCAGCAAATGAGAGCGAGGAAACAACGAGCAGATGCAGAAAAGGAGCCATATTGCCCTTTACACAATGGCACTGGTGCAGTGGCAGAGAGATATATAGACAGACAGAAGGACACAACATATGATTCTGTGGGGGAAAGTGTTCATGCCATGCCGTAGGGTGCTTGCAAGACAAGCTTGGCCCTGACATCCCTCCATGGCTGCATCATTCCCCTGCCTTGTTCATCTAGTGGTCTAGTCTACTGATGGTTGACGGCGATGATTAAGCCTATCGAGTTAAGTACATGGTCTAGTGACCGTAGATAGCACAAGATAACAGACCTAAACTTGTTAATTCCTACCTAACCCTCTCGCTCTCGTGTTTTAATCATCTCATCTAGTGTTCTTGTATACTTCCTAGACAGAAGAGGCAAAGATCCAGCTTTCAGCTGCAGACATATTTTACATGTTGTAGCCTTTGGGATTCTCCAAAGGCTAACTTCAAGGCATCAGCTTAAAATAACTAGTAAAAGGCTAAGATCTAAGTTCTAGAGTTTAACGAGAAATAGACAAGTGTGTTGAGCTATGAAGATATCATGTGTGCTCAAATCATTAGGCTCTGAAGATCCAGTTTAATGACAAGACAAACTCTTCTGGTGTATCATTAGTAGTCAGTTTATAGTGAAATAAAGTGAGACTGTGAGAACTTGTAAAGTACTTGATCTATAATATCTAGCGGTTGGACCCTCTGAGCAAAAGCGGAAAAGCTTTTCTGGTAAAACCATATATAGTAAAATCCAAAAAATAATAAAATTAACATTGTTTAGTTATGTAATGAAGTCGACTGCACATGTTTCTACACTAGAAACTGTGTGCAAGCATAATTCGTTCGCTGAACCGTGATAATGCTGAGCACTCAATCTTTACAAGAAAATTTAAATTTTTAATCTGCATGGACCATACTTAATTAATCTTGCTTTATCCTTGACACCCTACTTTATATGAACTTGCAAATGGTTGCAACTTTTAAAGTTTTAAAGAGCAGGATGTGTTCGATCTTTTTTAGATAAAGGGAGTTTTATTACTTAAGATGTTTAAGCTTTACACCCAGCCTCTGCATAACAAAGATGCACACAGCCGTATCAAGTCTGAAGTACTGAGAAAATAAAAAGGCGAATTACATATCATAATGAGAAATTGTAAAGACGCCTATGGTGGTGGAGGGCCGATCTGCAAATTATGCTGCCATCCATGTCGGGATAAAAAGTCTCTCGCCGTATCCTCCAGTCTTGTACAGACCTCCATAAACAGGTCTCGATGCCCCACATGTTGCAACTGAGACCACAAACGGAGTGTAGCAGTAGTCCGGTAAATAACCTGCATAAGAGAGCAATTTTTATCGTTAAAAACCTTGTCATTTCTACATAGCCAAAGCGACCATATTACGGCCAGCGCTGCCACCCTAATAAGTTGTTTGAACCTATTATCCACTCCATTCAGCCAATTGCCAAAAATATTAGCAATGCTTTTAGGTGGGTAAATAGTAGAACCTATTTGGATTATAGACCATATAGAGCTAGCCAATTGGCACTCGAAGAATAGGTGTTTTATCGTCTCGTCTTTGTGACAGAAGACACACTGTCTACTTCCATGCCAATTGCGTTTCGCAAGGTTGTCTTTTGTAAGAATAACTCCTCGACGAAGATACCACGCAAAAACTTTGTTTTTTAGTGGAATTTTCATCTTCCAGATTTTCTTATTATTGTCGACCGGCACATCTGGTTGGATGAGTGCTGTATACATGGAGTCCACAGAGAATTTACCGCAAGTGCGCAAATTCCATCGAAACTCATCGGTCCCTTGTGTCAAATTGACAGTGGCTAGTCGCTGTAGCAACTCGTGCCACGCTGCCAGCCTGGGACCAACAAGATCTCTTCTGAACGTCACTATTGGATGGTTATTAACCAAAACTTGAGCAAGCGTGTCGCTCTTATGACGTCCTTGGACTATTCCATATAACGCTGGATATTGTTCTCGGAGTGGGGTAGTACCCAACCATGTATCCTCCCAAAACCTTATCTCTGACCCATCCTTAATGGAGAAGGATCCATATGGAAAGAAGAATTTCTTCGTTGCCATTAGGCCAGCCCAAAAATGCGAATCACCTGATTTCCAAGAAACCTGTGACAGCGCGCTTGAGCCTACATATTTTCTCCTAAGAAGAGTTTGCCACATCCCATCTTCGGTCAAAAGCTTAAATAGCCATTTACCAAGGAGGGCTCTATTCTTGACCTGAAGGTCATGAATCCCAAGACCGCCATGGTCTTTAGGTCGGCACACTACATCCCATTTTGCCAGCCGGTATTTCTTTTTTTCATTATCCCCTTGCCAAAAGAATCTGGATCGAAAGTAATCCAATCGATGTAAGACTCCCTTTGGTAATTGGAAGAAGGATATCATATACAGCACCATATTAGTTAGGACTGAATTTATGAGCACCAACCTTCCACCCAAGGACAATAATTTTCCTTTCCAGCTACTCAACCTTTTTTGTAGTCTCTCCTCAACATGTTTCCATTGAGCTATCGTTAGCCTCCTAAAGTGAATTGGGATGCCAAGATAGTTAATTGGAAACTGACCAAGCCCGCAGCCGAATAACTCAGCATATTGGGTTGCGTCCTCCTGAGCGTCACCAAAACAAAACACTTCACTTTTATGGAAATTAATTTTTAGACCGGAAAGTTGCTCGAACGCTGATAATATTAATTTCAGGTTTCTTGCCTTTTCCATGTCATGTTCCATAAAAAGAATTGTATCGTCCGCGTATTGTAGAATGGATAATCCGCCATCCACTAGATGCGGTACCACACCGACAATTTGCCCATCGGATTTTGCCCGCTCAATGATTATGGCTAACATATCAGCAACTATATTAAACAATATAGGAGATAATGGATCGCCTTGCCGTAATCCCTTTTTCGTCTGGAAGTTTCTACCAACATCGTCATTGACTTTGATGGCGACACTTCCTCCGGAAACGAAATTATGAATCATTGCGCGCCACTCAGCTGAAAAACCTTTCATTCTGAGTGTTTGTTGCAAGAAAGACCACTTGACTTTATCATAAGCCTTTTCAAAGTCAATTTTTAGGATGACTCCATTAAGTTTTTTCCGATGCATCTCATGAACTGTTTCATGTAAAATCACAACTCCATCAAGAATATTGCGACCTTGCATAAACGCCGTCTGAGTAGGTCTCACAACATGATCAGCAACCGAGTTAAGCCTAATAGTAGCGGTTTTAGTGAAAATCTTGAAGCTAACGTTAAGAAGACAGATAGGTCTATATTGCTGAATCCTTTCTGCTCCATTAACCTTTGGCAACAAAATTATCTCACCAAAATTTAGGCGAAACAGCTCAAGATGTCCAGCATGTAAATCCTGAAACATCTCGAGCAAGTCCGATTGGATTATGTCCCAGAAAGTTTGATAAAACTCTGGGGGAAACCATCCGGACCCGGTGCTTTGTTGTGTTCCATTTGGAATACAGCCTTCTTCACCTCCTCCATAGAGAAAGGAGCGGTCAGATGGGCGTTTTCCTGATCGGAAACCTGCGGGATATCATCTGTTTGGGTTTCGTCCAGCGAGAAATTATCTGCGTCCGGCTCTCCAAATAGATTTTTATAGTACTTCGTGATGTAGGATTTCAACTGCTCATGGCCTTCAATCGTACCCTCATCCTGGTTTAAGGAGTGAATGAGTTTCTTTCTATGTCTTCCATTAGCAAGACTATGAAAGTATCTCGTATTCGCATCCCCTTCCAGAATAAATTGGGCCTTTGATCGTTGGTACCATTTGATCTCCTCTTCACGAAGAAGACCCGCCATCTCGGCATTTGAACGATTTTTTAATTCGATCTCTTGCGTTGATAGGGTCTAACTTCCGCAGCAGCCTCTAGTTCATCTATAATAGATGACAACCGGAGCTTCTCGTTTTTTAATTGCCCAACCATATGTCTCGCCCAACCATTCAGGTGTTTGCGCAATGCGCTTATTTTATTGTTCCACCTTTGGATTGGAGTTAAACCAGGCACTGGTCTTTCCCACACCCTCTTTACCATTTCGAAAAACCCATCCCTATGTAGCCAGCCCAATTCAAATTTGAATTGGCGTTTGCACAATGGGTTGGGTGTTCCCGTGGTTAGGAGTATGGGAGCATGATCTGACAATGCCTCTATACGTTCGAGGACCCGTACTGAGACCAGTGGGTATTTAATTTCCCAATCCGAGTCCATCAATACACGGTCCAGCTTCTCGTATGTTGGCTCTGGGAGGCTATTAGCCCAAGTAAATTGCCTCCCAACCATAGAGACTTCTCTTAGACTAAGGCTGTCAATAACAGCATTGAATAAGAGAGGCCATCTGTTGTCAAATCTGCCTCTACTCTTCTCATGTGGAAACCTAAGCAAGTTAAAATCACCCCCTATAATTATAGGATATGGGTTATCTTTTGCTAGATTCACCAACTCTCTGAGAAAAGCAGGTTTATATTCATCTTGGGCAGCACCATACACGCGACCAGAGTCCATGTGAAGTTGTCAGCCTTGTTACGGATGTGGACCTTAATATGAAAGTCACCTTCCGAACTAGCCAATACATCCATGGTCTCTGTTCTGACGCCTACTAAAATGCCCCCAGACCGACCACGTGGCGGACGAGACCTCCAAGTGAACTCTACACCACCCGACAAGCGGTTGAGTAGGCTCGCTGAGTAGTCTCGTTTACCCGTCTCAGAAATTCCCACAAAATCCAACGATGATCCCGAATAGCATCAGCAATAGAAGCATGTTTAGCCAAGTCACGAAGACCTCTGCTGTTCTTGAAGAAGCCATTCATTGGGAAACAATTGGAGATGTGGAGAACTTCGCCTTTTTTCGTGGCGTTTTATTTTTTTTCTTATTAGAGTCGGCTTTGGACTTGCGGTCAGATGCTTTGAGATCATATAATGAGCTCAGCACCACCTCGTCTAAGCCACCCTCCGATACATCGCCCACTAGATGTGAAAGGAGCTGGACATCAATTGTGTCATGTTGCTCCTCCTCATCCATGTGAGTAGTATCCGACTTGCACAAAACTTTTGGGGTGACTGTTAACCGGTCATATTCCAATCGTCTTAGTGCATTAGTCGACATAGCAGTTTTTGCAGAATCATTACCCAAAGAAAAACCTACCCTACTCAATTTATCATTGATACTTGCATTAGAAAAAGGAAGGAACGACTTTGGGGATTTGATCATACCATTCACATCCAGATTTTGCTCCGCCTTGCGCCTCATCGCCCTCGCCATGGAGTCCTCGTCCGTAGTGGATGAACCATCCACGGCCACGATGTGCCGCACACTCCTCCTCAGCGGCGTCGGCACCGGGGCAGGCGTTGGTGAAGTAGAGCCCGTCCCCTGCGCCTGGTTGCGAACACCCGCCTGCTGCGTGGTCGTGGTAGGATGCACCTGCGTGTCCGGCGAGAGGACAACAGTCGCATCCACTGCAGCGACCTGAGACAGCGAAGCCAGCGTCACAGCTGGGCTGCCTTCTCCGGTTCATCACCAGCCGGCTCCCCAGCTCCTGCCAAGGGCGACGGATAGGCCAGCACTGATTGCAGCAATCCCGGCCCAGCTCCAGCCTGGAGCCCGTCTGCTACACCCGGCATAGCTCTCGCCGTGGGCGACAGTGAGCTAGCCGCCGCTCGCGGCCCGTCGGCGCAAGGCGGCCTCGTTGGAGAGATGGCTTGCGCCACCAGCCCAGCCGCTGCAGCCAGTGGCCCGTCCAGGCCAGCACGCACCTCTGCCTCGTTACACACCGCACCGGGCGACGGCGAACGGCCCAACAATGGGGACCGAGAACCATCCAGCCCGGTACTGCTTCCAGCAACGCGCAGCGTTTCTTGCACCTTTTCCCCTGACCCGGACAACTGTGCAACTATTTCTTTACCTCTTGGAGTTTGCGGAGACATATTGAGTGGAGTCACCGCCATTCCCTTGAGCACATTCACCGACCCAACAAGTCCCAACGATGCCCTCCCCGGTCCTGTAGCATTAGCTTGAGGCATGGGAGTGTCCCCATCCGTGGACTTCGGCGGTTCAGTAGCTTGTGTGTCGTTGTGGTCTTTTTCCTCCATACCACTAGCATCATCATCCTTCTCATTCCGCCTCCATATGAATGGTACAAAATCCGGGTAGGCCACATAGTCAGCCGCCTCCTTGTTGAACCGGAAAGAATACCCCTTGAGCAATAGAAAGGCATCGGCTTTAACATCCCTTGTCTCAAACAAATTTGGTTTGCGCATAGCCACCAAAATCCTGACCATGGATAGACCATTTATGGGGCCCTTCATCACCTCAACCGACTTGTATATATATAGTTAGGACAAACAGAAGGAAATAGCCAATGCAAGTGTGAAACCAGCTGGAGCTCAAACGGTCTAATCAGTTAGAAATTTGATATTTTTTCTAATCCCTAGTGAAATCGAAATCGAGCACCTAACCACTACGGCACTACCAACAGTGTGAACCACAAATGTCACAGGCATTCGATCGAACACCTGGTGGGCGCATGAAGGTTCTTCTCAAACAAGAGTCTAACCAGAGGAGATTACCCGTGAAAATAATTATTGAGAAACTGTTTTTATCCATGGAAACAACAAATGCACAATGTGACGTAAAGCTAACCACCTTTCGTGATCTCAAGTCAAGGGATATAGCTAGGGAGAAGATTAAACTGACCTGAGCATGTCAATTGACAGTATGACAAATGGGAATTTTCTTTTGTTTGACCTAATACGGTGATGAGGATCGAGGAGGAACAAAGTTTAGTTGGGTGTTGGACATGGAAGCCTGCCACTGGTCCAGGTATCTCCCTCTCTACCACCCACCAAAAAGGCGGGCGATGAAGCTTTCGATCGAGTTCACGCAAATTCCCCACCGCAAGACGACTCCGCAAACGATCGATCGAGACTTCCACTTGCCCTGGATCGGACGCAAATCATCACATCACGAGGGAAACAAAGCAAATGCACACCACTAGCAGCAGTCCACCAAGAAACCCCATCATTCCGCCTCCCTCCGTCGTTGAGGAGTGAGGGCAACGCCATCAGGTCAAACACGACGATGGAATCCAATCCAGCCACCACTACACTCCGCGATCACCATTGTCTCACTCGAACTCGAGTGGCTCTCCCTGCCCTCTCCAGCTCTCATGGTCAGGCCATGCCTTTACTCCTGACCGACTGCTGCATTTCCCACCACACTTTTATTCTCTTCCACACACAAGAAAATTCTCCGGAAAAAGAGATAAATGCAGCTGCGGGCAGAGAAATCTTACATTCCCTTCTTAAATGCGCTGTTGGTGTAAAGGGATGCATGAAAGGAAAACTGCCTGCCATAATTGAATCTGTTCCTCCTTCTAACGCATGATACATAGAGAAAGGGATCCCCCACTTGACTACTTGAGGCCTTCCTCTGCGTCTCTTCATCCTCTGTAGCTTTCAGCAGATAGAAGGGATCTGTGCCTTCTCCCATAGTTCAGAATTTGTTTTTATAGCTTTGTTCCTCTTCTTGGTGTTCTTGGTGAGACAGATAGGTTCATTAGGAGTTGTGTATTATGGGTAACTGCTGGTTTAAAGGGAATCCGTATTTTAACAGGGTTTCTTCTAATGCAACGAAGTCAGGTACTGCTCTCCTGTCTTGGTATGCATGGTTTATGTGGCTTTCTGTTATTCCTTTGATCCCCCAATTTAGAAATATATATACATGCATGCATGTTGATATGCAGTATTTGTTCATGAGTAGAAAATACTGTTAGCTTTTTACCAATTCGATGGTAACGCCAGGCAATTAATCCATTCATGATGCATGTTTTCAATTTGTTTCTGTTTTGTCATCCAAATCAATGATAAAAAGTTTACTGATGGGTGCAGAGTATTCTGAACTATTTGCAAGTTAATTTTGGAACTTCAGAACCATTTGTAACATGTAGGTTCTATCAAGCTTGTCACATGCATGACTTGCCCTTTTATCTGTTGCAGAATCTCCAAAATTGCAGAGCCCATCGGAGAGGACCGAGAAGGATGACAGTCTGCTGCCGTCCAACCCGAAGGAGGTGGAGGAGCTGCGCAAGGACTCGGCTCGGAAGAACCCTCTAATAGTATTCACATTCGAGGAGCTCAAGAGGATCACAAAGAACTTCAGGCAGGACTCATTGCTAGGAGGAGGTGGGTTTGGAAGGGTCTACAAAGGGTACATCACCAGTGATCTTCGCGAAGGGTTAGCGATCGAGGAACCACTGCGAGTTGCGGTCAAGGTCCACGATGGAGACAACAGCTACCAAGGCCACAGGGAGTGGCTGGTGATTAGCAGTTTATCAATCATCTTGTTTTGCGGTATGCTTTGGATTTACTTACATATGAGGTTGTTTATTCTTTTTGTCATATCTGCAGGCCGAGGTCATATTTCTTGGGCAGCTCTCACACCCAAATCTAGTAAAGTTGGTCGGATATTGCTGCGAAGATGACCACCGGGTTCTCATTTACGAGTTCATGCCCCTGGGATGTGTAGAATCACATCTGTTTTCGAGTAAGGCTAAAACCTATTATTGGCATTGTTGCTTGTTTTGATGAAGATTATCTTCACCTTGCGATGCTCTTGATTGTGACGCCAACCAGTTTCATTCACATAGACTACTTTATCATTCAATTATATCAGTTCTGCACCCAATGTAAAATTGCAACCAAATTTGTTACTTGCCTAAAATGTGTAACAAATTGTTGCAATTTTGCCGCGTTTCTTCAGTACAAGAAAAACATAAAGTTCAGACAATATTTTTTGCCATTTTTCTAGATAATCACGTGACCAGGGTGGTATAGTATGCATTATCACTTCTTCACATGGTATCACACACTAAATAATTTGGATTGTTTCAAGTAGTGGCATTTGCTAATGCAGGGGTGATGTTGCCACTACCATGGTCCACCAGAATGAAAATTGCACTGGGTGCTGCAAGGGGGCTTGCCTTCCTGCATGAAGCTGAGAGGCCAGTCATTTACAGGGATTTCAAGACATCAAACATATTGCTAGATGAGGTAGGAACCGCGTTCCATTGCTCCGAAGTTTGCGGCAATTCTCGTGCACTCATTGATCTGTTGTTGCTTCTGTCTTCTTCTTCTCTGAATTTTTGGCAATGTTCATCATCATCAGGAGTACAACGCGAAGCTCTCTGACTTTGGGCTGGCGAAAGACGGACCGGTGGGCGACAAGTCGCACGTTTCGACTCGCATCATGGGCACCTACGGTTACGCTGCCCCGGAGTACATCATGACAGGTGACGATCGTTCTCCAAAACCCATTGAGAGCAAAGCAATGGCACCTGTCTGTTCCCTGAAGAAGATGACTAGAGATCTAGTATGTACTATTCAGCAGCAGACCGATATAAGGTATGACGCTCTGATATGGTCGCTGTGTGTGCATGTTGCAGGGCACCTGACGGCGATGAGCGACGTGTACAGCTACGGGGTGGTGCTGCTGGAGCTGCTGACGGGGCGCAAGTCGCTGGACAGGTCGAGGCCGGTGAGGGAGCAGACGCTGGCGGACTGGGCGTTCCCGCTGCTGGCGCACAGGAAGAAGGTGCTGGGCATCGTCGACCCGAGGCTCGCCGCCGACGACTACCCGGTCAAGGCCGTGCACAAGACGGCCATGCTAGCCTACCACTGCCTCAGCAAGAACCCCAAGGCCAGGCCGCTCATGCGCGACATCGTCGCCACCCTCGAGCCCCTGCAGCAGCAGCAGCCCGTGGAGCTTGTGGAGGAGAACACGACGAATACTGGTGTGGGTGGTGGTGGCGGCAGCTGAAGTGTTCTGTGTTCCCTCCATGCTGCTCGGTGAAACATACTAGCATATCCGTGTCAATAGTACGTAGACGCAGCTGGAATAATGGCTCCCGAGCTACATGGAGCTCGTTTTTCAAAAAATTCAAAATCGGCACGTTTGAGTTTCCAAAAATCGAGAAACAATTCCCAGATGTAGTTAATATCGAGATCTACAAGTGTGATTTTTTAAAATCAAAATAAATTGTATTGTGGGCAGGGAAAAAAAATGAAAAATGGGTGGTGAATAGTACACAATTTCAAAAACTTGAAATTGTTCTCGATTTGTCTTTTTTGTGCAGCCCAAAATATAACGAATTTTGAGTTGAAAATTTGCAAGTTTGTAGATCTCCACACTGTCTTCATCCTGAATTGTTTTCACGATTTTTGGAAACTCAAAAGTGCCGATTTTTTTTTCAAAAAACGAGCTTCATGTAGCTCGGAACTCATTTGCACTTTTGCAGTTTCAGCTAAACAAATCGACAACTAGTGTCAGTGTGTTTCTTTGCCTACACATGCCATGAATTCTTTTTTTACTGTAAGTGCCATGAATTCTTAAGGGTGTTTCTCTTCTCTCTCCGTTTTGCATGATTTTTTTAGAGATTTGGAAGCGTGAAATGGTTCTATTTTGGTTACCCAAGGAGCCTTTACATATTCAGATTTGCTAATTTGGCTAGGTGCATTATCTCGATATCGGTGCATAATTCATAAGAGGAATACAATTCTTGGATTCTATTTTTTAAAAAATTAAGAAAACTCATACTCCCTCCGTTCACTTTTATAAGATATGGTATGTATTTCAGTTTGGCTCATGTTGATATGTATATAGACCAAACTAAAAAATCTACCACGCCTTATAAAAGTGAACGGAGTGAATAATTTATTAAATAAAGTGGTAAATCTCTCATAGCCACGGACCAACCCGAGGACAAAGATCATAACCAAAAGATCTTTATAATTATTGACCTACCGGAGGAGCAATTGACTTCATATCGGTGCCTACAATCCAAGTATTTTTATAAGGAGCAATGTTTTCCTAAGCAAACGATGCATAGCTTATTTCTCATCTCCTTCTCTATCATGGAAATCTATAGTCCTATTTCGTGCTTTATTTTAGGGTGTAGCTGCGTTCGACGCATTTTTGTACATGACTAGCCGCCGGGAGGCTGGGACTCGACAATAAGCTGCGTGTATGCATGCATGGAGCTGATTATTTGATCAATCGTGTCAACGTGCATATGCATGAAGCGAGGGACGAAGAGCCAGGAAAAAATGCCAATGGGGTCAGGTCTAATATTCCCTCTATTTGACTGGGTTCATCTTCTCTAATTTATCATTAGCTAAAGCTAATTAGTGAAGGTTTTGGTGTTTGCCATTGGGGTCAGCTGACCCCAACGCGTACAAGGCAGCTCCGTCCCTGCATGAAGCTGGCTAATAGTTTCATGGATTTATATCCAGTGCATGCAGGAGTTTATTTCCATGCGTACGTAGCCGTAGGCAGCTTGCATGCAAGCGCCAGAAAAAAGGCAGCTAATATAACTTAAGGCGACGTCTAGCCAGCAATCAAGTGCTGGTTAGTCTCCCGCGGCAATCAGCCCGAAAATGGAAAGTTCCCTTCCCACAAAAACCAACGCCCGACAGAAACAGAAAACCCACCCTCCCCCGCAAAACGACAAAAACGGACAGCACGCGATGCCCACATGCCACCAACCCCTAGCACGGCGCGCGGCCCGACGCCCAGCAAACCCAATTATTTTGCCATGGATCTTCAGCAGAAATCATGATTTCCCTGGACTCATGCATGTATCAATCTGCAACTTTTAGGCCTATTTTTCTCTGCAACTTATTGCCAGGGAAACAAAATCAGCTCACTGCAAAAAATTACCAGCAACTTGATGTTACCCCCAGTAAACAACTTAGTACCATTTGTCAGCAACTTATTGACATGTACCATTTGTCAGCAACTTATTGACATGAAACGAAACTTGATGTTACCCATCAGTAAACAAGTTAGTACTCTGTACCATTTGTCAGCAACTTATTGACATGAAAAAAAAACTTAAAGGAACTAACTGAAAATATGTTCTACACGACCACATACATTTTCGAACGCGGCAAAAAACTACAACTATTCATCCAACTTGGTGACTCTAGATCTGCAACTTAGAGGACAGTAGGCCGCAACTTATTGGATCTAGTTGCAACATGAATTTGAGTTCTGAAAAATATAGTCAGCAACTTAGTGGACACTGCAAGCAACTAACTGAATATGGTTTACTCCACAACATCCATTTCGAGCGACGAAACACGAATATATTCAGCAACTTGTTAAACTCTAGATTTGCAACTTGGGGCACACTAGACCTGAAACTTAGTGGGCACTAGACCTGCATTATATTCTGGCAAAAACAAAATACATGCATTACTTGCTTTGTCCAGTTCAGAAACTTTGTGTCTGCAACTTAAAAACTGCCTATTCAGCAACATGCAACTTAGTATTTGTTTAAGCAGCATGGAGACTAGATCCAATGGTCTAGAATCAACAAAACGTGCAGCTACTTTTATAGAATCCATGATAAAAACAGAGAACGCATCCTCTAGAAAACCCATGAGTGCTTGTTCGGAACCCCAGGTCCCAAAAACAACAAAACCAACAAGGGACCTTTGTATATTACAGGTCCCAAAAAACAACAAAACCAACAAGCGACCTTTGTATATCCCGTAGGAGCTCTAGCTGCATGCATCCCAGGCTTGGTTGCAGTTGGGACAAGTCTAGTTGCTGCAGTTAATAGTGAGTTGCTACTGCTGGTAATTTAGTGGCAGTCATCCCAAACTTCCTATCTAGTCGACATCTCCAATATGTGGGAAACCAGCTTAGTAATGGATCATTATGCAACTTAGACTAAGATATGTGATCAACTTATTTATATAGTTGCTAAAACTAAATTAACAACGTTGGCAAATTAACTTACTCAAAAGAAGGATGAATCAAACAAATCTCCCTACATTGAGGGAATGTTTGCGAAACCAGCTTAATAATGGATTATTATGCAACATAGACTAAGATATGTGATCAACTTAATTAACTACAAAAAGTAACTTAACTATGTTGGCAAAACAACTTAATTAAAAGAAGGATGAACCAAACAACACCCCCTACAGCCATGTATATGTGGGAAACCATCTTAGTAAAGGATCATTGTGCAACTTAATCAGATAAATCAAATTCATGTTGCACGAGTGCATAACCACAAAAAAGGACAATCATGGATACTCATGAGGATAACATGCAACTTAACCTAGTGTGTCTAAGCATCTTGATTAATAGGATAAGCGATTTATCAGTTCCATAAAATGCATAGTAAAAAAACCATCGATATCCCACCAAATCAGATTTAATATGGATGTCATAATTTTCTTACCTATTCCAGCTACAACACAGTTGGGAATTGGATTAACCTAAGAATCAGTGGCTGCTGCACCTAACCAAGGATGTCTAAAAAAAACTTAATTAATGTGATAAGAAACTTGGGAGCAACATAAAAACTTGCATACTCAAAACAATGAAAAAGAAACAAAAGACCATCCCACATCCATGGATATTCCCGAAAAACAAACTTAATAAGTACAACATGCAACTTTGCCTTTTCCAAGTGCAGCCTAGTTGGGAAATGGATGCAACTAAGATCAGAAGCTGCTGAAAAAAATAACCTATGGGCGAGAGATAGGGCTTGATATGAATCTAAACTTCCTCTAACGAACTGGACATAGATGTCTAAATTCACCATCAAAATAAAATCACGCGCTGGGAGATTGTTGGAGCTTAGATGAGAGCAACTAAGTGATATTAGGGATCAATTTTTGCAAAGATGAGAGCAATTATCTTAAGTAAACCTGGAAGCAACTAAGTAACATTAGGGATCAACTTTTCCGAAGATGAGAACAATTAGCTTAAGCAAAAGTAGGGAAGCAACTAAATGACAATACGGAGCAACTTTTCCATGCCCTTTGAACTAGAGAAAGAGATCAGATAAAAACAGTGCACATGCACCAAAAGGTTGCCCTTTCTGCAATTTATCTAGAGATGAAGGGGAGGAGCACCACAGGAAGCCGTAGGAGGAACGACGCTGGCCGTGCAGCTGCAGTTTGGGGTGTCCGTCAGCAGCAGTAGGGAGACGGGGTCGTGGCCGACAGTAGCAGCAGGTCGGGGAAGAGGTCGCTGATGTCGGCAGATCCTGTGTAGGAAATCGTGTGGGTGAGGCGGCGGCCGGCGGCGGGCGACGGCCGGCGGCACTGGCGGTCGATGCAGGTGGCGCCCGTGCGGAGGAGGCCGAGATGGAGCTCTACAGAGCTGGCGCCGCCGATCTGACCGCCGGTTGCAGTCCATGTAGAGGTCAACACCTCCCCAGCTCACCACACGCTCTACAGACGCACAGATCCCACACGAGCGGGTGGTCGCCCCGGCGCGCAGCTCGCCGCCAATCGCTCGCGCGGATTCGACCTTCAGCGCGGAACTCGCCGCACCCGAGCGGGCGGATTGGCTCTCCGGCGCGGAGCTCTCCGCCAGCACGCCACCCCGCGGCCCTCGTCCCCGCCACCCCGCGTGGGGATCGATCTCCCGACTACCCGAGCTCGCGCACTCAAGCCGCTCTCCTTGCGGATGCCGGCGAGCTCGCCGCACTCCTCGTCGGCGCCGGATTTGGCAAAATCGCCGGAGAGCTAACCCTAGTTCTTCTGTCGGAAGAGGAACGAAATGCCGGGATGGGGAGGGTGTTCGAAGCCACGTGCGTGCGGGACCCACAGGTGGAATTTGGTCGGAACGCACCACGCGGGATGGATTGATCAGCACGCTGGATTCCAGATCGGACGGCCCTGAAGAGTGTGCTCACGACGACGAGATAGCATGCGTGCATTCTTTAGGAGTTGGGATAACTTAATCGGTTTGTTTAATAGTTGTATCGTGTACAAGGCAAAATATTAAGAAATACGTACAGCCCGGCCGGCCGGGAGCGCGTACACGTGTTATCTGCTGAATCGGTTTAACAAGTTTGTTTAGCTGGATGATGTCAATCTACAGATTGGATAGGCACAAGCAGAACGGCTCCAACTTTCTCGATACGGCCGACGGAGCAGATAATCGCAAGGCGCAAGAAACGCAGCTGACGGTTGTTATCTTCCTTGCCTCATCGGCTGCCTATAAAAGGTATCGACACCCAAGCCTGGACGGAGGGATGACAGATAGGGGGAGATGGCAGCCTCCGGCACTCGTCGGATCGCATCGGAAGGAGGCCGATGCACATGAAGATAGATCGCACCCCAAAACAGCGGGAGCCCAACACACGCACACCAGTACACCACCATGGGCGTCAATGAGGCGGCGTTCGACGGGCAAAGCCAGAGTTTATACCTACCTTTCTGTCTTTCTCATGTATTCAGGTACAAGAGAGAACGGAGCCGGAGGACTGGAGTCTGAGATCGCATCTGATCAAGGGCTCTCACGCCGCCGAACCAACACCCAAGCATATACGATCCAGAAAAGCACAAGCACTTGAAGAAGCCATCCAGAGGAAGGAGATGGACGCCACCACGATGGCCATGGACGCAAGTAGCATCGGCTTCAAGGGTGAGAACCATTTTTAATCTCTCTCCTCTATTCCCTTCCTCACAGCTAGCATGGCGGACGGAGGCACGATCGGAGCTCGCCAACGAACAGCCCGCCGGCCGACGCGCCTATCACTCGGGCCATGTCCGACGCCGCGACCAGTTGCTGGGGGCAAGGAGGATGATGTTCATGTCCTTCGTGTCCGCGGAGCCTATGAAGTCACCGCTGCCAAGTCGTCGACGGCGGCCAACATACAGTCATGTGGCGCTGTTTCGCGTCTAACATGTCATCGTTCGCCGGAAGCCGGAGTTGACCAAGGTGGTGGTGTCGCCAACCTCCCGCTCCACTAGGCGCACAGGGACGGCTCGGCGAACCCCGGCGTACAGGTGCAGCCTCCACTTGGCGTACAGGGACGGCTCGGCGAACCACGACGTACATGTGCAGCTTCACTTGGCGGACAGGCTCAAGGCTGTTGCATCACGCGACGGCGGTCATTGACGGCGGCGCATCGTAGACAACCATGTTGAGCAGCAGCACGCCAAGCCACTAGACGTACATGGACAGCTCGGCGTACAGGTCCTCGGCGTACACTCCGACGGAGAAGTCCAGCCCAGTTTGGTGTACAGGTTCACGTCGGCGTGCAACCCGGCGGACAAGGTCGATTCGGTGTATAGATGCATCTCCACTTGGCTGTTGGATCACGCGACGGCGGTTGTTGACGGCAACGCAAGGTCGACAACCATTATTGAACGGCCAGGCGCGAGCAGCTCCGCGTACAGGTCCTTGGCGTACAGGAACAAGCAGTATAGGCGGCGGGATATCGCGTCGTTACCGTCGGTGTTCCTCGGCGGCGCGTCGCCATTGCCGAAGCCCAGCTACGGTGACCGGACGCAAGCAACCAGCAAGCCAGGCTCACAAGGCCCGGAGAGCAGCAACCGATTGATCGATTCCAAGCCATATGTACATGTGCAGCTATACGTGCGCATGGCTAGTACATGTGATGTGCATGCATGCATGTCCCATGCACGGGTATGAAGTTTTCTGTTGTCTGTGAACAGCCGTGGCGATGGCGTACAGGTGATGCTCAGTCCCCGGCGTACAGGGTCCAGCTAGACGTAGTTCGACACGGAGATATCATCCGGCGTACAGGACTACTGCATCTGCGGCGGCGCCTCATCGTCATAGTTCATCGCCTAGCGGCACGCTCGACACCATTCCTCCACAGGTTCATGAGACGGCGTCCACGACTAAGCCGAGACTGCCGTAAACTCGGCGTCAGGCCAAGATGAGGCGCTGACCATACCGGCCATGTCGACATGAGTGAGCGTTGGTTTTATACTGACGCCGGTTTCCTAATCAATACTCCTGCGAGGCTTACCCCTCTCTGCACACCCCGACGAGGCTGTTAGTCATCTAAAAGTCCTAGTCAAGCGGACCGCATCATGCCACTTCAACGACACTCTTTTTCGCCGTTCAAGACCGATGAGGCGCGACGGCGAGGGCGGGCGAGGCCAAAGTAAAGACCACGTTTTCAGCGGCGCGTATACCGATGAGGACACGGGCTTTTGCCGCTGCCCATACATACACCACATTATCATGCATGCAGAACGTGAAGCGAAGACGACGAAAACGACCACACAGCTTAATCGGAGGTGTCTCGCGGCGTAACCCGCGGGAGTAATTAAGCGGGAGCCTTCCGAAGCCCCGTGAACCAGGAGACTGCAATCGCCATAGTCAGGCTGGCCGTGTTAGCAGGCCAAGGAGCGCAATGTTCGGGAATTGTATTTGTTATCTGAAAGATGAATAAAATACTGTTCCCGTCTCTTTTGTTGTTGTTTTCTTTGTGTATCTTTATACACTGGCACGCCCGCATCTTTCTTTCCTTTTACCTTTCCCCGGTGCGCATGAGAGAGACTACGCTTCCGCCCTACTCGCGAAGCATTTCGTAGGTTTTTCTCGTGTCAAACAGGCTGCATAGTAAATATAGGAATTTGATGGATATGGGAATAGAAGGCCGAGGAAATTACCGACGGATCACCGGAATTGCAACATGAACTCAGGGCATTGCTTACACTCTCCCTCCCACTCCACTATCTTACCTACTCTCCCGCATCATGGTTCTTCTAGCCATTGTGCCCGCCAGTTCCAAATGTTTCGTAACCAAGCTCTTATGCCATCACGGGGATTGCAAAAAGAGCGTGAGGTGGATCAATCAATGTGGTCGCACAATGGTTTTAGAAGAGCAATGTAGATAAATTTGAAGTGTACATATATATGGAGATTTGGCAATGCATTTGATAGGCTTGTCACAACGGAGCTGCGTGGCCAGGAGAACTTGCCGATTTAGGCCCCCTTCTTTTCAGCTTATTTTCCAGATTCTCCCAGAAGCTACCTCCATCAGCTTCTCCCAGAATCTCGTTTTTTAAATTTGTTTAAACTTCTAAATTTGTCTTCAGAAGCTACCCTCCATCAGCTTCTCCCAGAATCTCGTTTTTTAAATTTGTTTAAACTTCTAAATTTGTCTAAAAACGAGATTCTGGGAGAAGCTGATGGAGGGTAGCTTCTGGGAGAATCTAGAAAATAAGTTGAAAAGAAGGGGGCCTTAGTTGCTTTTTACCTGTGATGCATAATAGAGATATAGCTAGTGTCTAGTGCTCACATGTGAATAAGCCGTTTTACTTTCCTTCAAGTGGGTTTGAGTCAGTTTTCATGGTTTTCTACTAAAATGAAAAGTAGAGAACATGGTAGTTATGTCAAAATAAAGATGCATTTTTGTAGTTGTATGTTTGTCTGTGCATCTAGTGTGGCCAAAATGCGCTCAACAATTTGGATTTTTCATATGCAAACATTTATTTGTAATCAACTGTTCATGATTACTCCCCGAGAACGTATCATGGGTTCTCAACTCTGGTTTGCCCTCGGTACCCAAACCCAAAGACCGCTTATAAAGAGTCAACGTAAATTTTATCAAATTTAGTTCGGCACCTACATAGAGAATGCATCACCATGCCATAACATTTTAGATTTAATTTCGATTCAAAGCTCAAGACTGTTCACATCAAAAATTTAGTTATTGTTTCTGGAGCTGGGAATCGAATTTTAAATGCGAAATTTTGTATTACGACAGAAACATGTTTCATCTATGCGGTACATTCTGAAACACTTTTCACGACTATAATGGGGCTCATTTTCAGGTTGGAAGGAATTGCATCGATGGAAATACGCCTCCTGTATGGTTTTACGTAAACCTCGCAATGCACAATGTGTCGAGTGAACCAGGCAGGCGAAAATCCGTGGCTTCGCTCGGATCCGAAACGGTAAAAAAGAGCTCCGTACTCTCGTCTCCGGTGCCCGAATCCAGTCCCATCTCCCAAATTCCCAAGTCCGCTCAGCGGAGCGATGAAGAACCCTAATCATCCTCAGGCGAAGCCCTCCTCCTCCGCCAAGCCGCCCGCCTCAGCCAAGCCCTCCGCCGGCATGTCAGGCCGCAAGTCCCGCTGGGGCCCGCCACCCGCCGGCGCCGCGCCGCCCGGCCCCGCCGGGGAGAAGGCCGCGTCCACCTCCCGCCGCACCCCGACCCCCACCGCTTCCTCCAATTCCAGACGGCATCCCGGCCCGCCTGCCCCTGCCGCTGCCCCGCTCGCCCGCAACCCCGCGTCGCCGGCGGCCGCCATCCGCCCGCCGCCGCATCAGCAGCAGCCACCGCCGGTGGAGACCCCTCCCCCGCCGCAGTACGGCTTCCACAACCTCGACCGCCGCACCATGCTGCTGGCCGACGGCACCGTGCGCATCTACTTCGCCCTGCCCCCCGACTACCCATTCGAGCCCGCCCCCTTGCCCCCGCTCGCGCACCTCCCGCGCCATGTCGGCCCCGAGGCCTGGCCGCCGCAGCATCAGCCGCCGCCGCCGCACCAGCAGCAGCAGTTCCCGCCGCAGCACGACGTCAAGCGCAAGCACCACGCCGACCCCGACGAGGGCTTCTCCAGGCACCCGAAGCAGCCCGGTTCGAGGCGCCGCATCACCCTTCCCAGATGCCGCCTCCGGTCGACCGGCAAGCGGTTAGGAAGGCCTTCCTCAAGTACTCCAAGATGCTCAACGAGAGTACTGCTCAGAAGCGGAGCTACCTTGAAGGTGGACGCGTCCCGTGCCTCCCCTGCGGCAGGTTTGGTGATCCCGCCTTTCTTCTCACTTTCTTCCTGGGGAGCGTTCTTGTACAGATTGTCGTGAGGTTTTTGTGCTGGCTTCTTTCCATTATCGAGCTCATTTTTACACTCTGACATTGTTATCGTCGTAAACTGATACTATATCTTGTGTATGTCTTGCTGGAGAGACCTGCATTGCAAATGCTTGCCAATAGTTTTGTGAGCCTTAGATTTTTATGCTGCTCAATTTGTATGGTATTTATTTGTGGTCTACTTGACGATGGGCGGTTGTCTGTTCATTTCTCTAGATGTCAGTTAGTGCTAGCTGTGGTGAATTGTAGCTTTCGTATTGCTTCATTTCATCTGATACAGGCATGGAATTGAACTGCACTTGAGGGAATGCCTTGATAGATTTTCTGCTCTCTGCTACTAGGTTCAATGCCATTATGGACTTTATGGTTCCTAAATTAGTTTCTGCTATTGAAGTTTTTATTTTGTCAGGTGAGAGTTATGGTATCAGCATATTCGACCAGACACTTATTTGTCACTGTCGCTTTGTGCTCCTTTCTGTACTTGCGTGTATCTGTGAGCTTGCCTCCTGGTTAAAACATGTGATTCATGCTGTCTCTTTTCTACCCAAGTACCCACTTAATCTCAAAGCAAAGAGGCATTTTCCTTTTGTGATTAGGAGAGAACTGTGAGGCTTTCTTTTCTACTTGTGGCGTATCAAATCAAACACATTACTGCTTTAGTTTGGAACTTGGTATTAGACTATCAGTGCGGAACTTTCAAGTTATAAATGTCCTTTCATTTTTTCAGAGCTACACGTTGTGTGATTTTTCTGATTCAGCGTACTGTGGAGTATACTGTTTTGCAGCAATATATGAACTGCGTATTCTGCTTATATTTTTGCAGATGAGTAGTTACATATTGGCTGACACTGCTCATACAGATTTGATAGTAATAAGTTTGTTTGTTGGCTATGAATAGTATGTGTTTATTATTCTAATTTGAATCCAGTACCAACCGAAATGTACCATTCCACTACCCAAAACAGCTCAGCAGAGGCTACACTCTGTATTACCTCAGTTCTATCTTACTGTAGCAATGCTGGTCAACTATGGTTTTGAGTGATATGCATGTAGGAGCAGACCAGACCTCGTCGCAAGAATCTGCATCGTGCCCCGATGTGGCGCTTGCCTCACGTCCATGCATGAGTTGTGCCAAAGCTGTACTGCTTCACTGCCGCATGCACAGCTTCATGTTAGTGATGTTACATACTCATGCCGCTTAGAGCATACATCATAGTAATAAAAAATGAACTGGACCATGATCTAACTAGAAAACCCTGGAACCAGTGGCCTGTCATTTCTGGTTCAGTTAGAATACATTTATACATGAACGGGATAAAACCAGGAGCAGTCAAACCACCCAAGTGCGCCAGGGGACTCATCTTTTGATATTCCGCCGAAATTTGGTGCGCGGGTGGGATTTGAAACCGCGACCTCACCCACGGAGGTCCGAACTCCATCCGCCACTAACCAGCTAGACCTGATTGCGTTGTTGTATAATCCCAAGTTGGGACATATTTGTACTTTCAAGAACTTTGGTCATATTGGTGAACCAGTGGTTTGACCAATGAATCGATGAATGCCTGAACTCTCACTCTTCCGTCTTTTAGAAAACTACAATTAGGAGCTTGATGCTACGTGGTAATATACCAAGAGGATTTGTTTGTTTGAGAATTGTGAGGGAGGATGGGATAGTAGGAGAGAAATGGAGACATGAGCGACCGAGTGGTGTTATATTATACATTCTTTGACCTTTGTTTGGCCAGTATGTCTTGTTTGCATGGCCTTCTAGTGATATTGCTTTTGAATGCTTGCCTATTGATACACATGTCATGGCTACTATTTATGTCGGAGGGCTTTGTGAGAACCCGTGCGTGTAATAGAGGTGCGAACTCATGGATTATATTATTGCAATTGCTAAAAACATCTTGAAATGGTAAGCCCAAATTGGCTGGTACGACCGTACAACATGGTCCTGTCCAAGAGGCAAACCCGGATGCAATTGACCACAACGTTGGTAATGGAATATTTTTCTTGTACCTTATAGGTTTATTTATGGATAGTTTGGTAAACCGTGACATAGTGATTTTGTGGTAGGTAAGGTGATAGAGAAATAGTTGCTGTTATTCTATCAAAGGATTATTTGCTTGATGCTAAAATTGTTTTAAAAATAACCTTATCGCAGCAGGGACTTGGAGATATCATCGTCGTAGAGGCACCGGAATTCAAGGTTTTAAAGCGCTAGGCGCTGATTCAGCGTTTTGCTTCCGCTTTTCCTTTTATGTAGGATTAAAGCGCTAAGTGCAATTAATGGCATGTTTTATAAATAGTCTTATACCAACGGGGACCTTGAGATATCATTGTCGTAGAGGCACCTCTATTCAAGGTTTTATTAAGCGCTAGGCGATTCAGCGTTTTGCCTCCGCTTTTCCCTTTTCTGAAGAATTAAAGCGCTAAGCGTAATTAAATGCATGTTTAAGCGCAGTTAAGCGCTAGACTCGACCAATATGGCTGGAGAAAGCATGGACCAGATAGGTTGTTGGCTCTAGGTCTATGGGCCATGATAATTGTCCGTCTAAAATTTGAACCTAGAACCTCCGTCTTGAGCTGGTTTATAATCAATTTGCATGTAAGAACATAATATATTCAACAAAACTAGCACATTTTAATTGCCTTATTGCTTTTTAAATGTAATTATACCTAATATATTCCATCCATATATTCGAGGAGTGTTCTAGAGAAAGCACAGCCCCACTGATACCACTGGCCAACTGGGCCCCACGGGTGGTTGCAATAACATTGCCAAAAGTTGATAAGATCCTAGTAGACGTAGAAGGATCTGTCAGCCCTTCAAATGGCAACATTTATTATCCCTTCGTCCAAAGGGTATTAGGTCAGTAAATAGTTACTCGGAGAATGTCATCTTATCTCCACTTAACTACATCTAGTATATTTTGACTGTGGAGGCGAATATCGTGAAAAAGGAAAATTCCGTTTGCATGTCCTTATAGCTTTCGTGTGCGATGTTTGTTCAGACTCACCATATCTTATACTCCATATGGTATATTTAGATAATCTTCATTCCTTTCCGTAGTTCATGCAAAATGATCCCGTATCAAAAGCTCACTTTTCTTGTTCCACAAGCTGATCGCTTGATGATTACCTTTCCTAACATGTTTACCTAGATTTGCCTACACACAGGTTCCATTGAAACCCTTTGGTAGAACTACTTTCCTTTGTTGTCCTTCATTTCTAATCAGCATTCACCATTCAGAACTGAATGCGCATGCGTGTGCGTACAACTTATAGAGGTGATCTATACAAATGGCAAGCTTAGCGGTTGGTGAGCGTAGGGGATAAAAGGATGAGTTGGCTGCATTGATGGGACTATGCTTCAGCCATAGACAGGTTATGGAGCACTTTATAGTTGTAACCGCTCCTTATGTCAACCATTTAGCCCGGTATTCAAATGGATATATTGGCCAATTACTAAGAAATAGGCAAAAATAACATGGTCGGGGTTAACCCTTGGGAAGCTTCCCCGCTGCCCTGGTGCGTCCTAGTTAACTTCACGCTGTACCAACTGGAGTAGCCAGTAGGTTGCTTTACTAGTGAACAAACATCTATATTCTTTTTGTTGCCATGGGCTCTTCTTTAGCATTGGAATCCTATTTTCATGCTTTCTCATGACACATGTGGGATTGACATATTTTGCGGCTTCTGCAATGAATTTGAGATTTTTTTCCATCTGTACACCATGTCGTATAAAGTTTGTAACGGTTCCATTTATTTTGGTAGTTTTCAGCTTGTTGACCACATCCTAATTTGTTTGTGATCATGTTCTGGTCAATGTGCATAATTCCAGGTCTTCTAAGGACTTCGCTGATGTGCATGGGCTTGTCATGCATGCTTACAACCCACCAAATGCAGATTCATTTGTTGATCATCTTGGTTTACACAAGGCATTATGTGTCCTTATGGGATGGGATTATACAAAAGTCCCTGATAACTCTAAGGCATACCAATCATTACCTCCTGATCTTGTTCGAGCAAGTAGGGAGGACCTTATTATGTGGCCGCCGACTGTTATCATTCGTAACACTGCCTATGGGAGGAAGAAAGATGGACGCTCTGAGGGTTTGGGGAACAAAGAAATGGACAAGAAGATTGCAGGTATGTCTATATTGCAGTCTCTGACTTATAAAGTGAACAGTTACGTAGTTGGTTGGATAAGTTCACATAAGAGGTTTCTTATTTGCACTCGATGTGCTTGGTTTCCATTTTTATGCAGAAAAGTACAGGGGAAATGGATCACATAGAAATGAACCAAAAAAACTTATATAGTGACGCATTAATGGCCCATCACCCTGGTCCTTCACTTTCCACTGCAATATCATTAGAGCATTCCAATTCTTCCAATAATGTTAGGCCTATTAGAATTGAACATAAAAGACCACGACATAGCTCGTCAAACTGATGGATTTGATAAAATGGAATACTTCCCATTTTATATGACCTCAGTCTGTTTAATATTCTCTCAGGCGCGTAGCGCATTACTGCCACGTGCAAAGGTTGACAAAACTGACTGTTTGTGTCGAGTAGCTGACTTGATATGAACTTATAATCTTGTATGTTTGTAACTTCTGTTAGGCAGGGTGAGGGTCATGCGGTTATTCTATTTGTTGTTGGGTCATAGAGCAGAACTGTTTTTGCTGATTGGACATACTGCTGAGGCAGTAGCTCCGGAGTGTTAGGTTTTTTTGACAGAAGTGTTAGATTCAGGATACTCCGCTCTTGCAAGCTTGATCTCTGCAGGAGTTGTGGAGTATCTCATGTCATGTGCTTTATTAATCTGCAGAGTAACGCTTCATTACATGGATTCTGTAAAATACACATCCATTGGGAAGCGTTAATGCATAGAGTACTGTAATTGCAAGTTATTGCACTGTCCATGCAAAATTAGTTTGACGTGGCTGTCTTAATACTTGTCTCCTAGTTTCAAATTCAAGTAGTCTTGTTACATTCTGATGTGTGAGTCTGCAAAGCACCACATACTACTAGTGTGCTATGTTTGGTGAGGCTGTTTGGTCCCCCCTAAGCTTGCTACACCTACGGTTAGACATCCCACAATTCTTAGTTGAGTGTTTAGTTGGTTACCACAGTTGTGGCTTCTTGCCACTCTTTACTATTCACATTGACTCAGACGTCTCAGAGTTTTGACTTTTGAGAGTGTGGTGCTGATTGTTTTTAGCAAGATTTGGAAATAGGGGAAGACTCTACATTATAAGAGGAGCAGACAATAGCATTATATATGGGGTTTACATTCCTTGCTAAACAAAATATATTATGTAGAAATGACGTTGAGTGTGCAATCTGGAATTGATTGGTGAGCCACATTTAGACATTGAGTAATAAAACCACATGAGAATATTGTTCGCAGTTATGCAACTGTTGCTCTGTTGAGCACATGCTTATGGAGCAATACCGTATTCAGCACAGTAATATTTGCTGTGTCGTCATCTATCTTTTGTTTCCAGAACTAGGGTTTGCTGGTGGCAAGTCGAAGTCCTTGTATGGAAAGGAAGGGCACCTGGGACAGACACTAATCAAGTTCGCGAACAACCCAGCTGGTTTGAAGGAGGCTGAGCGCCTTGCTGAGTTCCTCGAGAGACAAGATCACGGACGTGTAGGTTGGTCACGGGTACAAGCCACTCGCTCTTTAGACCCTGATACGAGCCCCCTGCTGGTCGAGACCGATAACAGGGGTGAGAAAAAGAGGATCCTTTATGGGTACCTAGCAATTTCATCTGATCTGGATGAATTAGACTCAGATTCCAGAAAAAGGGCTACCATCAAGAGCAGAAAAGAATTTGACCCATCTGACTAGCCTCTTATCACAAAAATGTCCACCTTCCTGACAGTTTATTCAGTTTGCACCGAGACTTCTGTATCTTACCTGCAATGCCGTTTTCATAGATACATCAACTGCTGTGCTACAGAAGCCTTCAAGTATAATACCTGCTCTTAGGATGCTAATAATCATTATCGTTATTCCTGGGATTTGTTTTCACCGAGTTTTTCTTTCGGGCATGTACTGGTCACTGATCAAATGATTATATGGAAGAGTATAATTATTCTTCCCAATTGTTAGCTATTTATGTGATTATCAGCAGCTTCCAATATGAAGTGTGATGTTTGTCTTGTCTGTAGTGCGCCTGCTAGTGGTAGATAAGTTTCTTTGCACCGTGGATTATTTTGTTGTCCTTTGAGTATTAGAAGTGAGGATGTGGTACTTCTTTTTGGTGTATTACTGGTTATATGTTGCTTGATATCGTTACATTAGGCTGGCGCCTAGTGTAATTGCCTATTTCCAGGGAATTGCCATAATCCTGATGGATTTCGGGTTCGTATCGGTCTTAACATTTGGGTTCGGCTCTCAGCAACATTTGGGCAAAGCCACCTATATGTTCTATGGTTCTTTGAGTACATCTTTGTTCAATTCATGTTTGCATTAGGAGCAGCGTTATTTGCTTCCACGAAGTTTGAATATTAGATGCTGAAGTAGAAGAGGTTAGACAAATAGTTGCGGTGTAATCATACTATGTTATCACACTTGCTCCCCTTAAATATTGAAATCGGGATTTACATTCAAATAGGTAAGGGATTAGCTTAAGTACCACGGACGTCAGTTACACCTCAAAATAGTGCTAGTATTAAGCTAGCACAATTTAATAGGTCAATGATTGGAACAAGTAAACAGAAATATGCATATGTATATATTCTGCCACTGCGTAACTCTAAGCATAGATTATTATTCGTCTCGTTTTCTGTGTATATTCCTTTACCTTGCAGCATTACCCATTCGGCTTCTCTGAACTGGAGCTTGTTGTGTCGAATTTCCATATCCCAGTTTGTGTTCCAGAGAAGAAAATGTGTGGGATAAGTTGTACTGGTTCATCATGTCTTTCTAATTTGACAGTGTTTCGTGGTGTCTGGTGCATCTCCACTCTCCAGCAGGGTGCAAGATCTGCTCTTGCCAGTATTCCTTGTTGCTGGGAGTGCAGCAGTGTTGTTGTGTCCTAATCTTGTGCTGTTCTTGCATTACTACCATTCTGCTTCTCAGAATCGGGTGCTTCTTGTTATCTAAGTTGTTCCATTTCCAGTCCTGTGTGATTGTAGAGCAGGTGTGTTGGAAAAGTGGTACCGGTACGTCCCCTCTTTCGAATTTTACAGTCTTTCGTATCCACCAGGGTGCCAAATCTGTTTCTATAAGCAGTGTTTCTTGTTGCTGAGTGCTGCTTGCCCACTCGGCTGTGCGTGCACGTGGCCGACCATCAAACGGTTATTTTGTCGGCGCCGCTGCCGCCAGAATGGAAGGACGAAACGATCAGACATTCAGACCGCAAGACCTGGAGGTGTGGAGCAGCCAAGTGTTGGCCGGCGGTGGGCTTGGTTCTGTTCCATGGGTGGATGCTGCTGCTATTAGTGTCCGCTCCATCTAGTAACATGTCCAGCCAGGTTTCTACATGATGCCTTTGCTGTCTTGACGTTGCCTGCTTTACTTTCCGGTTAGTTACACATCAGCCAGGTGACGCTACGACAGTGCTCAGACCATGATAAAAAAATTACTACGCATTTTTTGTGGAAGGCCACACCCAGCCGGCCAGCCGGCCAGCACGGTTGGAGTTGGCTGTTCAAATTTTCCTAAAAACTAAATAAAAAAACGAGTGGAGCTATACTTCAGTCTAGAATTTTGAATAGTTTGTGGAATTTGATATAAGCGGGGTATATTGCAAGTTGGGGAATCAGGTACATGGCTGGTTCTGAAACTATCAGGGAATAAACCATATGCACTCTTAAACTTGCTTATGCAACTGAGAAAGAATGTTTAAGTTTGTAATACTTGCTTGCTTGTGCACCTACCTCGGCATGTGATACTATGCGTGCTAGATCGACACGCGGCTTAATCCCATCACATCCTGAGGCAATAATAGAGCGAATAATTCAGAGAGTACTCCACCACGAGCAGCGAAAGCACGCTCAGCCAATCCTCACTCGACGGCTCCGTCCTTGCTTAGGAAAAAGCCGAACCACTCACAGATGGATCTTTTTTTTAGACCTGAAAAGACGCTGCACCCAAGTGGAAAAGAAACACATAAACCGGAGTCATTCTCTATTCATCGCCCTGTCTGGCAGCAAGTCGTATTAAAATTTATTTGGTCCAGCATCATCAGGTGACTACTCGCAAAATTTTAATTTAAGAAGAAGATGGATGCCGGCGCCATCGACTCGCTCCTGGGCCGCCTCGCCATCGTCCTCGTTAGCGAGGCGCAGCTGCTGGGCGGCCTCCGCGGCGACGTCGAGTTCATCAACGACGAGATGGGGAGCATGAGCGGTCTGCTCATGCACCTCACCGAGTCCCACAACCGCGACAACCAGGTCCGGGCTTGGATGAAGCAAGTCGTCGGCCTCAGCCGCGACTGCGAGGGCAACGTGGAGCTCTACGTCCAGTATGTTGGAGGTGCTGGCCCCGGCGCTAGAAAGGGCCTCTTGGGCTACCTGCTCCGGACTCTCCGGTTTGTTCGGACCATGTCGGCAC
Source organism: Poa pratensis (assembly GCA_947311845.1). Taxonomy (NCBI): domain Eukaryota; kingdom Viridiplantae; phylum Streptophyta; class Magnoliopsida; order Poales; family Poaceae; genus Poa; species Poa pratensis. The sequence continues at coordinate 39,214,510 of CAMZMU010000076.1, read as the reverse complement.
GCCACCGTATCGCGACACGGATCCGGGAGCTCAAGGTCCGCGCCCGTGACGTTGGCGACAGGCGACAGAGGTACGGCGTCTCTGTCCCGCCTGCACCAGTTCGGGCTATCGCCGATATTCCGCTCCCACAGCCCGGCGGACCGGAGGAGGAGGAGGATCTGCGAAGACGTGAGTTGCTCTGCGGTGAACCACCGGACACTATAGGGGAAGACGCCAACAAGGTCCGTGAGATTCTCCTTTCTGAGGAAGATCGCCGCTACAAGCACAGATTAATCTTTATTGAAGGAGAGGGTCGCGTGGGGAAGACGACTATCGCATTGAAGGTGTATGAGCACCATTCCGTGGCGAGTTCGTTTGACCACTTAGTCTGGATCAACAATGGAGGGTTGACAAGAGGATATGATGAGGTGCTCACGGAGATAGAACAACAGATACAACTTCAACGCAGGATAGTCGGTTTGACGCAGGTAGGAGGATGTGAGCTTCTGTCAGGTAAAAGAATCCTGATCGTTCTTGATGATGTCAATGATTACGGCGATCTTGTCATTCAATTTTACAAGGACTACATGTGGGAAGCAAGAGATATTGCTGTAATAATGACCGGAGTTCACTCCTGCGATATGCATGAATATGGAAGACAGATTTCATTATACAAAGTTCATATGTGACACTCGTCCCCGGTTTTACCGAAACAGAGCACTTGACCTAGCGAAGTGTGAAGGTTCTAAGATAGTGACCGTTTTAGTGAAGTGCTACCACGATACTCTTGCATTGCAACTGTTCCTTTGCCTACTGTATGTCAATCCTCACAGGTCTACGGCGGAACTGGAAACCTTATGCCGCGACTTAGAGGAGAACAAAAACAACACAGCTAAGGCGATGCTCATGTTCTGCTACAGCGAGCTCCCTAGCCATTACAAGAGCTGCCTGATATACCTATCAGTCTTTCCCCAGGGACACATCATCAAGAGAACTGATCTGCTCAGGAGGTGGGCTGCTGAAGGACTGATAACCAAAAGAACCGCTGGGACCGGCACGCTGGATGATCAAGCTGAGCGCATCTTTGACTCGCTAGTCACTCGGGGGTTCATTTGTCCTGGAGAAACAAGCACTGCGGGCAAGATCAAGAGCTTTACGTTGAATCATGTTGTTCATGACTTCATTGTTACAGATGTAGGATTCCTTGATACATCGTCACGCCCTGAACTAGCCCACCGCTTGTCCATTAACAGCGGGGTAGCAATACAGGAAGAATCTCTCTCTGAATCTGATCCATCGGGTAATGGCATCTTAGCTATCGTTGAATCTCTACCTGAATCTGCTCAATGGAAGTTTCTCAAGGTGCTGGATCTTCAAGGTTGCAGAGGGTTGAAAAAGAAGCATCTGAACAATATTTGCAAGATACTTCTGCTCAGGTACTTGAGCCTTCGGAACACAGATGTCACTGAGCTGCCGAAACAGATTGAGAATTTGCAGTGCCTGCAAACATTGGATATCCGACAAACAATTATACAAGCATTCGCCACAAAATATGTCTTGCTTCCAATGCTGAAGCATCTGCTTGCTGGAAAGAAAGACTCTCCGAGCAACAACTCTGATAAGTTCAAGAAATCATTTGTGACGGTGCGCCTTCCCAAGAGCATCCGAAGAATGGAAAAAATTGAGGTGCTCTCCCATGTTGAAGTTTCGAACAATGATGATATGATTGACGTTGGCAAGCTGCTACATCTGAGGAAGCTTGGGGTGATTCTTGAGGGTAAGAATGATGATCTGAGTCTTATGTTCCAGCAGATTGACAAATTGCATGGTTGTCTCCGTTCCTTATCAATCCAGATGAACCAGCAAACGAAAAGCGAGGGTGAATTATCTCCACCTCCGAAACTTCTTCAGAGCCTAAACATCAGCGGCATCACAGGTGGGCTTCACCTATGGATTGAAGGGCACGATATGCTTACCAAGATAACACTGAGCGAGACTGATCTTGGGGAGGATGCTCTATGCATCCTCGGCAAGCTTAGGATCTTGCGCTGCCTCAGGCTTCGACAGAAGTCTTACACCGAGAGCGCACTCAAATTCAAGAAAGAAGAATTTAAGAGTCTCAAGTCTCTGGTCGTTGAGGGAAGCAACATCACAAGCATTACCTTTGAGGCGGGGGCGGCTCCTAAGCTCGAGATGATTGTCTGGTCTTTTGTCTCCATGGGAACTCTTTCTGGAGTCAAGCGCCTTCCGAAGTTGAAGAAGGTTGAGCTCTGCGGTGACAGCTGCGACATCGACCAGGTTAGTGAAGAAATTAGAGAACATCCCAACCATCCTGAATTGAAGTACAACGGACAGCACATCAGCACTAAGAAACTGGAACTGCCTCAAACTCCGTGAGCAATGGATCCCTCAATTACTCGCCATCTACACGAAGCACCCGTACCGTGCACCTGGTATGTTTGTCATCGAATAAAGATGCAGCTGAAGAAGATCCTGGCCCTCTTCTTCCGTCAGTCACATGCATCACTTCGTGCTGGATTCTCCTGCTTCTGTTTGTTTGCAGTTCTGCGTGTATGTGTGCTTTGCTTTAATTCTCTATACTCTTTGGACGGCGGGTTTTACTATGTTCATGCCTCAGCAGTATGACATGGTTTATAGCGTCGTGTCGGATTTGTGTGTAACTGTACTATTATACGTAATCATGCGTGTCATTCGTGAGTGAACAATCATACTATGCATTTTACTCTTCGTGGTTTCATTACAATTCCGGCTTGGCTGCAGCAAACCTCTTCTCTGTATGGCGAGTCATGGTTTCATTAAAACGCCGACTTGTCAGGGCCGGGAGTACTTTGCCGCAGCGGAGTGCATCTGGGCTTGCAAAGCGCCGCTCAAATGCACAATATTTGTTTGGCTAGCTGTGAAATACCGCATCTGGACGTCGGAGAGGCGTGTTCGACATGGGCTACAACTGCAGCCGGACTACTGCCATTTATGCCTGCAGGAACTCGACACTACTGATCACATCCTAGCACAATGTGTGTACACAATGCTGGTTTGGCAGATCTTTTTTTTGATAAAGGGAGTTTTTATTACTTAAAGAGTTTTAAGCATTACACCCGCCTCTGCACAGCTAAGGTGCACACAGCCTCACAAGTTCAACCGTCACGCCATAACGAAAAAATAAAAGGCGAGTTACATATCATCATGAGAAATTGTAAGAACGCCTATGCTGGAGGAGGACATATCCGAAGATCATGTTGCCATCCATTGAGCGAGAACAGCTCCCTGGCCACTCTCTCCAAACGCGCAGCCGCCTCGGAAACCAGGTCCCGATGCTCCACCCGCAGTAGTGGTAGCCAAGAACGAATCATCGCCGTGCACCGGTAGATAACCTGCATAAAGGAAACAACTTTGTCATTGAAAACCTTGTCATTTCTACATAGCCAGAGCGACCAAATAACTGCAATCGCTCCCATCCTAATACGCATCTTAAACCTAGGATCCACACCATTCAACCAGCTCCCGAAAATATTCGAGACACTACGTGGAGGGTATAAGGTAGAGCCTATCTGGATGGCCGACCATATAGAAGAGGCAAACTTGCATTGAAAAAATAAGTGTTGTATAGTCTCGTCATGATGACAAAAGACACACTTTTTACTTCCATGCCAATTGCGCTTTGCAAGGTTATCTTTTGTAAGAATTACTCCGCGACGAAGATACCATGCGAAAACCTTTGTTTTCAGCGGGATCTTCATCGACCAAATTTTATGATTATTATCTACCGGTATATCAGGTTGGATCAAGATTTTGTACATGGAGTCAACCGAGAACTTGCCATTCTTGGTGAGATTCCATCGAAATTTATCCGGTCCTGCGTCAGGTGGATAGAATCCAGCCGAGTTAGCAAAGCATTCCAGGATGCTAGCCTGGGACCAAATAGGCTTCTTCTGAACGAAACATCAGGTGGAGAAGTTCTCAACACTTTAGCTAGTGTATCACCTTTATATCTCACAATGTTATACAAAGCGGGATATGTTCGCGGAGTGGAGCTCGTCCGAGCCATTTATCCTCCCAGAACCTAATCTCAGATCCATTCTTAATAGCGAACGACCCATGTGGAAAGAAGAATTTTTTCGTAGCCATTAAGCCAGCCCAAAAATGCGAGTCTCCAGGTTTCCACACAACTTGGGAGACCGCTTTCGAGCCCACATATTTTCTTCTTAGGAGGGTTTGCCACAGCCCTTCTTCAGAAAGGAGCTTAAATAACCATTTACCAAGTAGGGCTCTGTTCTTGATCTCAAGATCATGAATACCAAGCCCCCCTTGGTCTCTAGGTCGGCAAACCACACTCCATTTGGCTAGACGATATTTTCTTTTCTCACTATCCCCTTGCCAAAAGAATCTCGATCGGAAATAATCCAACCGTGTTAGAACTCCTTTTGGTACTTGGAAGAATGATAACATATACAGTACCATGTTGGTTAGCACTGAATTGATGAGGACCAATCTTCCACCCAAGGATAATAATTTTCCTTTCCAACTATTTAACCGAACTTGCAGTCTCTCCTCCACTAATTTCCACTCGGCATTTGTTAATCGCCGATAATGAATCGGGATGCCCAAATACTTAATCGGAAACTGGCCTTGTGCACAGCCGAATAAATCAGCATACAAGGAAGCATGGTTTTGAGCCTCTCCAAAGCAAAACAATTCACTCTTATGGAAATTAATCTTAAGACCTGATAATTGCTCAAAAGCTGACAAAATCAGCTTAAGATTCCTAGCTTTCTCAATGTCATGTTCCATAAAGAGGATTGTATCGTCGGCGTATTGGAGAATGGATAATCCACCATCTACAAGATGTGGAATGATCCCCTCAATTTGACCATCGGATTTTGCGCGTTCGATCATGACTGCTAACATATCAGCCACTATATTAATAGTATAGGCGATAATGGGTCACCTTGTCTAAGTCCTTTTTTGGTCTGAAAGTATTTGCCAACGTCATCATTGACTTTATGGCTACACTTCCACCCGAAACGCAACTATGAATTAACGCACGCCACTCCTCAGAAAAACCTTTCATTCTGAGGGTTTGCTGAAGGAAGGACCATTTAACCTTATCATAAGCTTTTTCGAAATCAATTTTCAGGATCACCCCGTTCAACTTTTTGGTATGTAGTTCGTGAACCGTTTCATGCAAGATTACCACCCCATCTAGGATGTTGCGACCTTTCATAAAAGCGGTTTGAGAGGGACGTACTACATGGTCCGCCACATTGTTCAGCCTTAGCGTCGCAACCTTGGTGAAAATTTTAAAGCTAACATTAAGTAAGCAGATAGGTCTGTATTGTTGAATCCTTTCTGCTTCATTAATCTTAGGTAATAAAATTATTTCACCAAAGTTTAGACGAAACAACTCAAGTTGTCCGTCATGAAGACAGCTGAACAATTCCATAAGATCTGACTTGATAATGTCCCAAAATTCTGATAGAACTCCGCGGGGAAACCATCTGGGCCAGGGGCTTTGTTGTGTTCCATTTGGAAAACCGCCTTCCTTACTTCATCCTCCGAGTATGGAGCAGTAAGTAGGTTGTTTTCCTCAACGGAAACCTGGGGGATGTCGCTTGTTCTAGACTCATCCAGAGAGAAGTTTCCTTCCTCTGGTGCCCCGAACAAGCCTTTATAGTAATTAGTAATGTATGACTTAAGCTGATCGTGCCCTCAATCGTTCTGTCCTCATCTAAAAGAGAGTAAATACGTTTCTTCCGATGTCTGCCATTTGCAATACTGTGGAAGTATTTAGTATTAGAATCTCCTTCCAGAATGAACTGGGCTTTGGAACGTTGATACCATTTCAGCTCCTCTTCACGCAGAAGTTTCGCTATCTGCGCATTGGATTGGCTCTTAAGCTCAATCTCCTGTGCTGATAGGGGGCGAACCTCTGCTAACGCTTCAAGAGCGTCAATAATAGAAGAGAGTCGAATTTTTTCTTTTTTAAGTAAGCCTGTTGTATGTCGTGCCCAACCCACAAGGTGTGTGCGAGTAGCACGAATTTTATTATTCCACCTCTGAATCGGGTTAACACCTGCCACAGGCCTTTCCCAGATTCGCTTGACCATGTCCTGAAACCCGTCTCGATGCAACCACCCAAGTTCAAACTTGAAACGGTGGTTACCCGGTGGTCTAGGCAAGCCAGTGGTCAGTAATATGGGAGCATGGTCTGACAAACTTCGATACGTTCCAGCGCCCGTACCGAAACCATTGGAAATCTTGATTCCCAATCGGTGTTCATCAGTACACGATCTAGTTTCTCGTACGTGGGTTCTGGGAGGCTATTTGCCCAAGTAAACTGCCTCCCAATCATCGACACCTCTTTCAAGTCCAAGCTTTCAATTACTGCGTTGAACAAGAGTGGCCAACGATCATCAAACCGACCTCTACTTTTCTCGAAAGGGAAACGAAGCAAGTTGAAATCCCCACCAATAATAAATGGGTGTGGGTTGTCCTTTGCTAAGTTTACCATCTCTCGCAGAAAAGCGGTTTTGAATTCCGCTTGGGCAGGTCCATACACAGCGACAAGACTCCAAATGAAGTTATCAGCTTTATTCCGGATATGCAATTTAATATGAAAATCACCTTCCGAAACAGCCAACACATCCATGGTTTCCATCTTTACACCTAGTAGGATACCGCCAGAGCGTCCATGAGGGGGACGAGAGTGCCACTCAAAGTCAATACCGCCAGAAAGACGATTTAATTGACTTTGCGAGAAGTCCCGTCTACCCGTCTCAGAAATAGCTAAGAAATCCAAATTATGGTCCCGAACAGAATGAGCAAAGTGCAAGTATTTAGCCAAGTCACCAAGACCTCTGCTATTTGCGAATAAGCCATTCATTGGGAAACTATATTAGATTTGGAGACCTTAGATCGTTTCACGGACCTTTTGTTAGAGTTAGATTTAGATTTTCGTCCGGATGATTTTAACTCATACAATGAGCTCAACCCGTCGTCATCCAATCCTATCTCCAACACTTCACCAATTAGATGAGAAGCAAGCTGACCGTCAGAGTCATTAGCTTCTTCATCATCCACATAGGTGGCGGTCAACTTGGTCGAAGCTTTCGGAATAACCGTTGAACGGTCAAATTCCATATGCCTCAAGACTCTAGTTGACACATCAATTTGATCCTGATTACTACCAAGTTTAATACCTACACTATTTAGCTTTGCAGAAATTGACGGAGATGAAAACGAAAGAAAAGACTTGGAAGTCGAGTCGTTACCGTGTGTGTCCAAGTTTTGTGTCGCTTTACGCCGCATAGCTCTCATGAGAGAGTCCTCGTCCGTCGGGGTGGCACCATCCGCCATGGCCCCAAACCTCTCACTCCGCCGTGGAGGAGTGGCAAGGGTCACGGTGGGCGGTGGTGTACATGTCGAAGTAGAGATGACGCCGTCGGCCGCCGGAGGCTCCAAGGGAGAAGCCGGGGTCAGTAACGTCGGCGTAGCAACTGACCCGGCGATCCCCAAGCTCCCGACAGCACTCAGCTCCAGCGAAGGGGTCATAGGTGGTGGAGAGACCCCTCCCGCTGAAACAGAAACCAGCCGAGCATCCTGGGGAGGCAAAGGTGACGTAGCATCCTCCCCAATACTCGGCCCATCAGCAGCTGCAGTCGTCGGCCCGTCCTGGAGCATGGCCGCAAGCCCAGCTGGGCTGCTGCTCCCGGCCTGCACTGGAGCCGAGCCAGCTGCAGCCCGAGCGACGGATAGCCCCATGCCGCCCTCGGCAGCCGGCGCCCCGGCCCGCCAGCGCCATGCTGCTGCGTGCAGTGGCCCAGAAACATTCCCCCCGCTGCAGAATTCAGCCCAGCAGTCTCCATAGCAGAAAAAACAACCCTTTTCTTAATTTCGGACCCATGAGCAGAGGACAGAAGACCTGGACTAATGGGGCGCACCAAGGCAGGAGCGACCTTGCGGATACCATCGACAATAGCCCTTGCATGAGGAGTTTTAGGACTATGATTATACGGCGTTACCGCCATCACCGCAACATGCTCAGAAGCCACTGTTTTGCCATGTTCTGCACTCCCGGAAGACGGAGTAACATCCATCTCCATGTTGGTCACCTGTGAACCTTGAGTGCCATTCGACCCAGGGGGGTCCCAAGTCTCCCACATTTCCCCCGACATCATCATCAGCATCATCCCCTTTGCGCCTCCAGAAAAAAGGAACAAAGTTGGCGTCTGGGGCAAAGTCCTGAGGCTCCCGTCGGAAGTAGAAAGCAAATTCCTTAAGTTTAACCACACAAGCCACTCCCACATAACTACCCAACTCGCTATCCACCCTCTTCTCAAGAACCTTGGAATCAATCATACCGACCTTAAGCCGCACAATGCCACGGTCCTGAGAGTAACCAGATCGACATCCAGAGTAGACCCAATGAAGAGCCGACAGCCCAAATACCCAAAAAGTGTCTCAACGTATATGGAACTCCCTGAACATGTACCCAAACCTGCTCCAACTCTCTCGTGGGAGCGATATCCTGTGTCTTCCATATCGAGATAGAAGCCTGAGACTGATATGCTGGAATACACAACTGGAGACCATCCATACGGCGTAGGTCCTCGAACGAAGGAAAACCTATCAGGAAAGCGTTCTCGCCATGAGGTAACGCCTCCCAAGTCCATGACGAACTCGAGGAGCACATCCTAGATATCAGACTCTGGATAGCCACCGCCGGAACAGCAGCCCCAGTCACCGTGATCAAAGCTGTAGGAGAGCTCGCCGGTGCCAAGTGAGCCTTGTACACACTGTCGGGCAGCTGCATAAACGCTGTGTCATCTGTCCCATCGCCTGAAGTGAACGCAACCGGCTTCGGGAGCTTAAGTGTAGGACATCTGTGAGTCGGGTGTGCACCATTATCACATACAAGACAATAATACTCCTGTGTAGCTCTCGTTTCCCTCTAAAGAAGAAAAAATAAACTGGGTAGCTCTCGTGATGAGAATAGTATATGCTGCTTTGGGTGGACGCAAGTGACGATCTGCACCGAGCACGGGAGCGCACGCGTCCCTCGCCGGAGTGGCGGCATGAGCCGCCGGCGCCGGACTTTGGCACCGGCTGCGTGGGCGCGGGGGCCTCGGGACTCGATTCTCCTGTCTCGGGGATCTTGAAGCAGAAACCATGGGCGACTTTGGCCTCGACGAACAGCGCGATGATCTCGATGGCGAGCACGTCGCCGTCCAGACAGCCATGGACGTCGTGGGGAGACGCCGCCGTCGAGTCGCTCGCCGGTCGCACGCCGCCCTACTACGTCAGATGCAGAGATCGTTCAAAAGTTTTGGGCGGAGGCGGGCTTCCCGTCGCCGGCCAGCCGTGTCTGGGAACGAGGATCGTCGTCGGCTCAAGGTGAGGTTTCAATTTCTAACGCTGCTAGTGTGGACAGGTCTAGCAAGATGGTGGAGGTGCGGCGTCGATCGGATAGGCGGTCATCGCCGGCGGGGTTGCGGATTCCGCGATCACCTCCACGCATGGGATCTTGGAGAGGTCCTCTGCCGCCGCGCCGTGTCTCTCCGATGCCGGCCATTGGAAGCTTCATTGACAAGGCCTTCGCTGCGCGGTCGAGCTCGTCGATCAAGGAGTCAACTCCGGCGATGGCGGGGCTGGCTGATCCGCTCGCCGCGGCGGGATCTCAGGAACAGATCGTGAATTTTCAAATTGATCGGGCCATGCAGGATGGGGCCCACGCGGAGCATCTGAGCCGTCCTGTGGACGGGCGCATCTCGGCCGTCAGCTCGTAACCTATCGACGTCGTCCTGGGACTTCTTCGACTCCTATCGCTACTCTGCGCCGCCGCCGTTTCTCGCCACCGCCCCCGACTCCTTCGACTCGCCGCCGCTCGTTCGCCTCCGTCGTAGCCGCTTCCGCGCAGCCGACGATGGCTGGGCATCCGCAGCGTCCTCCGCCTCCGAGGGGTCCCAGGATGGGGCCGGTTCGGCCTCCGCCACCGTCGCCTACTTCGTTCCCGGTACAAGCCGCCGGTGCAGGAGGCTCCATGGGGATGGGGACGGCGCCCCTTGCGGGTCCGCCGGGCGTTCAGCTTCGCCCTCCGTTCCCCTTCCCGACCCAACCGCTGCAGCAGCCGTCACGCCAGCCGGGGCCGCCGGCGTACATGCCCGCACCTCCCGCCGGCGTCCAGCAGTTCCAGTACACGGGTCCGATGAGCGGGATGATGCCGATGTCTGCAGGGCCGATGCCTCTCCCGACCATGCAGAATATGCCGCAGCCACCGGCAGTGCTGCAGAACGTGAACAAGCCTAGAAGGAAGAAGAAGAGAGTTACGCAACCGCAACAGCCGGGGCCTTTTGCCTACCAGTATGGGCAGCAACCTCTGGTTCAGCCAGTACAGCAGCAGCCGGCAACTCGGCCGCCCGTTTTTGCTCAGCCACAGGTGTACCAGGGGATGATCAACCAAGCTACTCTTGCGCCTCCCGTGTCTCTGGGGGCGGCGACACAGGGGGAGGCTGAGGTTGCGGTGGGGGATGCAGCTGCGGCTGCAGCCAAGGCCAAGAAACCAGCTACTCGATGCTGGGCTTTACAGTGCCAAACCTGACGGATCGGCTGGAGTTGTGGTGGCTAGAGGAGAGGAGCAAACTGGACAAGAATGAAAGACGGAGGTTTGACGCCTGGGTACTCATCTTGATTAGCTGGAGCATATGGCGGCAACGGAATGCGAGGGTGTTTGGCAATATCAGCCAGCAATGCAATGAAGACAGGCTCGCGGCAAAGATCCTGGAGGATATGAAGTTGTGGAACAAGGCCGGGTTAGGAGTAGGTGATCTGTTTATTGAGTGAGACAGAACCTATTTAAGTTTCGGGTGTGTGGCTTGCACTGACTGTTTGTAGTCGATGTAGCTCTTGTAATATACTCTACCTTCTATAAAAATAAGGTAACGCAATTACGTACTCTCTAAATAAAAATTACAACGCCGACTTGGCTTTGGCTGTATGCTGGAGGACTAGGCAGTCAGCCGACAAAATGGGTCGACCCATGCCCTGATTCTCCGCGTTCGGGATTGACAAGAGCCATCAGTTCAGATTGTAAAGCTTGTGCCGTTCAAGGTTTCGGATACCGGTTCAAAAAAAATTCCGGAGGGGGCCGATATTTTCGGTAACCGTGGTTACCAGAAAATACCGGCCGGTAACCGCCCAATATTTCGGCAAGAATTTAGGATTTAAACTTAAAATATCGAATTTTTTTGAAATTTAAATTTTTCGAGCACAAATTTGTTTCAAATTTGACTAATCCGAGATTTTTCATCCGAGATATGCAAATTCTGGGGGGTCCGAGAAATCCGGTTACCGGCCGGTTACCGCGGAATTCCGGCCGGTAACCAAAACCTTGGTGCCGTTACATTTCCTCTTCCCGCTGCAGCAGCAAACACAGGCTCACCGGCTGAACCTCTAGCGACTGCGCCCGAGCCACTCGTCTGTCTCTCATCTAAAAGCACCATCAAAATTAATCTTGATGAGATCTTCAGAAGGTGGCCTTTTTCATGGTTTAAACTGCCAAGTCTAATGATGTGTGTCCCGCCTTGTTGTTTTTTTTGCGTTTTCGGACGCAGATGGGCTCACTGTCGTGGGCCCCGTCGAATGTTCCCCTACAGTAATCTGCCAATGGGCCTCGTGAAGGGCCAGCGTGCAGCTGGAGGATACCAAGACCCGGTCACAAGAGGGCCCATGTATTCGCGTGACAGTAGTGAAATGTGAGGCGTGCAGGATCTCAGTGGCGTTCCCGAGCAGAAAACGCGTGGGAAAAAAAGTGGCACTGGCGCATCATCTCTTCCCAAAATTAGACAGTTTTCATGGAGTCCACTGTGCCTCCACTCTCCCCCATGGTGCCAAACCTTCTTTCAGCTTTGCCAGCGAGAGTGCAGAGCAGTGTTGGCGGCTGTGTCCCAACGCTACCTCTGCTTGCCCACGCAGCTGTGCGTGCGCCTGGCCGGCCAACAATGGTGATTCTGTCGGCGTCGCTGCCGGCCATGGGCGAGGATGGAAGGATCAAATGATCAGACCACAAGACCTGGAGCCCCGGCCGGTGGTGGACATGGATATCTCGATCATGCCGCTCCATCCATGGACGACACTGCTGCGGCTAGCTAGTCGCCGCTCCAGTGCCGCTCTGCTGCTGTTGCAGGGATCGCAACATGTCCCCATGATGCCGTTGCTTTCCGGTTAGTTACGTATCAACCATCCAGTAATCACGTAGGCCCCGGCCGGAGCAGAGATACATATATAGATCTTGCTTGGACTGCATGTGAGCTGATGTGTTGGGGCCGGCCATGGACAAAGCAGATCCTGGCTCGCGGTTGCCGCGTCAGTGTCTCCTCTCTCCCGTCAGTCACAGGCTTAATATCGCTTTGCCTTTCGCCATTGCCGACTCTTTTTGGATAGGTTCGCCCTGAAGAAACGTCAGTAGTGGTCATGTCCATGATAGATCCATGTTATTGTTCATGTTTCTTCTTAGTTGTTTCGAACAGGTCTTCTCAAACAAAACTTCAGTTTCAGATATATGGCTACTGCTCCACATACAGTAGTACGATTCCGTCCAACATTACATTACGGCAGCCATGTGTGAGTGAGCAGCCCGTGCTTGTCTATGTACTGCGGCGATTGGTTTTGCACGGCGTCGATCTGTATAGTATTGCGTCCTGCTGCTGGATCCGAAGACCTCGCCCGCCTCAAGATCAGGAGACGTCGCTTTTGGGACACTGTGTAGCCGATAGTAGAGCCAACCAACTTGATATGGCCGTTTTTTCAGATGATAATGGTAGGTGGAGTGTTATTGGAGGAGAAATATCTCCCTGCCTCCTCTTCTTCTACTGTCACTGTAAAATCTAGAATAGTGTTTACATCTACAGAGCAATGGTCACGGTGTAAGTGTAACCATGGATGTTTGCCATGGGCTACCAAATCCAGAAGGCATACTGGCCTTCAGATGCCCCAACACAACAGAAAGATAAAGGCTCCGCAGTGAAAGAGCAGGGAGATGGCCGAAAAGACAAATGTAAATTGCACAAAGAAACAAAAGCAGGAGCAGCATTGTGGAAGCTAACATATTCTCGTCTTCGCTAGCACGCTCACACCTTTTGTAAAAGCGACGCACACAAAGTTACAAAGCGACTTTTGGCACGGAATTGCACACGACATGTGTACAGTCAGATGCATGATCTCGGCTAGTGAGCACAGCTCCAGCATTTCGCACCCAAAAAGCAAAAATGGAAGAACATGTTAAGCTCCAGCAGGCTGCTAGATGCCGTGCTGCTCATCGTCGACGTCGAGGTCGTCGGTGGCGGTGAGGCGGAGGAGGAGGTCGGTGAAGGCGCTGACGATGTACCTGTGCGCGCCCTTGTCGTTGAGCGCGAGGTAGCAGAGCAGCAGCTCGTGGAGGCGCGCCCTGTCGCCGCGCCGCCGCGCGTCCAGCCGCAGCGCCGCCGTCATCTCCTCCATTGAACTCAGGAAGTCGGCGTGCGGGTCCGGCGAGTAGGTCGGCACCGCCACCCCGGCCGCGCCCAGCCCCACCATCCCGGCGGCGTGCGCCGACGAGTCGACGATGGAGTTGGACCGGCCCGGGGAGGAGAGGAAGAACCGGCGGGACGCGATGGCCGAGGACAGCCCGGAGTCGACGGAGAGCGCGGAGGTCGGGTACTCCTTTGCTACGGCGCCGTCGGGGTCCCCGCCCCTGTTGGCACCGTCCCGGAGGCTCGCGTTCTTGAAGCGGGCGGAGGAGGAGGACGAGCGCGGGGAGGTGGGCGCGGAGGAGGTCGACGCCGCCGAAGTGGACGCTTCGTCGGACGGATGCTGCACGGGTGCCGGCACACCCGTCGCCGACGACGGCCGCCGTAGCCGGGAGAAGCAGCCCAGCATGGTACTTTAGTTGGGTGCTAGCTGCCTAGCAAGCTTAGCTTGCTTGGTTTTCCCGAGGGAGTAGGGGGAGGTAGGTGTGCGTCGTGAATGGAGAGGAGTGAGTGGGAGCGTGGGTGAGATGGATGCTGCGAGGAGTTTATAGGAGAAGAAGTGAAGTGAGAGAGGCGCTGGCTTCAAGTAGGTCTAGGGGGCTCACCTATTATTTGACGTATTGAGTTCAGTGCAGAGCTGACAAGGTGAGAACAGTTTGTCCGAGAAGGGCTCACCTATTAATTAACAGGTGCAGTAGATGCGGCTTTCTTCCTGCAGGGATTATTCACATGTCTCTAGATGGTTTGCTTAGTTTTGTCCATGAGCACACTAACACAAAAGGGTCCCAAGACCCAGACCCAGCCAGAATAGCACCCGGTAGTCCGTTACTTCGAGAAAAACAGAGTTCGAACATGTAGTGCCTAGCTAGATGCACATGTGGAAGAGAATCTACCGAAAAATCAAACTCCCTGGTTTCTAAATGTAAGATATTTTAGCTTTTTCAAACTTGCATGTATCTAAAAGTTTTTTAGTGTATATGTTCACTCATTTCACTCCGTATATAGTCTACATTTAAATGTCTAAAATAGCTTATAATTAGAAACAGAGGGAATAATGTCTAAGAAGAAAAAACTATTGAGGTCCTAGGAGAACTCGAACTCGAAGAACATCTAATTGTATTTTTAGGGGCCTCTTGCAGTATGGCCAACCATACAACTAGTGGGTCAACGAGCAATCTCTTGGACAGATGGATATGGGGTGAGAGATTGAGCCGTAGATCAAAATAGTTCATCATATTCTACGTTGAATTTGATGAACGACATCAAGCTCACTCGTCTCCCGAGCGACACGAAGATTGCATACAGAACATGTACAATAGCTTGCAATGGGCTAAATGTGTAGTAACCAGGTAAAAAAATTGAATCCCATAGATCCCCAATGCAACTCACAGGATATAGAGAAACGAGACACCTTCCAAATTGATACCGAAGAAGCACCGACAATAGCATGGTGGCAATGAAGCCTTGCACAAAATCCTCTAGCACCGCAATGACTCTAATACTTCCATGTCAAGCAAAGGAACCGATCTATTTTGGGCCCTCGACTAGGGCGTGCCGTTTTCTTTTCAAAATGCGTTTTAAACACATTTTTAAAATGTCAAAAAATCAGATAGAAAATTTCAAGCGTACATCTCGACGTTTTATGTGCTCACGAAGTCGTTCCACGGAAAACCGACATTTGTATGTCGTATGTAAAAAATAATTTCTGGTGCTAAAAAGGGATTTTACGAGTTTTTTTTTGTGTCTTTTACATATGCCACAAATTTTCTACTATTTCTCGAAAACGTGGTGTGCGCACATAAGATATTGGGATGTACACGCAAATTTTTGTCCGAAAACGCCACTCCCATCATCTTCCATTTAGTACAAGGAATGACTATTTTCGTGGCCCTGACTATTGGCAAACTCTAGATGACTCAACACTTATTCTTTCTCCATCAAGTGCTAAAACCGTCTAAATTTAGTCCCTTAGCCCACTAAGATATGTTTGTTGATAACAAGATTTGGTGTCGCACACCTCAACGGCTCAATTAGTATAACAAAAATATAATCAAGAGAATTGCAGAAAAACATCCTTATGTAAAACTACATATTCATAGGTAAATTGGTCAGAATTTATTTTGTTAAATAATAAAAAACCTGATCTATTTTAGTTGAAATATTATGAGAAAAATAAGAACGAGTAAACTGAAGAAAATTAAGAAAGCTGGGAAACCTACAAATTTAGGAAAACAAGGTACTCACGAAAATTTGCTGAAAATTGCATAAATTTGAAATTACGTACTAAATTGAAATTTGTAAAAAGGAAAGCTTTCGGGTTTTGCAAAATCCATGGTTTTTGCGTAATATCTATAAAGATACTGCTATATCATCGTTAACACCATTTTGAGAAGCCTTTGGTGACTTGTAAAGCAAACGATTTCGATACTTGAAGGACCAACAATATCCAATATATAGAACCGAAAAATTGAAGGTAGACTTTAGCAAAGGCGGAAATTCACTTTCCGGGAGATGATTTGTTATTTACTAGAAGAAGAAGATCCCAATAATCTTGTTGGCCTTCGTCTAAATTGTTCACAACATGCAAACAAATGCGAGATCATTCAATCCATGTTGCAGTTGTTTGAGAGATGTACAACAACCGAAACTGATAATTGCCCTGCCTTGTTTTTGCATCAGAGTTTGAAGTTTGAACCACCATAATGCGTGCTTCGTACTAGTGTACTACTAGTACAACACGACTGGTCCCAGATCGTAAGTTAATGTCCTGTCGAATACACTCGACTCGTACGCAATGCGCCCACTTACCAAGCACGGGGTCCAGTTGTACGTGTGCACGTCTGCTTGTGCGTGTGTACACTGTTTTACCGAGGATGATTTTCCAAATAAGAATATACTGTGTCATAAATTAGTAAATCCTTGTTGCTGTGCTCGAAAAGTTTTTTTTTTGCGAAACACAGTACAACGCAGACGCTCACATACATGTATACACACTCACCCCTATAAACACCAATGTTCAAAAAATCGGCCGATATGCCGATTAATCGGCCGATTTATCGTGAATCGTGGGGTGGCCGATAAGATTATAGCATAACGGCCAAGTTTATCGCTGGCACCGATTTTTCGGTCTGGCAGCCGATTTTTCGGCCGATTTTTGCTACTTATCGGCGATTTATCGGCCTGACAGCCGATTTATAGGACGATAGTTTTGTAAAACTTTACATTAGCATGAATTTTGCCATTTTGTTGATTCGAAGGAAAGGAATCAATGTTGCACTTATATCCAATACTCCAGTGTAATTTTTTGCAAGGCATATTTTAGAATTTTTAGTGCCGAAACTTGGCATTTACAAAAAAAACTAGCCGATAAATAGGCAACCGATAAAATCGATTAATCGGCCGATAAGCGATTAATCTCTAATCTGAGGCCAACCGAGCAGTAAACGATAAGCGATATCTTGAACATTGATAAAAACACGTACGCACACCGCTCGAAAGTCTCGCGAGGGTGGAAGTCTACATTTATGTAATGATAAACAGAGGCCGGGACTATGTTTTCCATTTCGAAAAAAGACAAACATAATAACACATGACAAAAAAAGAACTGAACACATAAATATTGAGTAGATCTCTTAGTTTCTACAATCTCTTAGAACGGATCATGTAGAATAAAAGATCATAAGATGCGGGAGTAAGTTTGTGTAAAAGAAAAAGAAGATAATTTTATCCAGGAGATACCACAGGCCCGGGTGGGTCCAATGATTGCCATGCATGCGTTGCAGTACTGCATGGCGATGTTGCCTTGGTGTATCTGCATACAACGTCGTGTTCAAGTACTGGTGGTACACACCAAGCAACTTAATGACAAGAAAAAATAAAAAGGTAGAAGGCAGATCAGAGAGACCATACACATGGTGCGTACACATACATAACCCGGTTGTTATAGATGTATGCGCGGTCGATCATGGTTCACATGATCCATCGTGCAACCCAGATGCAACAACACACATTAAAGATCTAAAGTGTCGATGATGCATACATTGCATGTGGCGTATATAAATGTCTACCAAAATGTGTCCCACTGTATGACTATACATTTGGACATGTATATTCTTTAAGAAGTGTCTTGAGTATTTCAAAATCAAGCTGGGATTTTTTATATTACAAAATCGATGATCTTGATCATCGATTCCTGATCGAACGAAAATTGAGTATGTGGTTGCACATTCTAAAATTATGTAGAACTTTGTACACATGCATACTAGATTACTACATTCTACATATGTACTTCCTCCCTCCTCCGTTTTAAAATATAAAACATATATATTTAAACAAAAGTCAAAAGTTAGTTAGTTTGATCAAATATATCAATAAATTTTTATTATCTACAATTCCCTAAAATATCGATGCACTGTTGGAGGATGCCTGAGACACTCTGCTTGTGCAGTTCACCATCAATGAGCTTGTATGTCTTAACCCTCCGAACGATTTGTTTGGTTGTGATCTTGTCGTTTGGGAGGGTTTGGTCGATGAGGTAGTCGAAGTAGTGCCTCGGAGATGATGGCGAGAACCTCCTGTGCTTTCGAAGCTGGATCGGCTGTCGCCCTGTCTGCTGCCGCCTATATGTCCGCGACGGGCTGGGAGGGAACTTATTCAACTCAGACGGAGGGGTGTGGAGTTGCTGAAGTAAAGTTCCGGTGGGGATTTTTTGGCCCGAGTTGAGCCCTAGCCAAGTGAGCGCATTTGCTGCCTCCTTATCACGTCGCATCACATGTGTGGGTTCAAGGCTGTCGGACCTGGGCTCGAGTTTGCGAACGGCCTTGCAGTAGGCCTCCATGCATGGTCGTATCGTTGCATGACCACTCCTTCATAACCTGCTGTATGACCAGCTCGGAGTTGTGATGAGTCAATTATGCATGATTATCTGTTCCACACATTTGTGAGCATTACATTTTTTTAGATAAAGAGTATATATTAATATCGCGGAAGGTGTGAGCATTACATACATTATACTTACTCCGTCCTAGTTTATAAGGCTCAATTTACAAATCTCTTGCCCCATGGTGATAGTTGATTGGAGTTTAAATCTTGCATGCATTGGTGGGGAGAGGCACCAACCAATAATGGGGAGAGAATTAAATAAAATTGTGCCTAAGAGGTGGGAGGTTTTTGGACAAATTGGTTTTGAGATTGTGCCTTACAAACTAGGACGGTGGAGTACAAAATTTTATGGTACATTTATTGATAGTGATTTATTATTGTAAATGCTAAAATATATGTGTCTTATATATGTTTAGAACAGGACAAAGTATCTGCCTTCCCCTGCCACCAGGTACATATAAGTTATTTGTCAACCAAATACTACTAAACAGGGAGTACAAAAGATGCTATGCGGCCAGATGATGTACTGTTTGGCCGGCTCTGTACTTCTCATTGTCGCCAGGCCATGAAGCCATAGCAACCGATGGAAAACAACGCGCAACGATATCTCCTCGAAGTAGAGTAGGACGGGCCGCGTCTTCCTCCCCAAAGCATATCCTGCTGCCGGAGATGAGACCTTCACGGGACCAGCGGTAGCTTCATCGATCACGGCAATCAATGGCCGAAACAGATAGCTGGGAGAAAGGTATACGCGTATGTAGCTGCGGTTGTGTACGCGATGTGCATAGGATCAATCAAACTGACCGATCGATGTCCAGTCCCCGTCGACGCACACGTGATCGATCGCGTCGATGATCGATCTCCATTGATCCGCTCGCACATCTCCATCGATCCATCCGTGCCTACCAGCAGCCGCGCGCCGGGTCAGGTAGCTGGGGATATCACTGCCACCATCTCTCTTAGCTGCGTTAAGCGACGGAGTAGCAGGTAGTTAAACCAGCGGTCATGCACACGTATTACTTGGTAGCTGGTGTGGGTCTGATCGGTGGATATATGAGCAGCTACCGATGCAGCCATATCCATTTTTACATTTTTCTAAATGAATACGGATACAACTACAGGTATTGTCGGATATGAATGTGGATCTGATGTTACTCGAATACGGATGTGGATCGGATGTTTTCTAAATTTAGAACCGAAACGAATATAACGAAATAATAGACTCGTCTCATATAACAAGTCACGGTACATTGATAAATATAGCTATGCAATAGAAACATTTTAAAATCCAATCGCAGAAAAGACATTGACCATTTTGTAACATCCCAAATTTTGGAACTAATAAAAACTTAGTTTCACAAGACCCAAAATTCAGAACCAACAAAAACTTTTTGAAATACTTCACTAATGTTTGTGTTTTCCTTTATATGCTCTGTTTGACCTTATGTTTGTAGTGTGAATTGTGCTGACTTGTGTGTGTGTTGTTGATCATGGTGTGTATGTGACTTGCTTGTATTGAATTTCTTGGAATGCTTATGTGTGGTGATGTTCTCTAGCCAGTAGAACCCTGAACCATCTTATCCAAAATCTTTTAACTCTAAAACTATCAAGAGAAACCCACCTTCACTCCTGTCAACCCATCTCCTTTCTAGGTTTTTCCCTTTTGGTTAAATCTTGGAAGATTGGGAAATACATCTTGGTGGATCTCATCTACTCTATACCATCCTTATCATAAAATCAAGTTTGAAAATATCTGGAGATGCTTGCTTATTTATCCATCTCCCCTTTGTGGCCTAATCAAAGACCTCATTCGTTCTTGACAAACCCTCTCACACCCCAAACTTATTTCTGAGGCTTGTGATCCAAGAACACCATTATTTCATGTGGATTTCCTAAGGCCATTCCATATTGAAGATTCCTGAAAAACCTCTCCAACTATCTGATTTTAGCCCATGATTTTAAATTAGCCCAAAATATCCAATTTAGTGAGTTTTGTGCTTGACATTGTTCTCTGAGGTGTGGACTACAAACCCATGTCCTTAGTTTCAATTTTTGGAGTCTTGGAACCATTAGATGCATGCTTGTTTTTGTGGCCAGAAAATAAGACAGAAAACTGTTTGTTAAAAAAAAACCAGTGAAAAACAGAACGATGCCTTATGTTCATCAAGTTTCCCTAGCCTTGCGTATTTCACAAAAATTGTTTAAAATGTGTTTCTGGATGCTTTCAACATGGTGATCATTTACCAATTGAAACTTCCACAATCGGATTTTATTTGCTAGGAAAAATAAGCATGAACTTTTGGCAAGTTTTATCAGTTCCAACACTTAGCAGTTTTCTGAAACGAGGTCCTTCTGAAAAACCTTCTGGTACCCTTTTCACCCCATGATTTCTCTGTCCAAAAGATTTTACTAAAATTCTTTAAAAAGTGTTTATGAAAGTACGTATTTAGATCTTCAAAACCCAAGTTGAATCAAAAGATTTGGAGCTCTTTTGATCCTTCAAACATGCTGGAACTCTCTGCTGGTTATAACAGCATTCCCACACTTAGTTTTTCCAGTCTGTCTTTAACTGAATTTTCTGAAACCATTTTCTGGACAGAATTAGACAGATCGTTTTGGGGTGAATTTGTGTGAATTGGGGAAGGAGATCATGTCCACTCCACACCCCAGTGCACCACCTCTCTAATCCAGCCTTGGGATGCCCTAGCCGTTGACCCGAGAGAGAGAGAAGGAAGAGAGAAGGAAGGCTGTGCGACAAGGAAAACGGAGGAGAGGGCAAGCTCCCTCCCGCACGCCACCATGCTCCTTCTCCACGCCACCGCCACCCTGCTCCACACCACCCTCACTGCATGCTTCCGTGCTCCACTCTCCCGTGTCCCAGCCCTCTGGACCTGCTCTGGCTCGCCCTAGAGGTCAACCCTACGAGAGAGAGAGAGAGGAGCCGAGAGAGAGGACAGTGAGGAAGGGGGAGATGCACGCTCCCTTTCCCCCTCGCTTGCGTACTCGATGTGTCTCCGTGTGCTCGTCGAAGGAGCCACCGAACTGGCGCACGAGGTTGCAGGGCTCCTCTGATTTCTTGCACCACACCTCACGGCCCGTGTCGCTCACCCGACGGAGCCATGATCGCCCCGTGTCTATAAGTCACGCCCCAGCCTCTTACCTCGCCACTAGCTCCCACTCACCCACCGCACACACCCCATCACCCCCTTTCCATCCCCGCTTGCTCCATGTGAGCAAGAGGAGAGCAAACACTCGCCGAACCCGAGCATGAACCAACCCGAAGCTTGCCGACGATCCAGACCACCTTCCTCCGCCATTGTTTTTCCGCATCACTCTCTCGGACCACGCGAACCTCTCTGACATGTTTTCGCGGCTGATTTCTTGCAGCATCGTCGCAATCATCCACGACGCCGTGCTCGACGCCGGTTCGGGCACGCTTTTTCGCCGCCGTCGTTGGAGGGCATTGTAGCTGTTTTCGGTTGCTCGCCTGCACTGCCTCGACCGGCCGCATCCACCGCAACCCCTCTCCGCCTCCGTTCGTCGACCCTAGGTGAGCTAACCTCGAACCTTAGCTTCAGCCGCCATTGCTCTGTGCACGCGCGAGCTCGGAAAGGAGACGACGCTCGTGGGCCGTTGATCTCCGGATCCGTGGCTCCGTTTAAACCGTCGCCGTGTTCTTTCCGCGCCGTCGGATCTCGATCTGACGATTGCGTACCCCTCCACTTGCGCGCGCACCGCCGTGGGCCGGCCCAGTCCGTTGGCCGCGAGCAGCAGCAGATCCAGCCCACCTCCGTGTCTTCCTTTTCAGTGTTTTATTCTTTTCCTGTTTTTGCAGAAACTAGACCCACTGGTTTAAATCGTTTTAAAATATGAAAACACCAGATCTAACCAAACCAAAATTCAGGGTTGTAGCCTAACAAGTTCTGAACCAGGTCCAGTGGTAGATCCACTTTTGGACGACCAGTTTTAGCGAGATAAAATGAGAGGCAGAAACACTGCTTTTCACCAAGATCTCAATAACTATTTTTCTAGAATAGCTAATTTTGCAAACTCAACTGTTTTGAGAAGCCCTAAGTGATGCCTAGCAGTAGCCTTTGGTCCCTTGTGAAAATGGTCTTCCTAAATGAAATGGCTTGCAAATTGGTATGTGACCAGAGAGCTCTTCTAGGATTTTTGTAATTTTATTGATGATGATTTTTGATGTGAATCCGATTGTGTGACCTTCTGTATTCTTAGGAGCACCTAATCCTAGCTTGGTGTGATTTTTAGAGCTATAGACTATCGTTGGTGTATTTAACTAGTTGTTATGCTTTTTCTGTTATTTATTGTTTATAGTTTTATTTAACTATATACGATGTGTTAGTGTTTCTTTTGTGTTTTCTAGCATGTATAAGGGTAATACTATCTGTTATGAGTGTGTTAACTCTTGTTTATAGTATGCTAGGAAAAGTTAGTGTTGCTTGTGTTCATTAGGGAATACTATCACTAGTATGGATATCCCTAGAATTTCCTAGTACTTAGGATTTGTATGGGTATAACATCCATTGTGTGGCATGATTTTAGAAAGTGTTGTTTGAGCATCAGTAGCCCTTCATATCTACTGATATTATAGCATGACCTCTGGTTACTTATTATTTTGTTCTTAGCAAAGCTTGATTAGTTAGGTTTATGGGTAGGATTACTTAGAACTTCCTAGCATGAGTAGCTCTTGTGTCTAGTTTAGGTTTTAATGATTTTACAAATAGCCAGAGGATAATTAACCTCTTAATGCCTTGTTATGATAGTGGAACACCCACTGATTTCCATTGCATATTGATTGAAGAATAGGTTTCTCAATCATAAGCATAGTTCCAATAGCCTTTTATCTACTAGATGTGAGTAGTTGTTTTCCCTGTTGGAAATTGAGTGGTTGTGTTGTGGTGAAGTATTTCTTGTTTAGATAAAAGTGCTTGCTGTTCATCTTTGCTTAAGATAGCTTTGTGATCTAGGCACCTAGCATGTATTAGCATAAGACCCTTGTAAGCTTAGATCCTAGTTTGTTGCTTGATTGATTAGTTTGATGCTTGTGGTTGTTATTTGTTTGTGTACCACTTGTGGTTTTGTTTGGTGTATTGATTGTTGTTTACTTCTCTGTTTGCGACGCTAGATAATAACGCTACCGGAGTGGTATTTGGAGAGAATTGACCGAGGAAGGATGGGATTTTTATTATATTGATCAACAAGGAGAAGTCCAGGGACATTATGTTGAAACCAGGCAAGCTACTTCACTGAGCTTGCATTTATATACTTCTATTTTAATCTCAGGAATTGTTCAAAAGTATCAATGATTTTGGAAACCCCCCCCCCCCCCTTTTTTTTTTACAAATACATGAAAACTATTTTGCCACCCTATGTAGAAGTATAAGGTAGTTATTTAAAACTCTAGGATGGGAAAAACAATGTTTACTCAAAACTCCTTTGAAGGTACTTGGATGAAGGTGAAATGCCGAAAGGTCGGTATTAAGTTGGAGAATGGTGGTGTTGTTTTGGAAAAGTGCACATTGTGTCCTAACACTATGGCGACCAACCAATAACCGGTGCGACCACATTTACCCACATATGGGCAAGGGCTTAGTCATATAATTTGCTCGTGTTAGTACTGGATGCCTCAACAACGAGGATGACCTCGTTCCATGAGGGGATGGTTTGGTGACCTACCCCCTGACCTGGGTCCTCTTCATTGAAGTCTACCGGAAGCCGGTATGAACATGTCGGAGGAAGAGGATTGAAGGGCTCCCTTGGGTCCGCCAGACAGAACTACGAGTCCTCACACTTAGTTTCTGAGGATTTGAGTGTCGATGGAAAGTGTCGTAAAGGCAGGGTCCTATACTAGCATGAGCAAAGGACAGACTATGGCCGGGAACTCAACTTCGCATACCTCTGGTATGGCGGGACGTGGCTGACACGATGAGTGACCGGATGGGTGTGGGAAAAGCGTGCTACCTCTGCAGAGGGTAAAACTATTCGAATAGCCGAGTCCTCGGATATGGACAGTTGGGAGGCTGTCTTAAGACCATGTGCAAGTTTTACAAAGTTTTGAGTTTGAAAGGAAAAAGGAGTGGAGATTGTTTTATGCAACTATACCGAGGGTATGGTATGAGGTTGCTGGAGAAATAAGTACCCACGAAGGGGTATGATCAGAAACCAGGAGGTTTCGGAGAAAGGGACCAGATTGTGATTTTCGCGGAAAAAGTTTTAAAAGGGATTTTTTTTTTTTTTTTTTAAAACGAAGGTATATTTTCGGGAAAAAGGTTTAAAAAGACTTCTTACCTTTTCAACAAAGATAGTGAGAAAACTACTTTCCAAAATGTTTTATCTTCAACAGGATTAAAAATCTACTCTCCCCTTTTTACATAAAGTTATAGTGATGTTTTTTTTTAAAGTCTTTGAAAATTAAAAACTAGTGCATGTTCCTGTTGGGGTAGTTTGCGAGTACAATCAAATGTACTCATATTGGTTTCGTCCCTGGCTATTGTCTTAGCCAGATTTTAAAGAGGAACAGTTCGAAGGAGAGGAGTTCACTGGCGTCTTTGCGAACTAGGGCGCTTCCCAGTCAGCTGCCTGTAGGGTTAAGGCGAATGACTTGGGCTCCACGTTGTTTGGTGATTCCGCTGCGAGCACCTGATGAAGCTGATCACTTCCCTCAAGTAAGTAACTAAATTCGGTATGTATGGATGTTCTTTAGTTACCAAGTTTAATTGTGCTTCAGCGACGCACTGATCATGGGATCGCTGATATGTAGGCACAAGGGTATTTCGGACAGTTAGTCGGGGTCCCCACAGAGCTGGTATCAGAGCCATCCTGACTGTAACAGACCTTAGTTAGCATGGACGTTAGTTAGGAAAGCAAATATTTTGTTAAAAACCTATTAACACCAAAAGTATATATATTTTTTTTTCCAAGGAAGTCCAGAAATAGCTTCCACTCTTCTCACCTTCTCAAATATTTCTGAGTCTTATCCCTCTATTTAAGATTTTCCAACGATTTATCTACTCCCTCTTACCCGTTCAAAATGCTTGACGCTGAACCCCAAGTGAGACCTAGTTAGCTAGCACCTGCCAGAGGAAGCCTCCATCTCGAATAATCAACATTCAACCTCAAGGTGATCGATATGCAAATACCCGGGTCGTCGATATCAACACAGCAAGAGACTCCCGAAGACCTTCGTTCAACGTCAACAATTCTACTCAAGTTGCAACCTCGACAATCTCAAGTATTCCAGCTGAAGCCTAAGGTGATGAAATGAAGACTTCATCAACCATGTATAACCAAGGCCCCTAGGAAAGACATATGATAGGAACTTTAGTTATATTGCCCGACTACCACGAGTATTAGGTGCCCATTGGTACTAAATGTACCTTGTGTGTTGTTTGTCTGTGAAGTTCTTTGCTTGTGTGTGCTCTGTTTGTGTGATGTTTTTCATGTGTGTTTCACAATCACGCCTTGTCGGCAGCACAAAGTAATTTCAAAAATTTCTCCTTATTATAAAAAACTCTTTTTGTCACCTAACCAAAAACCATTCTTGACCTCTTGTCCATAGCTGCACCTTGTTGCGGATATAAACCCGCCTAGGAAAATCTTCTCAGGTATTTTCCCTCTCATCTAAACCATCTCCCGTGAGAACTGACAGTTCCGCAAGATACAAAAGACCCCCGATCTTTAACCAAATAGCCTGAGATTTTCACAACCTAACCGGCAAGTCATTCATGCACCGTCTGGAGCAAGTGCGTGAAGATCTCGAAGGAAACTGCAATTTTACGCCAATCTCGTGAAGGCACGAGCCTCATCTCGCAAAATTAGTCTGTGAAATTTCAAGAATACTACTCTAACAGATCGTATCTAACTTTAGATAAACATCTGACCTAAGTAACCGCGATAGTACTAACTTCTAACTCAGGGCTGCATGCCTTGACAAGAAACGAAGACATAAGGAGGCTCATTTCAGATTGGCAACTAGAGGAACTCAAGGAGTGCATAAGAATTTCTACGAAGATTCGAGCTCAGAGACCACAAGAAGGAGGAACTACGACAAGAAGACATTGAAGAGAGATTCCTTAGGTTGGCAAAGAAGCAATATATCAGACTATCATTGAGTATTTGGAAACTCTTATATCAGAATCTATTATTCTTAATCTCTCAAGAAATAGTGTGATATTCCAATGTTCGTGTTATATAAAAGTAGTTTGGTAACAAGCCTCATGAACTTGTTAACAAATCACTTTTGTATGCTCAAACAATTGAGTGTCATATCCAAATAAACAGAACGTCAGGTAATCCAGTACATCTCAGCCTCGGGAATATGAAAAGTAGTTTGATGACAAGATTAGCTACCTTGTTAACAAATTCTTCTTGTATGACTAAGGCAATTCGATGTCCTAAAAGACACCCACATTCTTATACAACTAACTAATAGAAATCATCGATCCACATCCCAAACCACCTACCTCTGGAGCTAATTTTTAGACTCCTCCGGAAGCTCGATACCCTGGACTGTACTTCTTAGGATTCTTACCAAAGCTGTGTGAAGCTCAAGAACCAAGGAGGTCCACAATGAAGTTCCTCCTCTACTCAGCTGAAGAAGGCTAGAAGAATGAAACGACGGAAGCACCTGCTGTGGACAACATCAATCACCAAGCAAGCTCAGACGCCTTTAGAAGCGTATAACACCCTTCTTCTAACTAAAAATCGGAGAGAGTCGAGTACACCCACTCGACGCATTCTGAGAGCAACACGTCCCCATCTACGACCCTCGTAAGGCGAAACTATCAGGAAGTGATATCTGCACCAACCCCAAGCACCGAGGAGTGACACCCAAGATGAAGATCGTCATGCTACTCAGGAAGAGCGATGCCTCCAATTCAACACCAGCTGCAACCATCAACATGACCCCTCAAGATCCCCTTTTATGGGGGGAAGACGTGCACCACGAATGCCAGAACAGGTTAATAATTAGCTCCTTGCGCCTTAGCCTTGTAGTATCTGGAAGAAATCCACCAAGACTATCCATCAGCGTCAACCATCAAGTCACCCCATCATCAAGAACTTGGGCTCATCAGAGAAGATTATCAACAGAGAAAGCCCTCGCAACACCAAGTGGACAAGATCTCACATGGCGACCTCACTAAAGAAGCCTCGACCTCGGAAGTATAGTCAGCCCAAAAACCGTGCCCTCGTACTCCCCTGCACCCCCGGGCAAATCTCGAGGACGAGATTTATTTTAAGGGGGGAAGGATCTGTAACATCCCAAATTTTGGAACTAATAAAAACTTAGTTTCACAAGACCCAAAATTCAGAACCAACAAAAACTTTTTGAAATACTTCACTAATGTTTGTGTTTTCCTTTATATTGCTCTGTTTGACCTTATGTTTGTAGTGTGAATTGTGCTGACTTGTGTGTGTGTTGTTGATCATGGTGTGTATGTGACTTGCTTGTATTGAATTTCTTGGAATGCTTATGTGTGGTGATGTTCTCTAGCCAGTAGAACCCTGAACCATCTTATCCAAAATCTTTTAACTCTAAAACTATCAAGAGAAACCCACCTTCACTCCTGTCAACCCATCTCCTTTCTAGGTTTTTCCCTTTTGGTTAAATCTTGGAAGATTGGGAAATACATCTTGGTGGATCTCATCTACTCTATACCATCCTTATCATAAAATCAAGTTTGAAAATATCTGGAGATGCTTGCTTATTTATCCATCTCCCCTTTGTGGCCTAATCAAAGACCTCATTCGTTCTTGACAAACCCTCTCACACCCCAAACTTATTTCTGAGGCTTGTGATCCAAGAACACCATTATTTCATGTGGATTTCCTAAGGCCATTCCATATTGAAGATTCCTGAAAAACCTCTCCAACTATCTGATTTTAGCCCATGATTTTAAATTAGCCCAAAATATCCAATTTAGTGAGTTTTGTGCTTGACATTGTTCTCTGAGGTGTGGACTACAAACCCATGTCCTTAGTTTCAATTTTTGGAGTCTTGGAACCATTAGATGCATGCTTGTTTTTGTGGCCAGAAAATAAGACAGAAAACTGTTTGTTAAAAAAAACCAGTGAAAAACAGAACGATGCCTTATGTTCATCAAGTTTCCCTAGCCTTGCGTATTTCACAAAAATTGTTTAAAATGTGTTTCTGGATGCTTTCAACATGGTGATCATTTACCAATTGAAACTTCCACAATCGGATTTTATTTGCTAGGAAAAATAAGCATGAACTTTTGGCAAGTTTTATCAGTTCCAACACTTAGCAGTTTTCTGAAACGAGGTCCTTCTGAAAAACCTTCTGGTACCCTTTTCACCCCATGATTTCTCTGTCCAAAAGATTTTACTAAAATTCTTTAAAAAGTGTTTATGAAAGTACGTATTTAGATCTTCAAAACCCAAGTTGAATCAAAAGATTTGGAGCTCTTTTGATCCTTCAAACATGCTGGAACTCTCTGCTGGTTATAACAGCATTCCCACACTTAGCCGTTTTTCCAGTCTGTCTTTAACTGAATTTTCTGAAACCATTTTCTGGACAGAATTAGACAGATCGTTTTGGGGTGAATTTGTGTGAATTGGGGAAGGAGATCATGTCCACTCCACACCCCAGTGCACCACCTCTCTAATCCAGCCTTGGGATGCCCTAGCCGTTGACCCGAGAGAGAGAGAAGGAAGAGAGAAGGAAGGCTGTGCGACAAGGAAAACGGAGGAGAGGGCAAGCTCCCTCCCGCACGCCACCATGCTCCTTCTCCACGCCACCGCCACCCTGCTCCACACCACCCTCACTGCATGCTTCCGTGCTCCACTCTCCCGTGTCCCAGCCCTCTGGACCTGCTCTGGCTCGCCCTAGAGGTCAACCCTACGAGAGAGAGAGAGAGGAGCCGAGAGAGAGGACAGTGAGGAAGGGGGAGATGCACGCTCCCTTTCCCCCTCGCTTGCGTACTCGATGTGTCTCCGTGTGCTCGTCGAAGGAGCCACCGAACTGGCGCACGAGGTTGCAGGGCTCCTCTGATTTCTTGCACCACACCTCACGGCCCGTGTCGCTCACCCGACGGAGCCATGATCGCCCCGTGTCTATAAGTCACGCCCCAGCCTCTTACCTCGCCACTAGCTCCCACTCACCCACCGCACACACCCCATCACCCCCTTTCCATCCCCTCTTGCTCCATGTGAGCAAGAGGAGAGCAAACACTCGCCGAACCCGAGCATGAACCAACCCGAAGCTTGCCGACGATCCAGACCACCTTCCTCCGCCATTGTTTTTCCGCATCACTCTCTCGGACCACGCGAACCTCTCTGACATGTTTTCGCGGCTGATTTCTTGCAGCATCGTCGCAATCATCCACGACGCCGTGCTCGACGCCGGTTCGGGCACGCTTTTTCGCCGCCGTCGTTGGAGGGCATTGTAGCTGTTTTCGGTTGCTCGCCTGCACTGCCTCGACCGGCCGCATCCACCGCAACCCCTCTCCGCCTCCGTTCGTCGACCCTAGGTGAGCTAACCTCGAACCTTAGCTTCAGCCGCCATTGCTCTGTGCACGCGCGAGCTCGGAAAGGAGACGACGCTCGTGGGCCGTTGATCTCCGGATCCGTGGCTCCGTTTAAACCGTCGCCGTGTTCTTTCCGCGCCGTCGGATCTCGATCTGACGATTGCGTACCCCTCCACTTGCGCGCGCACCGCCGTGGGCCGGCCCAGTCCGTTGGCCGCGAGCAGCAGCAGATCCAGCCCACCTCCGTGTCTTCCTTTTCAGTGTTTTATTCTTTTCCTGTTTTTGCAGAAACTAGACCCACTGGTTTAAATCGTTTTAAAATATGAAAACACCAGATCTAACCAAACCAAAATTCAGGGTTGTAGCCTAACAAGTTCTGAACCAGGTCCAAGTGGTAGATCCACTTTTGGACGACCAGTTTTAGCGAGATAAAATGAGAGGCAGAAACACTGCTTTTCACCAAGATCTCAATAACTATTTTTCTAGAATAGCTAATTTTGCAAACTCAACTGTTTTGAGAAGCCCTAAGTGATGCCTAGCAGTAGCCTTTGGTCCCTTGTGAAAATGGTCTTCCTAAATGAAATGGCTTGCAAATTGGTATGTGACCAGAGAGCTCTTCTAGGATTTTTGTAATTTTATTGATGATGATTTTTGATGTGAATCCGATTGTGTGACCTTCTGTATTCTTAGGAGCACCTAATCCTAGCTTGGTGTGATTTTTAGAGCTATAGACTATCGTTGGTGTATTTAACTAGTTGTTATGCTTTTTCTGTTATTTATTGTTTATAGTTTTATTTAACTATATACGATGTGTTAGTGTTTCTTTTGTGTTTTCTAGCATGTATAAGGGTAATACTATCTGTTATGAGTGTGTTAACTCTTGTTTATAGTATGCTAGGAAAAGTTAGTGTTGCTTGTGTTCATTAGGGAATACTATCACTAGTATGGATATTCCCTAGAATTTCCTAGTACTTAGGATTTGTATGGGTATAACATCCATTGTGTGGCATGATTTTAGAAAGTGTTGTTTGAGCATCAGTAGCCCTTCATATCTACTGATATTATAGCATGACCTCTGGTTACTTATTATTTTGTTCTTAGCAAAGCTTGATTAGTTAGGTTTATGGGTAGGATTACTTAGAACTTCCTAGCATGAGTAGCTCTTGTGTCTAGTTTAGGTTTTAATGATTTTACAAATAGCCAGAGGATAATTAACCTCTTAATGCCTTGTTATGATAGTGGAACACCCACTGATTTCCATTGCATATTGATTGAAGAATAGGTTTCTCAATCATAAGCATAGTTCCAATAGCCTTTTATCTACTAGATGTGAGTAGTTGTTTTCCCTGTTGGAAATTGAGTGGTTGTGTTGTGGTGAAGTATTTCTTGTTTAGATAAAAGTGCTTGCTGTTCATCTTTGCTTAAGATAGCTTTGTGATCTAGGCACCTAGCATGTATTAGTATAAGGCCCTTGTAAGCTTAGATCCTAGTTTGTTGCTTGAATGATTAGTTTGATGCTTGTGGTTGTTATTTGTTTGTGTACCACTTGTGGTTTTGTTTGGTGTATTGATTGTTGTTTATTTCTGTTTGCGACGCTAGATAATAACGCTACCGGAGTGGTATTTGGAGAGAATTGACGAGGAAGGATGGGATTTTTATTATATTGATCAACAAGGAGAAGTCCAGGGACATTATGTTGAAACCAGGCAAGCTACTTCACTGAGCTTGCATTTATATACTTCTATTTTAATCTCAGGAATTGTTCAAAAGTATCAATGATTTTGGAAACCCCCCCCCCCCCCCCCCCCCCCCCCCTTTTTTTTTACAAATACATGAAAACTATTTTGCCACCCTATGTAGAAGTATAAGGTAGTTATTTAAAACTCTAGGATGGAAAAAACAATGTTTACTCAAAACTCCTTTGAAGGTACTTGGATGAAGGTGAAATGCCGAAAGGTCGGTATTAAGTTGGAGAATGGTGGTGTTGTTTTGGAAAAGTGCACATTGTGTCCTAACACTATGGCGACCAACCAATAACCGGTGCGACCACATTTACCCACATATGGGCAAGGGCTTAGTCATATAATTTGCTCGTGTTAGTACTGGATGCCTCAACAACGAGGATGACCTCGTTCCATGAGGGGATGGTTTGGTGACCTACCCCCTGACCTGGGTCCTCTTCATTGAAGTCTACCGGAAGCCGGTATGAACATGTCGGAGGAAGAGGATTGAAGGGCTCCCTTGGGTCCGCCAGACAGAACTACGAGTCCTCACACTTAGTTTCTGAGGATTTGAGTGTCGATGGAAAGTGTCGTAAAGGCAGGGTCCTATACTAGCATGAGCAAAGGACAGACTATGGCCGGGAACTCAACTTCGCATACCTCTGGTATGGCGGGACGTGGCTGACACGATGAGTGACCGGATGGGTGTGGGAAAAGCGTGCTACCTCTGCAGAGGGTAAAACTATTCGAATAGCCGAGTCCTCGGATATGGACAGTTGGGAGGCTGTCTTAAGACCATGTGCAAGTTTTACAAAGTTTTGAGTTTGAAAGGAAAAAGGAGTGGAGATTGTTTTATGCAACTATACCGAGGGTATGGTATGAGGTTGCTGGAGAAATAAGTACCCACGAAGGGGTATGATCAGAAACCAGGAGGTTTCGGAGAAAGGGACCAGATTGTGATTTTCGCGGAAAAAGTTTTAAAAGGGATTTCTTATTTTTTTTTTTTAAAACGAAGGTATATTTTCGGGAAAAAGGTTTAAAAAGACTTCTTACCTTTTTCAACAAAGATAGTGAGAAAACTACTTTCCAAAATGTTTTATCTTCAACAGGATTAAAAATCTACTCTCCCCTTTTTACATAAAGTTATAGTGATGTTTTATTTTTAAAGTCTTTGAAAATTAAAAACTAGTGCATGTTCCTGTTGGGGTAGTTTGCGAGTACAATCAAATGTACTCATATTGGTTTCGTCCCTGGCTATTGTCTTAGCCAGATTTTAAAGAGGAACAGTTCGAAGGAGAGGAGTTCACTGGCGTCTTTGCGAACTAGGGCGCTTCCCAGTCAGCTGCCTGTAGGGTTAAGGCGAATGACTTGGGCTCCACGTTGTTTGGTGATTCCGCTGCGAGCACCTGATGAAGCTGATCACTTCCCTCAAGTAAGTAACTAAATTCGGTATGTATGGATGTTCTTTAGTTACCAAGTTTAATTGTGCTTCAGCGACGCACTGATCATGGGATCGCTGATATGTAGGCACAAGGGTATTTCGGACAAGTTAGTCCGGGGTCCCCACACATTTTCTTACTCTTAGTTGGTTAATTGCTATATTGGTGGTATAATTAATAAAATTGGCAAACTACCTAATTTTATTTAGATACGGATATCAACCATTTATTTTTTTGAAACGAGGCAAAAGATTTGCATTTTATATTGATATAGAAGGAGCAAGGAGCAAACAGTGAAGGGCCTAAGCCCAAAAAGGAAAAAAACCATAAAAGGTGTTACATCAACTGATTATTTCCGCAAGATATTTGGCACCCGCCATAAAAGATTTTGCTTTTATATTAACCATTTTTATATACATATTTGTTTCAAAAGTTAATACAACATTTGTATTTGTAGTTGCCAAGACTTGTTTGCCAAGGCTAGACACACAGCCAACTGAGATTGTCACTTTGTCCTGTTGGAATATCTGGAGGAATGTTTGGATCTTCAAGAACATGCGACCTTCTTTCCGTGGTTGGAAGGTTGGGTTTGTTTCTGATGTAACCTTACTTAAGTTTAGGTTAAAAACTTCTGTTCTACCCCTCATAGAATTATGGCTTAGTAACCTTCCTTGAACTCGTGATGTACATATTTGTAAATATTTTACTGCTTCGAAATAAAAGGCTATGGGGGACTCCCCTACAATAGAAAATCTATAAAAAAAAAAACGAAAACGGATATTTATCACTTACATTTGTATTTCGTTCGGATTCAGATATTTGCCACTTGCATTTTCAATTACTTAAATGCCAAGGTCGGATAATTCTACCGGTTTCCATCCCTAGATGCAGCATTGTTGCATGCATGGGCAAGTGATGAAGTGGGCATGCTTCCATCAGCTACCAAGCTGCTGGGGCCTAGGGGGGCAAGGTGTGCATGTGATGAGCAGTACCCTATATTAGTACGTGCAATAAGTGGCAGAGTGATTGGAGGATCTCGATCGATCCTCTGCTGGCTTCTGATCGATCACACGAGTAGAGAGAGAGAGATTTCCTATTCATTTCGTGACCCGTTTCATCCGCGCGGCTGGTGCACGACGACACCCTGTACGCTGCATGGCTGCCGATCGAATGGAGAGCTCGCCACGATCGCCGGATGTGCCGCGCGCATGTCGCAACAAAGAAGTTTTGAGACAGGGGCCGGCCCGTCGTCGCTGCAGGCTGGACTAGAGAATTATTATCCGTGAAGGGTTAGACAGAACATATGCCTAAAACCTTACTGTAAAAATGAATCTTCACTTCTTTTTTCCTAGTTGGTCTTCTTCCTCACGACTCTCACCTTCAGAGCAAAGATGCAGATCAACCCCCAGTCTTCTCCTGCTCCGGCACCGCCCTCCCCTCCGCCGTCCAAGTCTCCTCCCGATCTCCAAGGCTTTGACGTACACGTTGACGAAGCAAGCAGACAGGCTGGTGGCCGGAGGTGCTCACGTATACGAAGCTGGCATGCCAATGAATAAATGATCGATCTGGAGACTCACGTATATGGAGCTAGCAAGCATTGGTCGTGGTCGCCCTTGGCTAGCTAGCTAGCTGACCGATTCCGGTGATCTCGTCGTGACCGTGAAGGTGCTCCCATGGCCTGCCGAGCACAGGCCACGATTTCATACAAAATTTGTCGGAATCAAACCACCTCACGGAGAATCGAAGATTGATGCCGGAATCGAGTCCGCTCGTCGTGAAATCGAGGTCGGGAGTCATCGGCGCCGACGGCGGCATTGACCGGCTTGGATATGTCCCGTTTTCGGTGTTGTATATGGACCTCGAGGTGACAATATCCGGGGAGCACTAATTTTTTTTTCCGGATCGAGGCTTTTCCGGGATCTGTTCCGTGCATGTTTTTCAACCAAGATTGTATATTCTCGGATTTAATCACTTATCTGCTAGGGATGCTCTTATGTCGGATGCGTGAACATCGGGCGGTCTCAGCTGTACGTGGGTCCGCGTCTCGTGCTATCGTGCCGTGCGTCTGTGCCGCTGCCGCGCGACCAGAAATATTTTTTGGCGTTCGTCCGGTGGTCGACGTGGAAAGGTAGTACGGAGTACAAAACAAACCTTTAAGGTTTACTTAATCTACTTAATCTTGTAATCTTAATTATGTAATCTACTTAATTATGTCGACGAAGAATCAAAGATTGACGGCGAAACTGACGGCAGCGTTGACCGGCTTGGATATGTCCAGTTTCGGTGTTGTATATGGACCTCGAGGTGACAATATCTGGGGAGCACTAATTTTTTTTCCAGATCGAGGCTTTTCCAGGATCTGTTCCGTGCATGTTTTTAATCCGAGACTGTATATATTCGGATTTAATTACTTATCCGGTATCTGCTCCGGATGCGTTGACGTCGGGCGAGCGTGGCCGTACGTAGACCCTCGTGCTATCGTGCCGTGTGCCCGTGCCCCTGCTGCGTGGCCATAAATATTTTTTGGCGTTCGTCCGGTGGTTGACACGGAAAAAGTAGTACAAAACAAACCTTTACTTAATCTACTTAATCTTAATCTTGTTTAATCTACTTAATTATGTAGATGAAAGATAAATAGAATCCTCAATTTTGAATCGCGAAAATTGACACTTTGGATATGAAATCCCGTTCTACCTTCAATCTCAAATTTGTTTGGCGCGTGGAAAATAAATAATTACACCCTGTACGCTGCATGGCTGCCGATCGAATGGAGAGCTCACGATATTGATTAGCCGGAAGTGCCGCGTGCATGTCGCGAAAAAAGGTTTGCGACGTACAGAGCCTCGTCGCTGCAGGCTGGATCTGCCGGATGCATGGGAATCGGGCCGGGAGCGACCGCACGCACGGACAGGATCCGCGGCTCGTGGAATCGTGCCGTGCCCCTGCCGCGCCGCCATAAATATTTTTTGGCGTTCGTCCGGCGGTGGGCGGAGCAGACAGAGTGAAGAAGAGACGCGCGCACGCGGCCGCGGCAGGACCCTTGTCCACGTATGTAGCCCTGCCGCAGCCCGGAGGAACCTATATCCAGTGGATCACGGCCACCACAAGACGTGCATATATGGCCTGCGTGCTTGCTCGTTACTCACCACCACCCCTTTAATCAAACCACGAGGAATTGTACTACGTATTCTTCTTTTAGTCGTACCCCTTGTTTACTTTCAGTGTATTTTAGGAAATTGGAGGGAATTATCCTGAATCCCGGAAAATCCCTACTAGTCTGTTTACTTCTAGTGTATTTTAGGCGATTAGAGGGGATAATCCCTAGATATCCCCACCAACCATCTCATTTTTGTCTAAAACAAAAACTCAAGTCAACGCTAGGATATTGTAGGGAAGAGTATTTGTGGGGATTGGATGTTCACCAAATCACTTCTTATCCTCACTCTTTTCATCTCTTAGAAAACCCTTGGAGTAAACAAGGCATCGGTACTTTTCTAAACGATTGTGACCGCCATGCCGTTTATTCGAAAATCACCAAAATCAAAAAACTGTGCCAAGTGAAAAGGCCCGACCGAATTGGAGTTCTTCTCATTCTTTCCCTTTGGAGCTGAAGAGACGAGGACCGGCCCATTCTGTTTGAGATCTGAAACTATGCGAAATCAGAACATATCTTCATTGCTTTCCTAACCTTGTTGTGCAGAGTAGGAATCTAATCTAATCAGGTAGTGATGTGCGGGTACGGATGGCACCGACTAAGCAGAGAGCAAGACCAGAGAGTTGTCTCTGCTGCTTGATCCGCTGGACTTTTTTCTTTTTCGCCGCGGTGACTCTGGTCTGCGCGTTCTCGTTTATTTCCAAGTCCTGGGGTTGATTCTGCATGTGGTATTCGGTGGAGCACTGGCTGTAGGCTGTATACCAAAGATTTACCTTGACTGTGCGGTGCTGGCTGTTGAAAGTAGTACCCCTACACGTTCTTGCAATTTGTCCGCTGCCTGATTGCTACCTCTGCGCTCTTCTGTTTTTAGCTACTTGCGTAAAAGCTTGGCAACGACATGTTGATTGTTGAGATGGAAACCATGAGGGACGGGCCTGTTGAAGATGGTGACAGCCCAGAACTAGTACAGGCATCGCCTCCAAAGTAATCAGTCAGTCAAGTGCATCAAGCACGCTTCTGAAGAAGGTTGGCTTTGAATCTAGCTCCAAGAAGACATTCAACGCCAAGCAACTTCGGTTGGATAGGCAGCTTCAGGAAACAATGGAGACTCGGCGGAAGAAGCTTGAAATATACAAGAAGCGGGCACAAGAAGCAGATGAGTCAAGGAACAAGCAGCAACAAGACATGGACCAAGTTGTGAAGAAGCATCAGTACGATCGATATGAAGAAGTTAAGAAGCAGCTAGATGAGAGTGATGCAATTCTTAGCTGTTTGCTCAGCTTATCACAGTTTCAGTACCCTCTTTGACATGCTTTTGAAAGGACTCCGAGGTCGCATGTCCTGCAACTTTAGTGCCTGCAAACATTTTGCTTCTGTGCATGTTAAGACTGTTACTGTTTGTGCTGGTGAATTTGTGCTTTGGTAGCTTGGATGAATCCTCCTAGCCAGTCATATTGTTATCCTCTACTTCTGTCAAGTTACTGTGGTATCATGCATATGAACACTTTGTATCTTAATTGAGCTTGGATTAGTTAAATGTGGGTCTGATATGTCTATTTTGTGACGATGTCAAATTTGTTAATTTTGTCCTTGATATATGTTTGGGCCAATGGGCCTCCAAAGCCTAGGTCGAAAAGGTGGCCGAGCATGATGAAATAATAAAAAAGGGTCGCAGCTATCAGGCTGGACAGAACGGGCTTGAAGTGAGTCTGAAAAACATGGTTCGAAATGTTTTACCTGCTGACTTCTATTTGCCGCGTTGTGCGCCGGCTAGGGGGAGCATCGCCTGAAGGGGTTTGACGGTGGGCTGGGCCCAATAATTTAGTTGTTCTGTTTCCTTCGTTCCTTTTCCTTTTCTGTATTTTTCTTTCCCTTTCTTCTTTCTTTTCTATTTTGGCTTATTTTTAGTTTTCTCATTTTTTTTGACAAAAGGGGGAGGGAGAACATAGAAGAGATGGGTGCATTGTAATTAACCTTTATGACATTGAACTGACATTGAATTAGAGGCTTGTTAATTTGTCATCCATGCTCATGTTTGCATCATCTAGCTCGTTGATTAGTTGTCTTTTGTATAATCATCTAAATAATTAACTATGGAATGTGTGGGATAATAATATAAAGGTTGTCCCTATTCCATTTAATTTGTGTAGCTCACCCATGCCCTTGTCTCACATGTTAATCAACATTTAATTTGGTGGTTAGATAAATAAGTTGAATCTTAATATTAATTGTCGGAATCTCGGTTCCGCTTAATTTGGCTTAAGTTGCATCTTGCCATGTCATGCATGCATATCATCACATGGTGGATCTTTTGCCGTAGTATTAAGTGTTGCATCCGGTGTTCTTTCCAGTGTATGTTGCGTCTTCGCAAATAGGACGTTGAGATGATGTGAGCAACGACAAGTTCTTCTTTCAAGCAGGATTCCAGGCA
Source organism: Poa pratensis (assembly GCA_947311845.1). Taxonomy (NCBI): domain Eukaryota; kingdom Viridiplantae; phylum Streptophyta; class Magnoliopsida; order Poales; family Poaceae; genus Poa; species Poa pratensis. The sequence goes on along the minus strand of CAMZMU010000076.1, from coordinate 39,175,878 downwards.
AGCAACGTTCTCTTGGTCCCAATGCATTGTCTTTCATCCTTGCCCGTTGATCTCTGCTATCCTTATGTTACGATGCTTGTGCGATCCTATCCATGTTTACCCTGCTGCCATGATATAGCCCCACCTCCACATCCTATCACCTTGTTGTTTGTTTACCTGTTAGCCTTGCGAGTCGTAGTGCATGCTTAGGTCTGTTGTTGCAAGTCAGTCTTTCTTATGTTTCACCTGCTTAGTATGATAGGTTGGTTCAACTTTACTTTAATATGATGTTAATGTTTGTGGGATATTAATTAAATGATAAGGCACCCGGTGGAAGGCCATGCGTGGTGTTTTGTTCTGCTGAGTGTCGCACTAGGAACTCAGTTCTTGTCCTCTTATCCAAGTACAAGCGCGCTATCCACATGTGGGGCCCTATGGGAACCCCCTCGACTTAGTACCGGATCTATTGACTTGTCCAGGAGCCACAATTAGTTCGGGTTTTCCATTTGCTCATATGCATGTGCATGTTACTTGATGATAAGAGTTTGATGATGAGAGGTTCGATGATATGGGGGAGCATATAGGTGCGGTATGACACGAAGTGGACCTTTCCTACCGTGGTCTGTTCCACCTAGTGCGTAGTCGCAAACGATTGAATCCGCTAAGGAGGTATCGGCCGGACTCTGGACGCGGGTAACAACTCAGATGGGTGGCTCCCTGAACTTGTTGGTAGTGAAGAGAAAACGTCTTGTCGCGATATCCTGCCGGCACACCACGAAGTGTGTTACTCATGGGCATCAAGGGTTGAACATGCATGTGGCTTAACAGTAGTGCACCCTGCAGGGTTTAAATCTTTTCGAGAAGCCGAGTCCGTGGTTATGGACAACTTGGATCGGATGCTGGCTAACAAGATCATAGACAACTTACACCTAATGATGATAATTAACTTGACTAGTAAGTTAGACTTACTTTCACCACAAGATGTAATTTAAAATTGCCAACTGTGTGAGTTTCCCTCGATTGCTTCCTCAGACTGGGTTGAGGGGGTGAGTCTGGGATGTGTTATGTTTGGTGTTAGAAGCTAGTTGGTTCCTTGCTCGCTCTCTTATCCCTATCTTATAGACGAAAGTTGTAGCGTGTCTTATGTAGATGGCTTAGTGCTGCTGCCGCTTCAGTCCACCAATCCTTTATATTTTGGGAGCCTTTGTATTGGTTCCAAGTGTTCCTTGCTTGCCAGGTAATTCTGTTTACCTGACCCATCTTTTGGGCTGTTTTTCCTGAACAGTCAACAGGTTTGAAGTCTGACGACGTTAGCTTGGTAACCCCTCCGGCTCGGCCTGGGCAGGGATATGGACACCATGGTTATCTTCCGGACTCTTAGTCCAATTTGTATCTTGTCCGTAGTCAGACTGTTGTCGTATGGAACAACAGATGCCTGGGGGTAGGCTTAACTTTGGGGCCGATGGACGCTAGTGGATTCGGGAGGGATAGCGCAGGATTGCGCACACAGAAGACAAACAGACGAACACGAGGATTTACCCTGCTTCGGGGCTCTCGTGAGAGATAACACCCCTACTGCAGCATCTAGCCTATTTGGTGTATTTTCTATCTGTATATGACTTTTACAAGTGCTCCTGGAGCTGAGCTAAGATGGCCTGTAAGAGGCTTTCTCTCTAGGTGGTGGGAGGAACTCTCACGTGCAAGGGGAGAAGAAATGAGCCCCAACGGGGCTGAGGAGAGCAAACCCCTGGTGCTCCTTGATACGTCTCAAACGTATCTATAATTTTTGATGTTCCATGCTTGTTTTATACCAATTGCTACATGTTTTGCATCTACTTTATATCACTTTTATACATTTTTTGGGACTAACCTATTAACAAGATGCCGAAGTGCCAGTTCCTGTTTTCTGCTGTTTTTGTATTCCAGAAAAGCTAGTCTGGAAATATTCTCGGAATTGGACGAAACTACACGGGGTCCCTATTTTTCCAGAACCACCTGACGGAGCGAAGGAGCAAGGAGAGGAGCCAGGAGGCCACACGCACCTAGGGCGCGGGCCCCCCCTGCCGCGCCCTAGGGTGGTGTGGGCCCCTCGGGGGTCCGCAGCCGCCGCCCTTTCGCCTACTTATTCCCCCCGACGCGAAAACCCTAAGTACCTGAGCAAATATCCACGAAAAGATCCAGAGACGCCGCCGTCGTCAACCCTAGCTCGGGAGGGTTCAGAACCTCTTCCCGGCACCCTGCCGGAGAGGGGAATCGTCACCGGAGGCTTCTACATCGCCATGCCTGCCTCCGGAGTGATGCGTGAGTAGTTCATCCTTGGACTACGGGTCCATAGCAGTAGCTAGATGGTTGTCTCTCCACTTTGTGCCATCATGTTTAGATCTTGTGAGCTGCCCTACATGATCAAGATCATATTATTGTAATGCTACATGTTGTGTTTGCTGGGATCCGATGAATATTGAATATTATGTCAAGTTGATTATCAATCTATCTTATATGTTATTTAAGATCTTGCATGCTTTCCGTTACTCGTAGATGCTTTGGCCAAGTAGATGCTTGTAACTCCAAGAGAGAGTATTTATGCTAGATAGTGGGTTCATGTCTCCGTTTAACCTGGGACAGTGACAGAAAGTTCTAAGGTTGTGGATGTGCTGTTGCCACTAGGGATAACCTAACGATGCTATGTCCACGGGCATATGTGTTTGTTTACATTACGCACTTTACTTAATGCAATTATCCGTTGCTTGCAACTTAATACCAACGGGGGACTCGGATGACAACCCGGCGGTGGATTATTAGTCATAGATGCTGTTGGATAACGTCTATGTATTATGTCGTAATGCCCAATTAAATATCATAGTAGTCAACATGTCATGTATATGCATTGTCATGCGCTCACTATTCGTCAATTGCCCAGCTGTAATTTGTTCACCCAACATGTTAGTTATCTTTTATGGAGAGACACCACTAGTGAACTGTGGACCCCGGTCCATTCTTTTACACTGATTAAACAACCACAAACTGCAAACTGTTCCTTTTTCATTCTCTGCAATTTAATACTCATTTTCCACACCATACGTTTAATCCTTTGTTTTCAGCAAGCCAGTGAGATTGACAACCTCACTGTTTCGTTGGGGCAAAGTAGTTTGATTGTGTTGTGTGCAGATTCCACGTCAACAGTCCAGACTCCCTGCGACAGCTATTTTTCTGGCGCCGTTGACAACCTTCTGAAGAGTTGCTGCTCCTACTGGTTCGATAACCTTGGTTTCTTTCTGAGGGAAAACTTGCTGCTGACTACATCATACCTTCCTCTTGGGGTCTCCCAACGAACGTGTGTTTCACGTCATCAAGCTATTTTTCTGGCGCCGTTGCCGGGGAGACAGCAGTCTTCTGCAAGGGGAGTTTCACGCTTCCAATCTCTTTACTTTGTTTTTGTCTTGCTTAGTTTATTTTATTTTATCTTGTTTGCTTTCAATTATCAAAAACACAAAAAAATTAGTTACTTGCATTTAGTTTATTTTCAGTTTTGTTTTCTGTTAGTTATCATGTCTAGCCCTGTTCCAGTAGTAATGTCACCTGAAGAAGAGATCTTCACTTTCAAGCAAGGGAGTGAGGAGAGTTTTAAAGATGCTTGGTCTAGAATATTGAGTCCTATGCTAAAACTGAACCTAAAATGACTTTAAGCCTGCTTCTTAGTAGCTTTTATTTTGGTCTTGTTCTTTGCTACAGATATGCTTTAGATGCTGTGGTAGGAGGAGATTTCCTTCGTTATGATGGGGATCAAGCTTTTAATGCTATAAAAAAATTGATTACAATTTCTAGCCCCCAATCACTAAAATTGATTTGGCTTTGACAAGCATAAGTGATAGACTTAACGCTCTTGAAACGAACATATCTGGTCTAAAAGAAGGGTATAATCAGATTCGTGAACATTATGATAATGTGCCAGTAAATTTTGAACCATCGGGATGGATTCCCTCAGTAAAAGTTGTTATAAATGGTGAAACTTTTCATTCTCGCTGTGATATTATGTCTGAATTCTGTTTAATGCCCAAGAATATTTATGATTCCTTAAATCTTTGGGAGCTTTCCAAATGCGAAGATTGTATAACTTTGGGTGATAATACTATTAAATTACCAAGGGGAGTAGCCGAAGGAGTATTTACAAAACTCTTAGGGATAACAATATCTATTGATTATCTTGTCATTGAATGTGCAGGAGTAGGACAAATTACGCTTGGAAGATCTCTGTTGAAACGCTTTGGAGCAATAATAGATGTGGGCCAAGGCACTATGAATTTCGCCTCTTCACCTATGTGTAACCAAGTATTTCCTAAAGATAAAGGTAAAGGTAAGAGAGCTAAGCGTAAGAATGTTGATGCTTCTTCACTTGGTAATACTTGATGCATGCTTTGTGCCTAGCTAAAAGGCGTTAAAGAAAAGCGCTTATGGGAGGCAACCCATTTTATTTTTCTGCAATTTTTCTTTTATTGAGTCAAGGAGTTTGTTTACTTCTGTAGCAACTCCTTTGTATCTTTATTTTCTCGCATTGTTGTGCCAAGAGTAGCCTCTAATGTTAAGATGATGCTTAATTTTGATTGCTGCGCAGAAACAGATTTTTGCTGTTCACTGTACGAAATTCCTAAAATCACCAGATTGTTAATTAAATCTGAAATTTTTGTGCGTAATCTTTATGAATGTCTGAAACTTTCATTAGTTCAGAGTTTCTCGATCTGAGCGTCGTAAGTGCCTCGAAAAAATTCGTCTTTGCGGACTGTTCTGTTTTAGACAGATTATGCCTTTTTATTTTTGCATTCTCTCTTTTACTAGTGTTGAGTGAAATTCTTTTTTGGGTGGAAGAGCTTCACATAACATCAGTGGCTGTAGCTAATGTTTAAAGTAACAAATCATATTGCGTCTTTATAGAACATGTGAATTTTTGATTATGCACTAACCCTCTAATGAGATCTACTTTGAGTTTGGTGTGACGGAAGTTTTCAAGGGTCAAGAGAGAAGGATGATATAATAGGATCAAGAAGAGTGAAGAGCTTAAGCTTGGGGAGGCTCCCATGGATCTCCCCAGCATATTTCAAGAAGACTCAAGCGTCTAAGCTTGGGGATGCCCAAGGCATCCCCTTCTTCATCGTCAAAATTATCAGGTCATCTCTAGTGAAACTATATTTTAATTCTTTCACATCATATGTGCTTTTCTTGGAGCGTCTGTGTGCTTTTATTTTCAGTATTGCACTTTTATTTTCAATAAAGCTTGACTGGACCCTAGCATTCTTGATTGGGAGAGAGACACGCTCCGCTTTTTCATGAGAATACTCCTATTCTTCACTTATATTTGTTGAGTATTCATATCTAGCGCTGTTCAGCTTTTAGCTCTTGTTTTCATGTATCTCTTGTCAGAGCTATTAGCTTTCTTTTGTAGAAAGTACTCTCTTGCTTCACTTATATTTGTTTGGAGAGTTGATGAAATAAATTGATTGGTGTTTGGTTGGTTCAGAAAATGTTGCATGTGGTAATTGGTATAAGGAAAAACTTGCTTAATCTTGTAGATCACTAAAATGGATAACTTGATGCTTGTCAATTGTTTTGAGTTAACAAGTAGATCATGATTAAATTGTGCATCACATGAGTTAAGCCTATTAGTGAAGAACTACCGTAAAGCTTGTTGAAAATTTGGTTTGCATCGGTGGTACCTCTAAGGTCTAGATATTTTCTAATAACAGGGTTTGGTTAACAAGGAAGACGGTATGAAGTCTTATAACGTTTGCAATATGTTTGTCATATAAAACTTGGTGTACGGGTTGATATTCTTGTTTGCTTACATAACCTTGCTAGCCTAAACTCTGTACTGAGAGGGAATGCTTCTCGTGCATCCAAATCCTTGAGCCAAAATCCATGCCATTTGTGTCCACCATAACTACCTATATGTGGTATTTCCTTGCCACTCCAAGTAAATTTTTCATGTGCTACCTTTAAATTATTCAAAATGTTATTATTCCCTTTTTGTGTCAATGTTTACTAGCTCATGAGGAATTAGTGTGGTTATTCTTTATTCTATTTGTCGAGTGGACTTTTACACCTGGACTAGTGGCATATACATCCGCTTATCCAATAACTTGCAAAAAGAGCTGGCAACGGGGTGCCCAGTCCCAATTAATTACAACTTTAACCAATTAATTCTCTTCACACTTTTGCCCTGATTCATCAGTAAGCAATGACAAACAGTGAAATACCTGAATGTGTGTAAACCAAAGAGAAAGAGGGATGATCTGCCTTGCTGGTAGAAATAACGTCCTTCATGGGAGCCGCTCTTAAAAGTCCGTTCGACAGGTAGAATACTGTTCTCACCCGCTACCATTCGTTGACAATTAACAAACACCTCTCAAAAATAGATACTCCTCCATGGTATGTGATTGATGGAAGGCACCCGAGGATTCGGTTAGCCATGGCTTGTGTTAGCAAGGTTGGGAGGAGTATCAAATATTTTATGCAATCTCTATATGCTTTCAAAAACCTAAAAGCTCTAGCACATGATTTAATCCCTGCTTCCCTCTGCGAAGGGCCTTTCTTTTACTTTTATGTTGAGTCAGTTTTCCTATTCTTTCTGTCTTCCACAAGCAAACACTAGTGTCAACTTTGTTACAACATGCGTTATATGCAATGTATTGGACTTGTTATACTACTTTGTGTTGACAATATCCATGAGATAAATATGTTGAAAGTTGAAGCAAATGCTGAAACTAAATTCTTCCTTTGTGTTGATTAAATACCTTTTATTAGAAACTATTGCTTTATGAGTTAACACTTATGCAAAACTGTTTGATGCTTGTCTCGAAAGTACTATTCATGAAAACGTTTAGCTTGTGTGATTCATTGTTTACTCATTATCTATTTGGTAGCAAATTATAGACCATTGACTTGGATCACTTCATTCATTTACATGTGCCTTGCAATATTATATGATCAAGATTATGATAGTAGCATGTCACCTCAAAAATTATTTTTTTTATCGTTTACCTACTCGAGGACGAGTAGGAACTAAGCTTGGGGATGCTGATACGTCTCAAACGTATCTATAATTTTTGATGTTCCATGCTTGTTTTATACCAATTGCTACATGTTTTGCATCTACTTTATATCACTTTTATACATTTTTTGGGACTAACCTATTAACAAGATGCCGAAGTGCCAGTTCCTGTTTTCTGCTGTTTTTGTATTCCAGAAAAGCTAGTCTGGAAATATTCTCGGAATTGGACGAAACTACACGGGGGTCCCTATTTTTCCAGAACACACTGACGGAGCGAAGGAGCAGGAGAGGAGCCAGGAGGCCCACGCACCTAGGGCGCGGGCCCCCCCTGCCGCGCCCTAGGGTGGTGTGGGCCCCTCGGGGGTCCGCAGCCGCCGCCCTTTCGCCTACTTATTCCCCCCGACGCGAAAACCCTAAGTACCTGAGCAAATATCCACGAAAAGTTCCAGAGACGCCGCCGTCGTCAACCCTAGCTCGGGAGGGTTCAGAACCTCTTCCCGGCACCCTGCCGGAGAGGGGAATCGTCACCGGAGGCTTCTACATCGCCATGCCTGCCTCCGGAGTGATGCGTGAGTAGTTCATCCTTGGACTACGGGTCCATAGCAGTAGCTAGATGGTTGTCTCTCCACTTTGTGCCATCATGTTTAGATCTTGTGAGCTGCCCTACATGATCAAGATCATATTATTGTAATGCTACATGTTGTGTTTGCTGGGATCCGATGAATATTGAATATTATGTCAAGTTGATTATCAATCTATCTTATATGTTATTTAAGATCTTGCATGCTTTCCGTTACTCGTAGATGCTTTGGCCAAGTAGATGCTTGTAACTCCAAGAGAGAGTATTTATGCTAGATAGTGGGTTCATGTCTCCGTTTAACCTGGGACAGTGACAGAAAGTTCTAAGGTTGTGGATGTGCTGTTGCCACTAGGGATAACCTAACGATGCTATGTCCACGGGCATATGTGTTTGTTTACATTACGCACTTTACTTAATGCAATTATCCGTTGCTTGCAACTTAATACCAACGGGGGACTCGGATGACAACCCGGCGGTGGATTATTAGTCATAGATGCTGTTGGATAACGGTCTATGTATTATGTCGTAATGCCCAATTAAATATCATAGTAGTCAACATGTCATGTATATGCATTGTCATGCGCTCACTATTCGTCAATTGCCCAGCTGTAATTTGTTCACCCAACATGTTAGTTATCTTTTATGGAGAGACACCACTAGTGAACTGTGGACCCCGGTCCATTCTTTTACACTGATTAAACAACCACAAACTGCAAACTGTTCCTTTTTCATTCTCTGCAATTTAATACTCATTTTCCACACCATACGTTTAATCCTTTGTTTTCAGCAAGCCAGTGAGATTGACAACCTCACTGTTTCGTTGGGGCAAAGTAGTTTGATTGTGTTGTGTGCAGATTCCACGTCAACAGTCCAGACTCCCTGCGACAGCTATTTTTCTGGCGCCGTTGACAACCTTCTGAAGAGTTGCTGCTCCTACTGGTTCGATAACCTTGGTTTCTTTCTGAGGGAAAACTTGCTGCTGACTACATCATACCTTCCTCTTGGGGTCTCCCAACGAACGTGTGTTTCACGTCATCACTCCTTATATAGGGAAAGCCCAGGGGACAAGGGGTGGCCCGCATGTCACTATACAAACACTGTACATGATTTGACCACTGAGGTCTCGTCGCACTATTGCTGAGGTCACTGATGGGGTCTTGTCAGCACTATGCTCGCGTCATGTAGCTGTACTCTCGTCACATCATAGGCACTGTAGCCATGCTGCCTGTGTCATCATCTTTGTCTTGTCCTCTAGCACTTGTCTCCTAGAGATGGCAGATGGCATCTGTACTTGTCGAGGAGGCGCCTGAAAGGAGATGCCGGTAGCGGGAGCCATCGAGACAGCGATCCCGGTCGAAGTGGCGCAGCGGTCGAAGTAGACTCGGTCGCGGCACTGATCGACGGAATGATCCCGGCCAAGGCGCTGGAGACCTCGGTCGCCCCGAGGTGCGCAGGTGCTGGCCCGCTGGTGGCCCGATCCGGGGCGGATATGTCGGCCTGCTCCGAGGCGCAGGGGACGAAGGCCCGTCCGAGGCGCGGAGGCTCGGTCCAGCTCCGGGGCGCAGAAGGCCTCGGCCCACTCCGAGGCTTCAGGGAATGTCGGCCCATCCGAGGTAATAAACCTCGGTCAGCCAATCTCGGCCCGTCAAGACGAAGTCGCCCGCCTGGCGCGGCGCGAGGTCGGCCTGGTGGCCCATCCGGGTTCCTTCAACTCGGTTTAACCGAGTTAAAGAATATGTCGGCCCATCTTCAGTGTATGCCGGTTTGGGCTTTGCCCAACTCGGTCCAGGATGCTCTTTTATGTTTTTTTCTCTATCCTGCACCTATTTATTTCCCGTTTCTCATTATTATTAACTCCATAAAACCAGTAGCTTTGGGGTACTCGGGGTTACATCCCCGACATTAGTCCCCGAGGCTGTGGGGGACTCGCAGAGTCGCGCACAGACTTACCAAAACAAACAACAAGATTAAAATCTCTGTGTACACAACATCATGCCTGCATGTGCATCATCATGTGTCGGTTCTTAACCATCTTGGGCATTACTGAAGTTGCATGTCGCCAGCATTAGCTGGTCCGTCATATAGCCTGCATGGGCTAAATGTCATATGCCGGTTTTTAGCCACTCTGGGCGTTACCGAAAGCGTATGTCAACAGCATGAGCTGCACCGACATATAGCCTGCATGGGCTAAATGTCATATGCCGGTTTTTAGCCACTCTGGGCGTTACCGAAAGCGTATGTCAACAGCATGAGCTGCACCGACATATAGCCTGCATGGGCTAAATGTCATATGCCGGTTTTACCGTAAAGATATGCTGGCAGCCTTAGCTGAACCAACATATAGCCGTCATTGGCTAAAATGACGAGTTGAGACATTTCTCAACACGTAACACTCAGTGAGATCAGATACCTTTCGACTCATCGTGCCGAGATAGTGATGCTATGATACTCTGGTAATCTCGGGTAACTGAAGAATCAGGATAAATGGTTAAGTCGGTAAAGATAGCAATTATGATATGCTCGATGATATGAGATAAATGCCGTGATATCTTGGCAAACCGAAATAAACGGCGATTTGAGATATGAGGTGATGCTGAGATATAACTGCAAACCGAAATAAACGGCGATATGGAGAATACCGATAATGCTATGATATTTTGGGTAATCCGATACAACCGATAAAACCATGATCTCGGGGATGAATATTTTCTCGGTAAAATCGATATCACCTTTCAATGTTAGTTCAAGCATATACATAATGAATATTTAACGGAAATAGCAATTCTACTAACAGAGGAAACTAAATCTAGCAGCAAAACTATGCAACAGGACATAGACTCGAACTCAAACCGAGTTCCCGAATCACTTTTCTTATCTAGGAGCTAAAACAAAACTTGACTGGCTGCCCAGTCCCCGGGTCAAGACATCTTGCTCCCGGGGAAAAACAACTAAGCAAGGTACAAAGGGGCAGTCCCCGAGTAACTTTCAGGATTAACTAATTGTCTGTGGTACAAAACCACATATTGTAAATACTTACATTGCATTGTCGGTGCAGACTGGATGGAGGCGTACAAGCGGGTCCAGGCTAGACATCAAACAGATGAGATGCTAGACACAGATAGCCTGAATACCACTGGTCGGATGCGTTCGGTCCAGCAAACCAAATTAGCGCAGGCGACGGAAGAAACCTGCAGGGGTAGAACCGGGCATGTCTCACTCGGCCAACCAAACAGAGCCGAGACATCACCTTTTTATCTCGGCCAGCAACATATTTTTTGACGCCGGCCGACATACTCTTTAAGCTGGCCCAACTCATTCTGACCGAGTTACTTTTTCTGATCCGACACTCCCGTGTCGGCCACTCTTTCTCTATTCCTCTCTTTTTCTTCTCTCTCTTTTTTCTCTGGACCCAGTTGGCCGACACAGGCCCTATGCCGGTTCCCTTCTCACCACACCATTCCCTTTTTTCCCTTTTCTCTCTTTTTATTTTCTTCTTTTCTTCTTTTCTCTTTTTTCTTTTCTCCTCTTATCCCCTTATCCTCTTCTAGCAGAGACGGGGACGCGGGCAGCCGGCAGCCGGCGCCGCGCTATCGGATGATGGCGACGCGGACGGAGCGCGGGAAGGTGGCCAACCGACAGGCGGAGGCGGAGGAGATCTCGATGGTGCCGGCGCGGCCGAGGCGGGAGCGGCCTGCCGAGACTGCCGAGGCGGGGCCAAGGAAGAGCTGGCCGGGGCTCGAGGAGGCCGGATGCGGGAAAGGGCCGGTCGAGGTCGGCCGAGGCGAGGCTCGAGGCGGGACCGGCGCGGCCGAGGCGGGCACGGCCGAGACGGGGCCGAGATGCAACCAACACGGGCGAGGCCAGCGAGGGCGCGGAGCCGGGCAGCCGAGCAGAGGCGAAGCCGGCGGGCGCGGGGAGTTCGAGGTGTAGACCCCGAGCGCGGATAGCCGGAATGAGGGGCCGGCCTGGGCGGCGGAGCCGGCCAGGGTGCGGACGGCGGGCGCGCGGCCGAGGCGGAACGGGACACGACCGGGCCAACTCGAGCGCGGTGCGGCACAGGCGAACTCAGGGCGGAGGTGCCGGGGCCGAGGCGAGGCGCGGGGTGCTGGTCAACGCCGAGGTAGAGGATGCATCGGCCCATACCGACACGCCAAAGACGTCGGCCAGCTGAGTTAACCGAATCTCGGCCCACCCAAGTTAACTCGGTTTGGCCTATCTCGGCCCAAAACCCCATATTTTAGCCTGGACATCGAATATGTCGGACTGGGCTGCATCTAACTCGGTTTGGGCTGCGTGTATCTCGGTTTTGGCTAAGCAAACGTCGGTTTTGGATATTCCTATGTCGGTTTTGGCTAAGTCAATCCGGATTTGACCAAGTCATCCGATTTTGACCAGCAGTTGCCGGTTTGACATCTGTTAACCCGGGGATGATGTCGGAGTCGAGTCCCGAGTCAACCAAAAAAGGTCCCGTCCGAATTTAACCCAGCAAGCGCCACTATCAGCCCCACGGTGGGCGCCAACTGTCGTCGTATGGAACAACAAATGCCTGGGGGTAGGCTTAAGTTTGGGGCCGATGGACGCTAGTGGATTCGGGGAGGGATAGCGCACAGGATTGCGCACACAGAAGACAAACAGACGAACATGAGGATTTACCCTGCTTCGGGGCTCTCGTGAGAGATAACACCCCTACTGCAGCAATCTAGCCTATTTGGTGTATTTTCTCTCTGTATATGACTTTTACAAGTGCTCCTGGAGCTGAGCTAAGGTGGCCTGTAAGAGGCTTTCTCTCTAGGTGGTGGGAGGAACTCTCACGTGCAAGGGGAGAAGAAATGAGCCCCAACGGGGCTGAGGAGAGCAAACCCCCTGGTGCTCCTTATATAGGGAAAGCCCAGAGGACAAGGGGTGGCCCGCATGTCACTATACAAACACTGTACATGATTTGACTACTGAGGTCTCGTCGCACTATTGCTGAGTTGACTGATGGGGTCTTGTCAGCACTATGCTCGCGTCATGTAGCTATACTCTCGTCACATCATAGGCACTGTAGCCATGCTGCCTGTGTCATCATCTTTGTCTTGTCCTCTAGCACTTGTCTCCTAGAGATGGCAGATGGCATCTGTACTTGTCGAGGAGGCGCCTGAAAGGAGATGCCGGTAGCGGGAGCCATCGAGACAGCGATCCCGGTCGAAGTGGCGCAGCGGTCGAAGTAGACTCGGTCGGGGCACTGATCGACGGAATGATCCCGGACGAGGCGCTGATGCATGTAAAATGCATACATGAACTTTGCACTATATCACACATATTCCAATCATATTTGCATCATATAAGGGTTATATTACTGTTATTTAATGATTTTAGGAAATAAATCAATTGTTTCCTATTTTTATGGAATTAACCCTGCGCAGGCAGAAAACCCTATTTCTTTCCTTTTATGTTTCAGGGACCCAAACGTCGTCATAAAATTCTGGAAAAATACAGCGTCAGTATTTTGGAAGGAGGAAGACCTCAGCGAAGGAAGCAAGCAAACGGAGCCGCAAGGCAAAAAGGGGGTGGCCCACGCGGCCAGGTACTGTGGCCGCGTGGGGCCCACTCGTTTGGCCCTCGTGGCTCCGCTGCCATCGATCTTTCGTCCACGACTCCGTCTTGACCTAAAAACGCCTATAAAAAAGGTCCCCTGGCATTTCGCGAAGGGAGCGCCGCAAAAACACAGAAACACCGAAACGGAGATCAGGAGCTGCAGATTGGAGGGGGAAAACTCCGGCGGGGCGCTGCCGGTGTGGTCTCCATCTTCTCCATCGACTCTCCACCTCTCCATGATGAAGAGGGAGTAGTCCACCTCTGGACTATGGGTTTGTGGAAGTAACTTATGTATCTCTCCTCTCTTGAGCTTCACTAATTAGTACCGTATGAGCTGCTGAACATGATTACGGTCATATTTGTAATACCTATGTGGTGGATCTTTCTATGAGTTAATATATGTTTGAGATTGCAATGTTTGTTTCAGTTATGAGTATAGATGCATATTATGTACCCCGTTCTTGTCTACTTGTTATGATCAAGCATGTTTATGAGAGCGTGTGTGGGGGAACATGTGCATTAGTTGGAGTAACGGGGAGTGGTGAGTGCGTAAGCTGACAACTTAATATCGCGATCCACTTGGGTGTTTACCTTACTTTGTTACCTCACTAGGGATAAACTAAAATACCATGATGCAAGGGTTGAGGGTGACCAAGCTTCTTCCTGTGACTAGATCCAGCATGTTCTTATTTTCACTTCATGTCATGAAACTTATTGCTATACCTGAGTCATCTTAATTACTGAGGTGTTATGATTTGGTTCGCATCTTGGTGGAGTATAAGAGAGACAATAACCAAAAGGTCTCTATGTTAGGACGTGATGCCCATATATCTAAGTAACTTGTTATCAAACTTTGTGTTGCAATCTCATATGTTAACTCTGTGTGTGTTCCATTGTCTGCCACTTTATAAAGAGAGAGTGCATTTGTGAAACCATGAACCCGGTCCATTTTTAATCATAAGAAACACCTTTCCAACACCATATACCACTTTTCCATTTTCAGCCATCATTAAATCCGAAAATACAAAAATACTTTTCATCTTGCATACATCATTAAAAAACCCAAAAATATCATTTACCATTGCATCCACCACATTGCATATTTATTTCCTGTTTGCATTGCATAACTATCTTGATATCATTCTTACACCTTGTGCTTGACAACCACAGGTGAGGTTGAGGACCAAAACATTTAACTTTGTTTGTAGGTAACCAAAAGAAGGATAAGAAGATATATCTTCACTACTGATTCCCCGAGAGTTCGATATTAAACCCTCGAGTCACCCTCGTGGGGAAAACACGTCTTCCACTACTACACACTCTGCACTTGGAGTCTCAACCTAACCCATTTACTTTTGACGCAGGTAACTACGCACCGGAGATCAACAAAGTGTTTTCTGGCATCGTAGATCAACCTCTTCAAGGGCCATCAAGACTGTTTTCTGGCGCCGTTGCCGGGGAATCATAGCTGAGAGATTTATCCAAGGGTGTGCATCATCGCATTCATCTCACAACGAAGTCAACTTCACCAACTTGTGCTAACACCTAAGCTTGGGGAGGTTGCACCTACGTGAGCACCATCTTATCCATCTTTACTTACAAAGCAATTTATTTGTTTTGTTAGTGTCATTGCATATCATATTCCGCTTGCATATTTATTTCAGTTTTGCATAAAAAATAAAAAAATACAAAAAAACTTGCTAAAATGGGAGAAAGAACTAATTGTGTGACTACACAAACACTCCAAATGATCAATTTATTGCTAGAGCTATTGCCACACCTAAGATAAATGCTGAGAGTTATGAAGTAAGTCCTAGTTTGTTGAACTTGATAACTAGGGAACAATTTGGTGGTAGTGCTATGGAGGATGCCTCTATGCATCTTCATGATTTTGTTGAAATATGTGACATGCAAAAGTTTAAAAATGTGGAAAGTGATATCCTAAAACTGAAGTTATTTCCTTTCTCACTTAGAGGAAAAGCTAAAGAGTGGTTGCATTCATTACCTATTGATAGCATTAAAACTTGGGATGATCTAAAAGAAGCTTTCATTAAGAAATATTATCCCCCTGTTAAAATTTTGCAAAATAGAAACAACATTCTTTCTTTTAGGCAAAATGAAAATGAACATGTTGCTATGGCTTGGGATAGGATAAAACTTATGCTTAGAACTTGTCCTCACATGGAGTTAATGAATGGACCATATTACACTCTTTCTACAATGGTTTAAACTACATGTCTAGAAATATACTTGATTCTGCTGCTGGAGGTGCTTTTATGAGTAAGACTATAGTAGAAGCTAAAAACATATTGGAAAGCATTTTGCAAAACTATAGTCAATGGCATACTGATAGGGCACCAACCCATCTAAGAAAGTGAATTCTATTGAGGAAACTAATGATTTGTCATCTAAAATGGATACTATTCTTGCTTTGCTTAATAAACCTAGTGTTGAAAATGTTCCTTTGCAAGAACTAGTTGGTAACAATTCTGAAAATATTGATGTCAACTTCATTAGGAACTATGGTAATAATGGGTATGGTAACAACAATTATAACTCTACAATAAACCCCCATATGTGCCAAATAAATATGCTTCTAGTGGTAATGTTTCTAGTGACTTGGAAAACACCATTAGATCTTTTATATCTACTCAAAAGGAGCTTAATAAGGAATTTATCTCTAAGTTTGAAAAACAAGACTCTTTGTTTGAAAGGGTAGATCAGCTTACTAAGGAAGTCTCATCATTAAAGAGCATCATTACAGCCCAAAAACATGAGGAAACAATTAAATATTGCCAAGAGGTTATCAATAAGTCTTGGGAACACATTCATGAGCAAGAGAGAATTGCTAAAGAATCTATTGGGGTAATGAAAGAGGTAGAAGTTGAGGAAGTTAAAATGCTTAGTGAAGTCAAGGATCCTTTGCTTGACTTAGAAAATTGTAGCTTGCATGAATTAATATCTATCTTACAAAAATTTGCAAGTGATCCTTCCATCAACACTAATCAAGCTGGCTTTGGTTCTTATATTGCTAATCATGTCTTGAAAGAAAAGATTGCTAGGTACAACCAAGAGGCTATGATACCACCTAAGCTTGGGGATATGTGGATTCCTAAGGTACTAGTAACTATTGGAAAAGAGACACACCATGCTATACTTGATCTAGGATCTAGTGTCTCTGTTTTATCTAAAGAACTATATGAAGTGCTTGAATTGAAAAATCTTGAAAAATGCTCATTGAACTTGCACTTGCTGATGACTCTATTAAACATGCTTTAGGAAAAGTAAGTGATGTTATGGTGGAGTTACATATGACTTTTGTGCCTGTGGATTTTCTAATCATGGATATGGGGAATAAAACCTCTAGTCCTATTATTCTTGGAAGACCTTTTCTTCGTACCACAGGTGCCATCATTGATTCAAAGGAAGGGAATGTGAAGTTTCAGTTTCCACACAAGAAGTGCATGGAACACTTCCCAAGGAAGAGGGAACCACCAAAGTTCAAGCTCCCTCATGAGCTTCGTCCACAATAAACAACAAGTAAGAAGCCTAGCTATATGGCTATAAAGAAAGCGCTTTGCGGGAGGCAACCCGGTTATTTTTTTGTGTGATTTTCTTTGTGTCCTCTTGCTGTAACAAGAGACTTTGTGTTAGTTTAGGTTCTGGAATTTTCAATAAAGTGCCAAGTTTTACCCTTTTTGGTTTGAAAAAGTTGCTTATAGCGTTCGGAGATTTTATTCCTGCACGAATCAGTGCACGGTATGATTTTTAATTCTTATTCTGTAACTCCGAATGAGCTCATATTTGAACTGTAGTTGCAACTTTTCATCCTCTGTATGCATGAATTTTTCGGAATTTTTCGAGAAAGTTTGGTAGGGTAGAAAAATACGTTTTGCTGCTGCTGTTTTTCTGGACAGATTCTGTCCCATTTTGTTTGATGCATGCTTTGAGCTTTTAAGTTGAATCTTTTTGATCCAATTGAGTTTATGAGTAGGCATACAACATTATACACTTTCTGGACATTCATATGAATTTTTGTTCAAGGATTATATGCAGCAAGAAACTATTTGTTTATCACTATTAATGCACCCCACAGAAAAGAAATGGGAGAAACGGTGTTTTGAAGTTTTTTCACAGGGATTGGAGGAGATGCACCAAGAGCTATCCAAGGATGGTGAAGACCATAAGCTTGGGGATGTGAAGACAACCCCACTGGACCTACACACTCTCGGTTTGCACACGTCCAACTTCTGTTTTTCGATCGAAACACTTTATCGCATAAACTTGGAGCGTCTTTTGTTTTGTTTGTTTGATTTGTTTTGAGAGACCACCACACTATCATTTATATATGGAGAGCTACTGGAAATATGGGTTGAAATATGTTGGATGCTTTTATAAGATTGGGAAAAGGGATGTTTGAGTTGATTTTTAATGATACATATAGTTGCATGATTCATGAGCTTGTTTATGAGTAATAGTTTGCAAATCTTTTTGAAGAGCTATCACTTATTCATGTTTTGGTGCTGATTGTTATTTTACTTGGTTTAACATGGATTAGTTAGTTCTATGGACACTCATGCATGCATCTAGATGGTCAACTTTCTCCCTTTTGCTAGCCCAAAATTCCAACAAGTCAAAAACTTGTTTCCAACACCTTCAACCAAAGTTATTCCAGTGAGTCCACCATATCTACCTACTAGCTTTATGCTATTCCGAGTATGTTCATCATGATATTTGTGTTATCTATACCTCTGAATGAAAATGATTATGTTATTGATTGCCATGGGAAAAGTTGGTTATATAGCTCTCATGAACTTGATGCACATTTTTTATCATTGCTATAAATAAAACATGACCCATTGTGATTAAGATTATGATGCTAGTGGCTTGATAAATGTCCAAGGTTGGGAGTTAGCCCATATGTGCTGTCACATGCAAAGCTTTCAACATGCTCCATTTAGTTGATATCATGTGCTTTTGTCTATGGATGCCTATCATGGTGAAATAAGGGGGAAAAGTAGTTTAAATGAGTTTGTATAAATGGTTAGAGAGACGCCTGGGCCGCTAATCTAAGCCATGCATTATTCATGGTGGAAATTTACTTACATGCTATGGTGAATTATCTATGACACACCTTACAATAAAAAGCTATTCCAATGGTAAATAAAAAGGGTGTTGAGGTTTTCATTTGTTTGTTTGTCTTGTCATTTTGATATGGGCTTGTTCCATATCCTGGGACAAGAGGTACCCCAGTTGACGCTCTTGATGATACTATTATTACTTACAATGATAGATAACTTGAACTTGCTTTTCCCAAGTTGAGTAACTCATGGTGTAGGTACTTGTATTCAAGGGGCATGAGACATCAACCTTTACTTTGTCAAGCACACTACTCATATTTGCTTCTCACATTAAACTATAATCATTCAAGATGCTATGATAGGGGAATGAGAGCTTGACACCAAGTATTACCACATTGCAATCATTAACTTAAGTAGGAGAGTTTGGAGTTAGATGAAACTTATGCATGCTTTACCTCTACTCACTTATTCATCTTTCCAAAGTGTCCACCAAACATATTCAGATTTTCATCATCACTCTATGGACCACATGTATGCAAAAGTAAGAATGTCCATATTACTTGCTACTATGTTACACTTTGTGAACTATCATTGAACATCCTTGCATTGAATACTTGATATCACTTCATAAACTGTTTGCATATTGCTACTCCTTTGAAGAATGAATCATTTGACTCTATGTAGCAGTAGCAATCATCTTTGATATCCATTAGTGCTATATTGCAAAGCCCATGTTAGTTTTATCACCTTCATACTCGAGGACGAGTATTGGTTAAGCTTGGGGATTGTTGGGGGGATAATAACCCGGTATACTCATGACCAAGGAAGAATCAGTCGGACGGCCAAGGCCTGGACGGGTGATGCGTACAAGATGTGGGCGGGTTATGTTGGGCCAATAGCCTAACATGACTCGTCCCTAGAAGGAAAGACCTAGAAGAACTGGACTCCGAGTGAAGGAAGGAACCGGGTGACTTGGAGGCTACGGAGGTCAAGAAGAACTAGAGTAGGACTCCGTGCTCGTATGTAACTCGGTATTCATTGCAAGTTCGGGAGACTCGGCGTCTATATAAACGGGCTCCCAGAACATAGATAGACAAGTCTTAACCTAGTTCGATATCACGCTATCAAGCGAAACCCTTGTAACCTGTCTCGTAACCCGGCTCTGTTGTCGTAGCCTAGTTACGAGACCTCGAGATCAATAACATAGAAGCAGGAAGTAGGTCTTTATCTCCAATGGAGAGGCTGAACCTTGGTAAACCCTTTTTCCCCAACGAGCGTGACAATCTCCTGAAGGACAAAGGCGCCTTGCCCAATCATCAAGTTACCCTATGGTAACATCTGCGTGATACCACGACAGTTGGCGCCACCGTGGGGCCTGCGACCAAAGCTGTCCTCATCAAGGGAGAAGCTCTGCGAGGGATGGAGAACCTCGCGATCGGCGAGGTCAGGATGGATCAGCACGGAAAGCGCATCGTCGACGATTCCGGCTGGAAGAAGAAGCAGATCTGCTGGATACCGGCCGGGTGATCCCGTTCGGTCGGATCAACGTCTTCGTAGGTATGGTTAATGCAATTCAGCAAATTGATGACGAGGTTATGTGCGACTCCGTTTCAGGGGCAGCCACCATCGTCCAATTGATGGAGAAGAGTCAGTCGGAACAGGGGTTTCGAACATCAGTCGGACATCCAGGCTTGCGAGCCGGAGTGCCGACGGAGGAAGATTTGGATACAGATACTGATCGATCTTACCGTTGTTTGACGAGAGATTTGGGTACGTGGCTGATGAGGAAGATTATGAGTCGGAGCCAAGGACATGAAGCGTGTGCGGTGTACACCTGAGGAACACAATGATGGGACAGAAGACTTCAGTGAGCGAGGACGATGCCACGCGCGCGGCCAGAGAAAACAGAGAAAGATTCAGCGTCATCGACTTTCAACGGGTGAAGGCTCGGACAGCCGGTTGTGATGGAAATTCCACCAGTTTTAGGCCCTTGGACTTTGACGCGCAATAGTTACCACCCAATCACACCAGATAACGCAGCAACCGGGCGCAGCAATTGGATACGTTACGATCACGCTGGAGAATCAACAGAAGGCTTTATTGGCGGAGCAGCAGCATGTTTGATGAGCAACAAGAGATAGAACGGGATCGAGCCGTGTGGAGCAAGAAAGGATACAGTGCAGAATCGCCATGAAGATCTTACAGCAGTACATCGGAGGAGGCACCACCGGGTGATGCCAGGCATGACCTTAGATCCAACAAGATTGAACTTTGCATCACCAAACGGAGCTCCAATGTCACTCGGCCTGAGCCAGCGCCGGTTGGAATCGGGCATGGAATCATGGTTAGAGCAAATCAGGGAGGAAACGGGGTGCACCCAACACTCGGGCTGGAGCTCAGCAAAATCAGAACAACGGCTGGTGTGGTATGCCACCACCAGCAGATCGGTTCCACACCCAGTGGTCACTACTCAAATCCGGCTGATAACGTGTACGCAACAACATTAGCATTATGCCGCATGCCGATTGATCAATCGCCAGAGGGAGACGAAGCAGCAGGGCAATTGATGTTTGAAAACTGCGATCACGCAGCAGGGAAACATGCGGATAAGAGTGGAGCGTTACATTCAACACCATACAATAGCCGAGCAACCGGAGTCATCACGGAGAAACACCGAGGCCAGCCGGATCAGGTGTCAGGAACGGACAGCAGAATCAAGGTCACCCGGCGCCGCAGCCTCAACGTTCGGGACACATCAGCAGAGGCCAGCCAGAATCAGCCGGCCGAGGCCGCATCAGCCGGCCCCGGCCCAGTCTGTGGCCCAAGCGATTGTAACTTCAAGAGCACGGCGTGCGGACGAGCGCAAACCCGGCTTTAGGTGTCGCCGGAGGAGCCGGAGGACAACCTGAAGAGGAGTGATGGGCACGCACCAAATACCGGGTCAGGTTTGCCGTTAGTTTCTTCATTACTTAACCCGGTTGGAACTAAATGTCTTTCAGATGTATTAAGAGTGAACCTTTTCCTGAGAAGTTTAAAGAGCCTAGCAAGGTGACGAATTATGACCCCAGCATGGATCCAGAAACATGGCTCAGCAGTTATCGAGATGGCGATGAGTATTCGCAATGCCACGGCCAACTTGTGCGCGAGATACATGTACTGATGATGAGTGAAGGAGCAGCAAAGTTATGGTTCAATGGATTACCCGAGAAATCTATCAATTCTTGGGATGAGTTGAAGCATTATTTGTCAAGAATTTCAAGGGCACGTGTGAGAAGTTGTTCACTATAGAGGATTTGGAGCGGATGTTTCCAGAAGAAAGGCGAGTCAGCGCGTCACTGGATGCGCCGTTACAGCCATCATTCACTCATCAAAGGGAATTAACACCAGCTGCGGCGTGTCGTCGATGGAGAAAACTGCAGATATGACCCGGTAATTCAGAAGATGGTCGACTGAGGGCCACTGGCGAAGCAGAAACATCACCATGGGCAGCTGATGGAAGCGGCTCATAAGCACGCATCACAGACAAGACCCGGGATGATGAAGATAAGGGAAAAGGAAACGTCAACAACGAGGAAAGAACACAA